>OY284488.1:33642091-34242091 GCA_958336395.1 Ctenicera cuprea
AGCAGAATAGTTCAGAAACAAACCATTATATTATTATTAATACATTTGCATGTACAATAGTAAATGGAAGGAAATAGTATTTCAAAACGTTTTGAGGGAAAAGGCTTGATGTTTCAGCAATCATCTGGCCATATTTCGGAAAGAAAACGATTTTTTTTTCAATTATTTCTTCATTTTCAAATTTTTTTTTGAAATCGTCGAAGCGCACGCATGTCTTAGATTTATTACATGCAAAACGTGTCCTAGAGCTGTAGCTATTGGCTGGAACTTTTCTTCGAGTGTTGTATTTAGGTACTTAAAGAACATAGAGAACTTTTATTAGAAGTGATTGAGCATATATTAAACTTTGATAATTTTAAAAATGACAAAGATACACTAAGCGATGCAATTAATTCAAAAAATCTTTCTATTTCTTCTATTACTTTTTATTGATAATTTCATACTGTCCTTGACTGACAAAATGTACCAGGTTCTTCAAACAAAACAATTAAACATAGTGTATTGTTTGTCAAACTAGAATTTCACAATTACTTAATAATTTAAGTAGAAACGAAAGTGATATTAAATTTAATGAAATGTCAGTGAAACTATTGATGTTGTTGGAGCACCTCTTTCTTCCCAAGCGCATTGATTCTGTAAAAAATATTAGTTTATACATACATCATGTTTTGTTGGTAATAGTTGATAAGGATAAGTAGCTCAATTTACAAATTGTTACTTTTTACTTAATGTTAAACAATTAATGTTAAACAATTAAAATTAAACAATTATCGGCATTGCCTAGCCAAATTTTGAACCCACGGAACGCCACTGGATCCAACCAATATTTTTAAAATTGAAATCTGAAAATGGCAGAAAAAACAATCAACTTGAAATTTAAGTGTTTAATCAAGTACTAATCCAAACAAATTGGACGAAATTTTTACGTTTAGGAACAAAAATTGGGATACGCTGGATTTTGGTATAGATGCTCGTTACATCTTTCTAATGAACATAATAAAAGTCCTGGCCAATCCGAACCGAACTTCGGCCGCTACATTGGAAAATGACGCCGAACAATAATGTATATGCATTTATATTTGAAACAGATGCTCCTAGCGCAAAAATACTTTAAAACAATATTCAGTGAAAAATTTTCTACCAAAACGCTTCCTAGTGTTTTAGCTACAGGTTGCATGTAAAGCTTCGTTTACATTATAGCGAACATAAGCGAACGAACGAACGAACGAATGGATTCGTTCGTTTAGTAGGGTTCGCCTTTTCTTGTTTACACTTAGCAGAGCATTCGCATTCGTTGATGATCCATACATTCGTAAGCATCATGTCGGATTCGTGTTGCACTTCTGCAAAGAACTGCCGAATGCTCGTCTACGTATTTAAACTGTTTACACAGAGCACGAATTTTCTTTGATGATTCGCTCATTTACCGACACCGGCCGGAACATGACCGATTGCGAACGAATTCGTTCGTTCGTGTACTATTCACCGTTTACATCTAGCGAATTGCTACGAACGAGTTCGTTCGTTCGCTTATGTTTGCTATAATGTAAACGAGGCTTAAACTG
This sequence comes from Ctenicera cuprea, assembly GCA_958336395.1. Taxonomy (NCBI): domain Eukaryota; kingdom Metazoa; phylum Arthropoda; class Insecta; order Coleoptera; family Elateridae; genus Ctenicera; species Ctenicera cuprea. Next base: position 33,643,657 of record OY284488.1, read on the forward strand.
CAAAATAGTAATATTCGCTATTTTCAAAAAGGTTCCCCTCGTACGACCCAATTTCATTATATTAATCAGTAACCGGTGTGCTGCTTTACATTCGTCAAAGTGCATAACAGATATTCAAAGTAAAAAAGTACAAATTCACAACATTACAAACTACAAAACACAGCGGTTAAATTGTTTCAATACTTCTAATGAATTCATCTACACTATAGAAAACATGTTTAGACAAAAAGATTTTTATGCACGGATGCATCATAAATTTACAATTATACACGAATTTCTTTGTCATAAACGTCTTTTTATAGGCCATGGACCTCTTTATTGTCCATGGGCTATAATGAAATGTCAAACAACGATATCATACCTAATAGAAACAGTTTAAACTTTAACTTTAAAGATTTTAGGCACCGTTGTTTACGCGCTACCATAGTTACGCTTCAAATCTCAAATTTAATCAAAGCAACGCTAGATGTGGGTGGAAAATTCAATTTATTTTATAAATATTTTCAATTTATTTTAGAAATATTTTTAAATTAAAAAATCTTCATCCGTGCATAAAGTTGTGCCACAGCCGTAACTTGCTTTTATGGCCTTCGGCGTATTCTTAGCCCTCGGCTGCTGCCTCGGGCTCAAAATTACGTCCTACGCCGTAAAAACCTCTTTACGCCCTTAATACATAAATAACTATTATTAACCGTTTAAAACTCTTGTAAGAAAAGTCTTTGGTCCTATCACACAATTTCTAAAAAAATAAAGGACCGTAATAAATCTGACAATTTCTCGTTGTGGTTAATCTACTGTAATCAATTTTAATGTTATGTACTGTTCTAGTTTTGTAGAATTTTTACAATTGTATACGTTTCTAGATTTTGTTTCACATAAAGTAAACATTGCAAAATGTAGTAACGCGCGCTACGATCCCCTTAGCATATGCACTGTGAACGCGCGAGCCGTATGACAATATCTACGAAATTATTTTTTTTCTCGAAACCTATGGCGCTTACATAAAAACGTTATTGAATTTTTTTGTTCGGAATTAAATGCACTTGTCGTTAGGATAAAAACATATGGAGCATTCCTTTTAAGAAGAGAGTTGTTTTATGTATATTTTTTTATCGGACACCCTGTATAAGATTTTCGTATGTCAGTTTATAATACGTGACGGTTTGCACAAGTTTTATTAATATTTTTTTTACTTCTCTTTTTAAATAGCACAAAGATATTAAAAGCTGTTTCTTTTGACTCAAGCTGTATTATTTTCAATGGTCAGCTCTAGTGCGTCCTTTATCTTTGAAACCGGTTAGTGTAATTAGTAACTTAGGTAATCGCAGATCTGAAGCTTTCTTATTTCTTAAATTGTGGCTGGATAATATGGTTCAACCTCCTCTAACTATACCTTCTGAAAATTTTCCATCACACTTCTTACATTATACGATTTTCTAAAGCAGTAATTTTCAAAATTTTTTAGAAAAGCTTCGATTTCATCTTAGGAATAAGCATTTTAAAGGGCTAAAAATAAACTGCTTAATTAAATTAAAAATTCCGAACTTTACAATTTTTCAGATTTAAAATATTTGTTATGAAAGAAAAAGCCCCCAAGTTTTAATAACCTGAAATTTTAATTAAATAGGTAGTCATAAAATATCTCTTTAAATAAAGGGTGTAATGCATACACTTGAGCTGTTTTGTCCAGCTACTATGACAACACGCCATATCAAACAATTCTGAACAAAATGTCTTGTTTACTCTTACGTTCTAAGTTTTGCTTGGCATGCAGAGTTGGCCAATAGCTGATCGAGTTAAGATTGTAAAGCTCGAAATTTCACAGAGAATTAAATCGGAATGTGGCGCCTTGTATCAACAGATTTCGTCATTTCGAATATGGGCAAATGCACAACAAAGGCCGAGGGATTTAGTACAGTAACCCGCAGCCAGTTCGGAAATTCTTGAATCCCAAGATAAAGTACAAGCTCCTTATTGTACGAGAGCGGAGTGAAAACTCTGGTAAAAATGAAACAAAGAATCACTTTTTCGGCCAAAAAACAATTTATTTTTCAACGTAGTCGCCTTTTAGGTCGATACACTTAGTCCAACGCTTTTCCAATTTTTCGATCTCTTCCAAATAATACGATTTCTTCAACCCTTCAAAATAAGCGTTTGTTGCGTGGATGATCTCCTTGTTAGAGCCAAAGTACTTTCCGCTGCGCTATTTTTTCAAGTTCGGAAATAGGAAATAGTCGCAGGGAGCTAAGTCTGGAGACAATGGTGGATGTGGAAGCAATTCGAAGCGCAATTCATGGATTTTGACTATGGCAACTACACACGTGTGCACCCGTGCATTGTCTTGATGGAACAGAACTTTTTCGTCGCCAAATGCAGTCGTTTTTTTTAAAACGCCGTTGAAACGGTCCAATAAGTTGCAATAATATTAGGCGTTGATTGTTTTTTCCGTTTCAAGGTAATCAATGTGAATTACGCCGCGTGCATTCCAACTGTGGCCCCAAACAGCCTTAGCCTTCTTCGGCGCAGGTTCGCCAGTAGAAATCTACTGTTCCTTGGTCTCCGATGTTTAGTGATGAACCCATTTTTCGTCCATAGTTATGAAACGACGCAAATACTTCTTTTTATTGCGCTTGAACATCGCCAAGTCTGCCTCTGAAGTTGTCCCACATGTGCATTTTTGGTCACTTGTGAGCTAACGCGGCACCCATCGTGCAGATAGCTTTTTCATTCCAAATTTCGTGTAATATATCGCACACACGTTCATCTGAGATGCGTAATATCTCAACTATCTTGCGTACTTTTACTCTGCGGTCTTGCAATACAATATCATAGATTTTGTCAATAATTTTTGGTGTGGTGGCCCCATTTGGGCGTCCTGAACGTTTGGCGTCAATTATGCTAGTACCACCACAACGAAAGTTAGTAAACCACTTGTGAATCATTTTAATCGATGATCAAGGGTCCCCATAATATTTATCAAACTTTGTTTTAGTTTGCGTAATTGTTTTTCTGCGCAAAAAAACAATGTTTATATAACACACGAAATTCACTTTTTTTCATGTTTTCAAAAATACGAGAGGTTGTCTGCTTTCAATGGCTGTCAAACCTGAACTAAACGACAGATGTGTCTGAAATATTCATGTGGCCTAGGGATAGATGGTATTGACAAATGTCATTTGGGATTTGCGATTGTGACGCCCTCTGTTGCAATTTTACCAAACTTCCCACTTCGCCCTCGTATGAAGATTGTAGCTATAATATATCAGTGCCTGGTATAAATAACAAAAAGATTAAGTTTTAACTTTCTATTAGAATACCGACTGGATCAAAATTCACCTACAAACTAATTCAACAACTCTATAGTTAATATAAAAAGTCAACTTGTAATTCTAATGTTTGCCGTGGCACCAACTTCCGCAGCAAATAGATCACAGCAAACCGGCCTCTCGTGGCAAGAAGTCTGCGGAAGAAGATCTACGGAAAAACAGTATCTCAGGGTAAATAGGCCGGGGCGAAAAGTCTGCGTCTTAACATCGGCCGCCAAAACAACCGCAACAAACTGTTCCATTTGACAGGCCAAGAACCCGACAATCAAGAACTACTACAATCCGCCAATATACGGGATGATTCAAAATTCCACTGACAACGTTTTAAAGTTATTCCGCACCCTTTTCGAGATACAACGCTCTGATGATCAAATCAATCTGATGATGGTGTAGTCAAATTAATTAATATCGCCCCCACAAATTTCGATAATTAATTCAAAGATTTACAGTACGTTACACTACAATCACACTGGATTTTGTACAAAACCATCAAGAAGAGGCGCAGATACGAGACCTGCTAAAAGTATCACTCAAATTACATTGGAACAATGATTGCACATTTAAAAAAATACTGTTAGGAGTGTCATATGTTCAGTGAATGTTCTAGGTCCGTATTTATTGAAATGTACCGGTGTACAATGCTTAATTTATTATATCGAGCAGATATACGCACTCGAAAGAATAGAATCTATAAACACAAGTTACAACTTAAATTAATTTAAATTTTAAATTTTTGCTTTGCAGTTAATAATAAGTTGAATAAAGTTTTATGGTTTCTATAATCTTTGAAGTGAAACTTCTTTGCCGGCGGCTGCAACATGCGACCGTGGGATCACGGCGTTTATCGGAAGCCATGTAACACATGCAGCCGCGGCCATCCTTCCGGGAACGAATGTGCACCATAGCTTTCATAGCCTTGTTTGCGCCAGTACTATTCAGACGCTCGTTGGAGTATGTTGTGTTCTGCGCTTAAGCAAGACGCAGCACAAACAAAGGATTGAGCATTACTATAGTTGCATAAAACTTTTAAACAATTAACAATTTCTGCATCTAGCAGTAAAATCCTTGATTGTACATAATCCATAACCAAATTAAATTGTTAAAGTACTAACTAGATCAATGTGCAACAGAAAACAGCCGTTTATCAAAATGCAGTAATTGACGGTGGAATTATCAGAAACTGCTTTAGGTATCCTGCCACCTGGAGCTAACTAACTTCTTTAATTTCCCAATAACAAAACTGGAGGTAGGAGTGAAGACCTATTATAGAAGTTTGCGGGGGGAGGGGCTTACTGTTTGCGTTAAGCCACTGAATGCTGCACTACCATTTTTATCGTCAATAATAAATTTTAAAACAAAATAAATACAGAATTGTGGGTAATATTTTATAAAGGTATCCGATTTTTATAACAATTGATGTTCGAGGGGTTTTAGAGCTGCTAATCACGAATGCAGAATTTAAATTATAAAATTCAAGATGGTAGATGCAATATGGCGGAACTATTTCATGAAATTATTATTATTTTATATTTTATTTTCATAAAAATTTCTATTCGAGGGTGTTTGTGGCTGCTAATTACGATTTTAGAATCTAAATTGCAAAATACAAGATGGCAGATGCAATACAGCGAAATTATATCATAAAGTTATCCGATTTTCATAAAAATCAGTATTCGAAGTGTTTTGGGTTGCCAATTACGAATTTAGAATCTAATTATATAATTCAACAAAGCGGGTTCAATGTGGCGGAAGTATTTCATATAATTATTGTATTTTATAAAAATTGGTATTCGCGGTGTTTTTGGCCTGCTTATTACGTCTTTAAAATTTAAATTATAAAATTCAAAACGACGGATTTAATATGGAGGAATTGTTTCATCAAGTTATCGTATTTTCCTAAAAGTTGGTATTGCAGGGGTTTTGGGGCTGCTAGTTACAGATTGAAAATCGAAATTATAAAGTTCAAGATGGCAGATGCAATGTGGCGGACGCAATATGGCGAAATTGTTCTATGAAGTTATTTGGTTTCATAAAAATTTATAAAAATTGGTATTTGAAGCAATTTGCGGCTGGTAATTACGAATTAAGGATCTAAATTATAAAATTCAAGGTAGCCGATTCAATATGGTGGAATTTCTTTCTAATGTTATCAAATTTTCATAAAGATTAGTATTTTAGGCGTTTTGGCCGTGCTTCTAATCACGAATTCAGGATCTACATTACAAAATGCAATACGGCGTAATTCAAGATGGCGGAGTCAATATGTCGAAAATATTTTATAAGTTCTTATAGCGATTCCTACGGGAAACTAGAACATGACATGATCGTTTTCATTTTTTGTTAAATCATAGAATTCTAAAAACACTATCAGTGAGAACACGCTAAGAAGTTTCACTGAGAACTTGCGGGCTCGGCACACATTTTTTGTTATTGACGATTTAAATAGCTTGAACTTATACATTGCACCCCTTACTGATTTCGTCTTCGATGAGATTTTCATTATACCAAACATTTATAGCATATGGAAGTAAATGACGGAAACTATAATGCCAACAAAATGTGGGAAAATATGAAGACAATAATGATTAATACAAAACAAGAAATTATAAAGAACCACAATAATCAAACTTCAAGAAAAGATCAAACGAAAAAGAAGAAATGGATAAAAGATTCAACTTGGAACCTGATAGAGGAAAGAAAACAACTAAAAGCCCAAGGGATAGAACGAGAAAACTTAAACAACTCAATAAAGAAATCCAGAAACAATGTCGCAAAGACAAAAATGACTTTCTATCTAATATTTGTAAAGAGGTAGAGATACATCGCAACACAAATTAGACCAGAGATCTATTTCAAAATATAAAAGTAATAATAGGAGAATTCACTCCGCGTACCTGGACTGTAGAAGACGGGGACGGTAACAAACTGGAAGAAATAGACAGAGTAGTAGAGAGATGGAGAGAATACTGTATAAATCTCTATAAGGACGAAGAACCACATCAGGGCACGCGCGACCTGAATGATATAAGCTCAACAAACCTTGAACCGGAAATTCTTAAGAGCGAAGTAAAAAATGCCATAAATAAGCTGCGGAATCACAAAGCAACAGAACAAGATGACATCAGCAGTGAAATGCTTAAATCACTAGATGACACTGGTATCTCAATTATAACAACGATCTGCAATAAAATATGGACCTCCGGCTTATGGCCCGAAGATTGGACAAACTCTATGTTCATTACTTTCCACAAGAAAGAGTCCACAAATAAATGCGAAAATTATTGCACTATAGCCCTAATATCCAATGCCAGTAAAATCCTATTACACATATTACATGGTCGACTCAAAAACTTTCTCGACTGGCAGATACCCAAAGAACAATCAGGTTTTATGAAAGGTAGAGGGACGAGAGACCAAATTCTAAATGTGAGACAAATAGTTGAAAAATGCCGAGAATTCAACGTATTAGCTTACATATGCTTTGTCGATTACGCAAAAGCGTTCGACTGTGTCAAATGGACAAAACTATGGGAGGTACTATTAGAAATGGATACACCACCACACCTAGTGTACATGATTAAAAAACTCTACGAATGTAACTCGGCTGTCATCAGAATAAATGATCGAACATCGAATAAATTCACCCTTCAGAAAGGTGTACGGCGAGGATGTATACTGTCGCCCCTTCTGTTCATTCGTATACGGTGAATACATTATGAGGAAAGTACTTGAGAACTGGGATAGCGGTATAACAGTTGGCGGTGAAAAAATAACAAATCTCAGATATGTTGACGACACTGCCCTGATAACAAGAACTGATGTAGAAATCTAATCGAGAAACTTGAAAGAGAAAGTGAGAACGTTGGGTTAAAATTGAACCGTAATAAAACTAAAATAATGATAATCGACAGATCGGGGACTCAGCAACATCAAAATACCATTGGGGACATAGAAGTAGTCGACCATATAATCTACCTAGGAACTCTTATCAGTAATGCCGGCGGCTGCACAGAAGAAATAAAAAGACGTACGGCCATAGCCAAAACAGCCGTTACAAAGCTAACGAAAATCTGGAAAGACAGAAACATACGAATCCCGACTAAAGTAAGAATAATGCATACACTAGTTTTTCCAATAGCTCTTTACGGAGCAGAAGCCTAGACACTAAAGGAAACAGATGAACGGAAAGTTAATGCCTTCGAAATGTGTTGCTGGAGGAGAATGCTGCGGATACCCTGGACAGCACACAGGACCAACCACTCTATCTTGGAAGAAATCGGTATAACAACAAGGCTGATAACAACTGTCCAACGACGCATACTCCAATATTTTGGACACATAACTAGGAGCAGTAATAACAACTTGGGAAAGCTGGTAGTTCATGGCAAGATGGACGGAAAAGGGTTACGAGGACGCGCACCAAAACGATGGCTAGATCAAATAAGCGACCTGACCGGTACAAATCTCCAAAACAACATTAAATCAGCGAAAGATCCTAACGCATGGAAAGACATTACGAAAAATGTCAACTAATTGAAGAAATCCTCATACATTCACGCACAAATCACGACTCTTCACTTCTGAAGATTAACGACAAGAGAGAGAGAAACATTTATAGTGCATAAATTTTTCAGGGTGTGAGCAACAAAAATGTTAGAAGCTGATATACCAAAACTATAAAATATTGAGCGACATAATTTTTTTTATGATTTTATGGGATGGAAGGGGCCGTATAATTGACTAATAGTGAGCTTTGATAAGCCGCCTATTTTAAAAGAAGGGGAGGTACCTTAAAAGTTTTAAATAGTATGATACATAATTTTTGTTATCTTTTCAATATCCGCATCCAAATAATACAGCCTATTTTTTCAGATTTATTGAAAAACTTTTAGTGCCCTTAAAAACTGGGGAGATGAAATTCTATGAATAATAAAAATTGGCACGAGATTATTCTTTTTAGTTTAAATAAGTCCACTTTAAGCAACCAGAATTTAATCCAGCAAAATTTAATAAAAGTGAAAAATGTTCATTTACAACCCCTAATAAATGGAGGGTTAAAATGTTGATTATGGCAAGTCAAAATACAAATGTGGCCCTTAGTCCGTGGCAGGCTTTAGATAGTCAAAGGGTGCGAAGAATCCCCACGAAGAAACATGATATAAAACAGAGAACAGGTACCAGAATAGGTACATGGAACGTAAGAAGCCTGTATATGGCAGGCAAGGCTCACAATGTAGCCCAAGAAATGAATAGACTTAATGTAGACATTATGGGAATATCAGAGACAAGATGGCCGGGGTGTGGAAAATGTAATATTGGAACAAATACGATATATTACTCAGGTAACAACAGTGCAGAACACCTAAACGGTGTCGCCATTATGGTTAACAAAGACACGAATAAAACTGTCATTAATTTTGTGCCATTATCAGACCGTGCGATGCTTATACAGCTAAAAGCAACGCCAAAAAATATCAACATCATCCAAATATACGCCCCTACAGCGGATAAACCAGATGCGGAAGTCGAACAACTATACGCGCAAATAAAAGAACTAAGAAAAAGCATAAAAGGAAACGAAGTCGTTATTATTATGGGAGACTTCAATGCCAAAGTGGGCAAGGGCAAAATAGAGGACATCGTGGGAGAATACGGTTTAGGTGAACAGAACAGTAGAGGAGAACGGCTAATACAACTTTGCCAAGAAGAAAACATGGTGGTCTCGAATACATGGTTCAAACTACCACCGAGGAGACTTTATACATGGACATCTCCACAACACACTGCTGACCATATTATAAGAAACCAGATAGACTATATTTTAATTAATAAGAGATATAGAAACGGGTTAACGGGAGTCAAAACATATCCTGGAAGCGATGTAGGCTCAGATCATAATCCGGTTATAGGAAATATTAACATACGCCTTAAGAAGATACAAACCCGTTCTTACAAGAAACCAAATATACAAAAATTGAAAGATCCAACACAGTACGAAGAACTAAAGCATGAGCTAAATAAAAATATAAAGGCAGATAGATTGCAAGAACGAATAAATAACATAAAGAATATAGTAAATACAGAACACATAGAGTTCGCTTGGAACAAGTTAAAGTCAGCCATCATTAATACACAAAACACCATTATTGCACATGACTCAAATAGCAACAAAAAGCCCTGGATGACCCCAGAAATTTTAGCATTAATGGACAAAAGAAGAAGCTACAAAAACAAAAACCAACAACAATACAGACAAACACATCACACGATACAAAGAAAAACACGGGAAGCAAAAGAACAATGGTTAAATGAGAAATGTAACGAAATAGCGGAATTAGAAGCAAAACATGATGCTTTTAACATACATAAAAAGATTAAAGAGATTACAGGCTTTCCAAAAAAGTATAACAGTAATAAGATCATGAATAAAAATAATCAACTAATAACAAACAAAGCAGAACTACACCAAGTATGGATGGAATACATAAAAGACATGTTCGAAGATGAGAGAACAGAACCTCAACATGTAATTCCGGAAGAGCATGGACCAGACATACTGAAGGTAGAAATCACCAGTGCACTAAGAAACACAAAAAATGGTAAAGCTGTCGGACCAGACCAGATTTATAACGAATTTCTGAAACTCTTAGACGAAGAAAACATTGAATTACTCACCAACCTGTTCAATTCAATTTATCAAACTGGAATATTACCAAAAGACTGGTTGAAATCAGTTTTCATCACCTTGCCGAAAAAATCAAATGCAAACAAATGCGATGAATTTCGTCTCATAAGCCTTATGAGTCATGTACTTAAACTATTTTTAAAAATCCTACATCGCAGAATATACAAGAAATGTGAACAAGATCTAAGTGACTCACAATTTGGATTTCGGAAGGGGTTTGGAACCAGAGAAGCGTTATTTAGCTTATCAGTACTACTGCAAAAATGTAGAGACCAACAGAAAGACGTCTTCATTTGCTTCATCGATTACGAAAAGGCATTTGACCGAGTTAAACATAGCGAATTAATGAGAATACTGGCGGAGAAAGGTCTGGACTACGAAGACATAAACGCCATCAAAAATCTTTACTGGAACCAGAATGCCACAGTAAGGTTGGATAATGAAAACACCGAAGCTATTCCAATTAAAAGAGGCGTTAGACAAGGTTGTGTCCTCTCACCTTTATTGTTTAACATCTACTCAGAAGAGATCTTTAGAAAAGCCGTGGGAAACACTGAGGACGGCATAAAAGTAAATGGTGAGCTATTTAACAATATACGATATGCCGACGACACGGCAGTGATTGCGGATAGTCTGGAGGGTCTACAGCGCTTGATGGATGCAATAACTCGAGAAGGAGACGCAGTCGGATTAAAAATAAACACTAAGAAAACAAAATTCATGATATTCAGCAAAACACCAATAGCACGAGCCCAACTGACAATATATAACCAACAAATCATGAAGGTATCAAAATTCAAATACCTTGGTTGCTGGCTGACGGAAGATGGAGACCCGGATCTGGAGGTAAAATCCAGAATAGAATTAGCAAGATCGTCTTTTCTAAGAATGAAACAGCTACTTACCAATTGCAGCCTTCGACTGGCAACAAGATACAGATTCGTGCAATGTTACATATACTCAGTGTTACTATATGGCGTCGAGACCTGGACACTCAAGACCAACACGGAAAAGAGATTAAACGCGTTCGAACTCTGGTTATTCAGAAGAATGCTGCGCATATCGTGGACAGAACACATTACAAACGAAGAGGTGCTGAGAAGAATGCACAAAGAAAGGCAACTGCTAACAATTATAAGAAAAAGGAAAACAGCATACCTGGGACACCTGTACCGAAATGATAAATACAACGTTTTACAGCTCATCATGGAAGGGAAAATTGATGGAAAAAGGGGACGAGGACGAAGAAGATGTTCCTGGCTCAAAAATATCAGAGACTGGACACATATGAGTACCCATGCATTGATTAGAGCAGCTAAAGACCGAGAAAACTTTGCCGAAGTTGTTGCCAACATTCATTAATGAATACGGCACTTTAAGAAGAAGAAAATGTTGTAGATTTTTCATTCTAATTAAATTTTGCTTGATCAAATTCTGGTTCCTTAATTTTAGTAGACACACTCAAATTAAGAAAAAATAGTCTCGTTTCGCTTTTTAATATTCATAGAATATCATCAATCATCACCCTATTCATAAGGGGTACTAAACGTTTTTCATAACATTTGAAATAAATAGGCTGTACCTACTTTGATGCGGATATTTACAAAAATAAAAAATTCCTTGACTTAGGAGCTTTTTCAAAACTCACTATGCCCTAATATACAGCCCTTTCTGTTCCACAAAATCATCAAAATACTTGTTGCTCAACCTGATATAATGTTGTTTCTTTCGCCTTTTCAGATTTTTATACAGCATTAGAATTGCAAAAATTTTTGATAAACAACATTCTGTATGCTGGTCAAGCTTAAATGTCGACATCTTATGAGAAATTCCAGCATTGTTACCCCAGCAGATTCAAAGCGTTTTTCACATGTTTTCTTATTATTTCAGTAAAAAACCATTTGATGTTGACCCTTAACGGGACAATTGGTTTGAAATTCCTAAAACACAAATTCTTCATAAACACAGAGTGTTTTAAATCAAGCGACGGTGTATCAATTGTTTTACAGTTTGTTTTGATTCCTGAAAATATTATTATCTAAATACTGATGAATTTAAATATAAAATTTTATAAAAAGGTATTATATTAAAAACTCTTCTTTTAACTAAAATACTCATTGTGGGCGACACAAATTTGCCATTAATAGTAGGAAGTCGACGTAAACTGACTTGGACCATTTAAATATTATAAATTTAAATGGGATTTACTTCTTACTAATCCTATTAAATTTCAGTTAGGATATTACGTTAAAGATTCAATAACCGAGATTTCAATTATCCAAATTGAAAAAATCCTATATAAATTGAATACAAATTTCCTGTCTGAATTCACGTTTCGATAATTTGAAATCCAATTATGCTTATCCAAACGTTTATCCTTTTCAGAAAATATTCAAACGGTATGTCAACTTAATACCGATGGAATTAAAAATATGTGAGAGTACATGTGAGAGCGAAAAATAGCTGAATATTGAAAGCGTTCCTTTCCGCGTGTACAACCTTTAGTATTTCAATAGTCCAAGGTCCTCAATCTTTAATAAAATGTTTATCTCATCTCGGGGAACAAGGATCTCGTAATCCTGAAACCTGAAATAATCGTATGGGTAAATAAATAAATGAAAATTTGTCAAGGCTATATTAGTCGTCATTATGTAAATTCAATAGGAATAACATGTTCTGTTGTTTAGGTTATTTTGCGGATATTATTAAACACGAAACATGGATTTATGTGGAGAATTCTAAAAGGATAATTAAATTAGGTTTAATATTTGTCCTTAAGATGTTTTTATCGTATTATTAAAACCAAATATTCCTTCAAATATAGGATTTCATCAGAATTTTATCCGCGTTTCAAGTTATATACGGATGCCAAACGGCTGGGGATAACGGATAATTTAGTGCCTGGGATCGGATATAATTTTTTGCCGTATGAGCCTACATTACAGAATAATAAGTCACAAATGACGTTTTAAATCACCCACGTTATGTATGATTTAAATTTTCCCGAAAGCTCGAAATAATTAACGAAGCGACGATGAAACAAAGAGAAAATTAAATATTAATGAAGAAAAATGTTACTTCAAATAAAACCCCGAAACATAGAAATTAAGTACCATTTATTACTCTTAAAAGACTAAATATTTAACAAGGTAGCGGTGTAGCAAGATAAGGGACAAATCAAATATTAACGGAGAAAAATGTTACTGTGGTGTTAGCTTGATTTGAACATAAGCTTAGCAAAATCTTTTTCTGAATACGAAACACGTTAGGAAAAATATTGTAGCCAATGTTTTCTTTGCAAAGTAAATGCTTTTACATTGAAACATAACAACCCTGCCAAGATATTTTTTAAATTGGAAAGTTTTGTTGATTTAGCTATCTAATTTTATATTTTGGAAATTGCTTGGAAGCTTTAATTTTTTTTCAAATTGGATGAAAGATAAACGTTGCCCGGCAAATTATTTATTTATTTATTTATTTAACAAGTAACCATACAGAGGAGTTCCAATTACATAGCACTGGGAGTTTCAATAGTTTGCTAAATACAATTTGTTTATATTGTCTATATTTATTGTGTATAATAAACAAAATACTTTTTACTTTTTATTTATTTTAACCTTACACGTATTTCAACATGTTACATATAATTGTCAAAGGTTATATGAAAAAGTAAACAGTTAGTGTTGTGATAGCAATAGAACTTGGTGACTTGATCTCGGTAATCGTCTGCAGATGACTTGTCCAATAGAGGTAAATTTAATGCACCAATTGGCTCGTTCATTAACGGTACACTTTTTAAATGTTTTTAAATTTCAAAAGCTTCTAGTATATCTAATTTACGTTTATCATCACAAAAGTGGAAACATTTTATAGTGTTATTAAATGTCATTAAATGATTGTGTTCTAGTAAGAGTTTAGCGTAATTTGATTTATGTGGGTGTTTGCATTTGTAACAACGTACGTGCTCTTCATACCTAATATCAAAATTTCTAATGCTCCAGCCGAATTAATGAAAAAAAAAAAATAAATCGAATTACAATGCGAACAACTTAATTTGTAAATGTCTGATTTTGTAAATCATCAGTTTTTGATTTTGCATTACACAAAGCTTTAAAATGTTTTTAGTTGTTTTAAAACTTACTTTTTAGTTATTTGTTTTGTTTATAATTTTAGCATTTTTTTCTGATTTATCACCAAAATATAGGATCGAATCATGTTTAATTGTATCGAATGAAGTTGGGATATTCGGTATTATAATTATAAAATTTACACTTTTGCAAATACAATAAGTATTAATGTCTAGTATGGGAAAGTCCAATCGTAGTTAACACTTTAGCTTTTTTTTCTTTTGTTTTTAATTTTGAACTATCATTTCATTAATCAAACAAAAACAAACAAACAATAATATTGATTTAAAACAGTTAAACAACGACGAAAACAATAACAAACAACACCCAAGGATTCTACTACATACTTTTTCTTACATTAAATGTTTCAAAATGATGTCCATGTTGATTTTTACACCAAAAAGTACACAATTACCAACCAACATTTTAATTAGATTTTGTAACATTCGGGGTGGTATGTTCCTCTTTATTTTCCTTTACTTTTATGTAGTTCTACTATTGGTGTAAGGAGTATTAGCATAAACGTTGGTTTTCGAACAACCTCACAAAAAGAAATCTAGTGGAGAAGAATCAAATAATCTTGATGGCTACTCTACTACCACTTGTGTTAAGGTTCATAATTATAAAACATAGCTAGATTAAAATATAAGATGAGAAGTCAAAAATATAACTCCCAAAATGTTAGTAAATGAGAAACAAAGTGTTGTTAATCGAGCACATTGGTATAAAAATCAACAGGGGCATCAGTTTGCACACTTAATGTAAGAAAATGTTATGTAATGGAATCTTTTGTGTGTTGTTTGTTATTATTTTTATCGTGCTATTGCTCAATGATTTTTTCCATAGCCGACTTATAATTAAATCAATTTTAATTAACCATCACCAAAAACGGTTAATTTTTTGCTAAGCTGCCCTTATACTTTTATAATTAGAATCAACAAAACTATTTGATTGTATAGAACAAATGCCATGTTTCCATGTAATTTGAGGGGCAGTTATCTTGAAAACAAAATTTGTTTTCTTTATTTTTCTTGGTTAGGTAATTTTTCAGAAATCTGCTTTGAAAACTATATGTCTATTCGTTCAAAAAAAAATTGTTCCATGGCCACTTTTAAATAAATAACACTGCATACAGGGTGAGTTATTTAAGTGGCACTGCACTATTATTTCCTAAACTATTGGAAGTATCAAATTTGTTACTTAACTAAAGTTCTTGATAATTAACTGCTGCATTAAAATTACTACCAATTATACTAATTATTTGGTTGTGCCTGTACAGCACATTACTTCATTATTTTAAGTGGAACACCCTGTATATTAAGGTATTATTAGATTCTACATGTATTAGAGATATAAGTGTTAAAGTACTACAATCCTAAGATTTGTGGTTTTTATTTGTTTTTTCTCAAAAAATTGATATTTGATATTATTTATATTCGAAAATAGATTAGAAAATAATAGTGGGATGACGATATATCAATTTTAGAAGCTTACATAACAAATCTTTTGATAAATTTAATTTTTGTAAAATTCGAAAAAAATAATAATAATAAAATAAATTAATTGATGCAAGGCTATGGAAACAACTAATAATAAACAGTCTCGGTCTCTCGGTCTCTAGAATGTGAGAAACCACAGAAGATTTTTCAGGTCTGTTGAATCTGAAGCGGGATATATGTTTTTTAAGCCGTCTAGAATTTTTTCGTTTAGTTTGACCTATTTAATATCGAGGGCAAGTGTAGCAATGAATTTGATATATAATTTAAACTATACAACACCAAAACCTAATTAATACTGGATTTCCTTTACCCACTATTCTTGTGCAATAGAACATATTTGAAACCTTTTCCAAAAAAAATGATCTTATCGACAAATAATCTAAAAACTCTACTCTCTAACACTAAAAATCCAATCCCTAAATAACAGATATTATATACTTTTTTTTTCTTCTTCCTTCTTCTAATTAAGCATGCTGCCTGTTTGTTCCAAGTTATAATGAATCCTTCCACCTTTTGCTTTTAGGCACATATTTAAAAAAAAGTGCAAAAACCATGTGCTATGTTTTTGTATCCTGTGATGCTAGTTAAATACCTATATATCCTGTGTGCCTCTACCAGTTTTCAATGAATTAAAATAACTCCAATATTCCTCTGAATTGGTTCTTAAATGATTTCTATTCCGTTTATGTAATTTTTATGCTTCATTTATCATTTGCTTAAATTCTTTCCTTAACGAACTAAATTTATGTATCAGTGTACTGATTTAAATTGTTTTGTTCACTGTGAGCAATTTTACGGTATTTATACTTCTGCTTTATTTTCTTGATAATTTCAATGGTTAAATCATTTAGGATACTTGTTTGTATTTCAATTGCACCTTTAAGCGCACATTTATCAAATATGTTGTAAACAGTTTCGTAGAACTAGACGCTTTATTAATCGAGTAAATTTCTTGAAAAAGTGAACACATTTTTTTGTAGTCTGCTGACTTAGAATTATAGTTTGTTATTTTCTTGACACTTTTCACCGAGCACGCACTTCTAAAGGTGGCTGTACCAAATTAGCTATATCTAAAGTAACAGTTGTCCCCCTACGACTTTAGCGTCTAGATTTGTTAGTACTAAATCTAGTTTTCATTGCCAAGTGAGTAATTAGCACCGGTAATCTATGCGATGTTAAAATCTTCTACACAAAAACATTCGACGAAAGTAATACATTTACTATTTTTCTAGATTTCTCATAAAAGCAGAGTGAGGATGGACGTAGATTATTCCAAAAACATATAATATCCATTCACTTTAGGTCTGAGTCTGAATAGTCAATGTCAAAATTTAAATAAAAACCACCCGTTATATTGTGATTTTCTACACCTGCTGTGGGTAATTAAGTGTCAAAAATGTAACTGATAAGTTTTATTTGTTGGCAATAAATTATATTGAAATGTTGCTATGGATATACAATACACATATATTAAAATAAAAATTTAATTATTAACAGTTGTGTACAAAATATTATAAAAACAATAACTAAGACGAATTTCGCACTGTTACCAACAAACGTCAGCTGGGACAACTCACATCTAAAGGGAATAGAGTTTGTTAATTTTAAATTCTATTCACAAATCACGGCCTCGTGGCAAAAAGGGATTTTTAATTTTCTTTTTATAATGAAGTCACTGTATCGAGTATCAATATCGCCCGCCGCGTTACGAAATATTTGATTCTACAAAAACGCACGGAATATGGCGTCATCTAAAGGTTTTCGGTGAAAGGAACATATTAAAATTTTAATTATTTATGTTAGGCAGTTACACTTATCAGTTCACGCAAGAAGTGATTTTCGAGCAGTTCATCAGAAAAACAGCAAGAACATTTTTCGAACAAATAAACAAATGTGCGGGAGCAACTCATTACAACCTAGGAACAAAGAATATACATCAGCGCCTAAAACGTAAACTGACCCAAGACCTTCTTTCAACTGATAGCAGTGATAGTGAATGAATAAACAGTGGTGTAATACAATATTAAAGCAATAAAAGTAGTGAACGGGTTAGCCATTAAGGCAATCCCGATATGTCAATAGTGTCAAATGTAAACTAAGCTAACTAAACCATGAATAGCACTAGATTGCTGAACTGGTTAAATATTATTTAAAAAAAAGTGATTTATTTAAAAACTGAAACTTGTTTTACGCTAACCAATCACGAACTTAACCTCAACACTAGACGCTAGTGTCTTAGCTTAACCGCCGATCCTGACGTCAATCAGTGAGTGAATACAAATTTGTCTTCGTATTTTTTCTTTAAAAATATAACTGCTCTTAACAAATAACCTCGCGTCAACAGCAAAAAGCAACAACAGTGTTGGTTTGGTCCCAACCGAGATTCGACCCCACAACCACTTATGCAGTAAAAAGGCAGTACACCCGAGCACACCCGCATATCCATCTGTGCCACTACGAACTTGGCAGTTATCGCTAAAAAAGTGCTAATTGAATGCGTGCGCAATAGAAATGCATCAATAAAAAATAGGAACAGTTTGTTAGTCTAACCGACTATCCGCTAATAACCTCAACTATGGCATCTTTGATGCGCGTGTTTGGCACCGTTAGTGGCGCGCCTAAAGCACCCTGAATTTGTTGGAAAACGCCTGGTGTGACAGGCGACAGTCAACATTAATACAGGAGGCCGTGATATTTAGGTATGAAATTTTGTTTTTCGTAAATTCAAACATTACAAAACATAACTGTTATGACATGTTACGATAATTATCACACATTATAACGGTATCATTTAAAACATAGACATTTTTGTAAATATTGTCTGGTATCTCGTAATAATTAATTAACACCGCATTTGGCTCTACTGACATCTAGCGACTGATTTGAGAAAACATCCCACCTCTTAAATAGGACAGTTGCTCATAATTTTAATCATTCCTAAAAACAGTGTACTTTTTTTGAACCATGTTCGGAATTTAAGAAAGATTTGTTTAACCTGGTTTCCGATAACATTGGTATAAGACAATCAATGTTTGCTAAATTGTTCCTAAAAGTTTGAATTTTAGTTTGCAGCCCTTCTATGTTTTGGTAATAAATTGCAGAAACCGATACTATATTTTTTTCTGAATTTATATTTACACTTATATTTGAGGATGTGCTAAAAAAAGTTTTACTTCTCTTACATTAGAATTTGCCTGTTCTATTTTTTTTAATAAAAATCCTTTAGTGCTACGTTTATTTGCTGCGAATGTTTCGGTACAAAACACTAAAACAAACCGCAACCACCAAATATCAGTGAGGAAGAAGATAAATTGAGGTTCCCCATTCCTTGTCGTGTGACAAGATGGAAGTGCTAACCCAAAATTAGAAAGATACAATGATTGCTTGTTGAATTCGCATTTAAGATCTTCTTGGGAACTTCCTTAATTTTGTCAGTTTTTATGCCTCTTGCATTTTTATTTTCGCATTTTTAGATATTGATAAACGAGTTCAAAACAAGCCGAATGCCTCTGCGATACTTCAATCATATTTGATTTAATTGGGATCAATAAGAAGTCGAGAGGTTAAGCTATATTGCTCATTAGTGGCAGCAGCATAAGATTATCTCTCTACATTGTGATTTTAAATCAAATTATTTAGAGAAGCTACTCCCAAGGGACACACTGCCGACAACATACCGGCTCTGGAAACTGATACAACACCACAATAGACGGTTTACCTTAACACTTTACACAATTTTCGAACCAGCCCAGCGTACGTCGCCATTTAATGTTTGCAAATACACTGCTCAACTTTTGAAATTGATCATTCACTTACTTAAAAAGCTGTAAATGCGGAAATTGAATGAATGTGTTTGTGTATGCAAAAACGTGTTATACAGGTTGTTTTGTAAGTACGTACAGAAACTTCAGGAAGCGATTCTTTGGGGTATTTCATAGAGAAAAGTTTATATGAACATATACCCAAAAATGTTTCCTTACGGAAGAAAGAACAGTGTAATCACTTTTTTTCTACTAGTTATTGTTTTAATAAGTGCACCAGGAGTGTCTCATATAGAGAGGTCCCGTAATATTTTCTTCTAAATATTTTAGAACTTTACAATTTTTGGCAGTCTTGTCTAGAACTAAAAACACAACATGACAACATAAACAGGGAGGATGGTTTTAGCCTCAGTAAAGCTTGGACTCCGGTAGTTTATCCTCTGAAGACTCCTAAGCATCATCGATCTCACGATTACGCTCCACCGGATCCGTCTTTGCCCAACGGTGACAGCCAACCAGAACTCCGCCGTTCTGCTCGACTGGCTCAAGAGGTTTAAATACCTCCGCTTCCCGGATTTGAATTCAGTGTTCTATTCACTCTGAAGATGCAAGCTGCAATGTCTTGCGAAACGTTAGTTTGTATGAGTTCACAAACAGCTAACAGGTATAAGCCGATTAAGTATTATTGTCGTGGTAAACAAAATACATTAAGATCAAATCCTTGTCCGCCCCAAGGTTTAAATAATCTAAGCACACGGTCCTGTTTAGGCAGGCAGGGCCTACGAACAAATATTGCTCAGACTTCTAGAGCAAATGCTTGTAAAGGCAGACAAGCTACAGGTCGGTCCTTACCTGATTATGCTGGGTGTAGTTCCCAAATGACGACGCGGTCTAAGCCGAAAATAAATTGTAATATTATTTTAAGACTTTATCTATCAAAAACTCGTTAATAAAGTAAGAGGCTCCATTTAACAAAATCTTTTTTATTTTTCCGCAGAAAATTTGTTCTGGTAATTTTCTGAAGCTGGTAACGTATTTATAAATTTGGAGCCATAAAAATTTATCGCATTTCTATTTTTTTTCAGTCTTGTATACTGCATGTAAACTTCATGGCGCTCGCGCTGTCTTGTTAGATATTCATTGTTTTGGGTCTAAAATAGCCCCCAGAAATTTTACATTTCGAGGATAACGTAACAATTCACACTACGAGTGGAAAACACACTTTTATTGTTTTTTGAGTCGTTTAGAGATAGTCTGTTGGCTTTAAACGGAAGCTTTCGATTGCGAATTCTGCATATCCGTGATTAGATCGTTTAATCTTTTATTAATATTGACTATTGTTGTATCATCCGCGAATAATGTAAATATCGTGTTATTTGCATAATTTGATAAGCCATTGACATATATTAAGAACAGCAAAGGTCCGATGACGGACCCTTGCGACACTCCATGTTTTATATCTGCTAGAGCCGAGAAAACGTTGCTGTCTAAACTTAACTGCCGATCCCACCAAGATTTTGATTGAGCACGCATTCAATAGGCACTTATTTTACGATGACCGGCAGGTTCACAGTGGCACAGATGGATATGCGGGTGTGTTCGAGTGCACTGCCGTTTTACTGCATAAGTAGTTTTTTTTTATTTCATAGTTTTTTTTTAAACACTGTCGTTGCGTTTTGCTGTTTACGCGAGGTTATTTGTTGATAGCAGTTATATTTTTAAAGAGAAAATACGAAGACAAATTTGCATTCACTCACTGATTGACGTCAGGATCGGCAGTTAAGTTTAGACACTAACGTCTACTCTAGAGGCGATGACATCCCACCGTACGCACTAATTTGGTTTCTACCCATAGAGATATGTTTGTAAGAGATTTAAAGCATTTACTTTCACGCTATATTTTTTAAAGTTTAGCTAAAAGTATGCCATGCTGTATGCAGTCGAAAGCTTTTGACAGGCAACAAAAGGCGTCACATATAAATAAGCAGACTGGGACACGAAACAAATTGTAGCTTATTGCCAGCTTTATGAGCTTACAAAATTAAACAATATGTGGCTAGTTTTTAAGCAAAATTTTTTTGACAATTTATTTCATGTGTAAGTAATGTCATAAGAACAATGAAATTTTCACCGAATTACAGCGACAATTTGCACTAGTGCTACTTTTTCGACAATTTTTATTGTAAGGTGTGCAATTTTTTCGACGACTTTTTACTTTCCTATACTTTCAGTATAGGGAAGTATTGATTTCATGCAAAATTTCAAAGTTGAGATTTTAACGGAAACAGTCGGGGAAAGGGTCCATCGACCCCAAAAAAGTGATTTTTAAAAAATGTCTGTCTTTGGGTGGGTGGGTGGGTCCGTTATGCTCCATATCTCCGGAACGGCTGGACCGATTTTGATGTGCTTTGGAATGAGGGGGTATATCAAGAATTCACCGACAAAATAAGCTTTTAAAAAAAACCGAAACCGGAAGCGGAAGTTAGACATGTTTTTTGGTAGCATTTTTTTCAGAAACTGAATTTTGAAAATTTTAATAGTGGAGATAGTTAAAGAAGGCCTTAGGACAAATCAAACGATTTTTTACCGAACTCTCTAGCTTTAAAATGGCGGCCGCTACGAATTTTTGAACATTTCGACTTTAACGCCCATTTACTCAAAAACCAGTTATCTGATTGGAATCAACTACATCTTGTTTGGTAGCCCTTCAATGATACTATACTACGAAATATAATTAATTTTGAAAATATAATAACGATCGCAATGACATCACTCCAAAATTTTGGAATTTTTCAAAAAAATAGTTCTCAAAAACTGCCCACACGTTTTTGTTTAAACTTTTTAAGCTGATAGAGCTGGGAATCTTCTACAATTTGTTTTTTTGCGCATTGCTATAATTTCACTGTGACGCCCTCTATGAATTTTTGAAAATTGAAAATTGGTACTCTTTTGTTTATTTAACGGAGGGCAATAAAATATTTCTGTTAAAGCAATATAGCTCATCATTAATAGCAAAATCCGAATATCATAATATTTTTTTGATACTTTATTATTTAGGGGTGCTACTGTTCCCCCTCCCCCCCAAAGTTTTCGCTACAAAATTAAAAAATTGATTTCTTCTTTTGTTTGCTCTAGGAGAATCTTTTTACCAAAAATCAAAAAATCGAATTTTTTACCCCTTAATAATCTTTTTGTCCTTGGAAGAATTTCACATACTTTCTACAGCAGTTGTATTCTTGTACTAGTCGTTTAATGTTCAGTGTAGGCTAACTTTTTTATTTTAATAGATAGACTCGCAAACCCAAGAGCAAAGTTGTAGGGCAAATTCTTCTCGATTGTATTTAAGAAAAAAACTTGAGTTTCCAATTTTAATATGGCGGCCACGGTAAAAAATAACTTTTTCTTAAATGGAAACGTGGCATTTTGGCTTTAAAATCAGAAAGGTTTTGAAATTCTAAATATAAATTAATAAGAGTAATTTCTTCCTATAAATAATACTTCTCGAGTTATTAATATATTTTCAAATATCAAATTCCGCGCTTCCGTTGATTCACTCCGAATATTTTACCCAACCTTATGCTTGCAGCGCAGCGGTCGGTCTTTCTTCAACCGCTTCAAGATGTTACAACTTATAAGAACTATTTACTTTTACTAGTCGTGTCTAGACAGGTGTATATCGAAAGTGTTGGAAAATATAAAACAATGTATTTAAATGTATAGGAAAGTCCAGGCGAAGTGTTCGCTCATTTTTTTGATAGATCCTGTCAAAAAACTGTGAAATTTTAACTAGCTGTTTCCTTTTTGCATCTCTAGCATCGCGGGTCAGTTTAAAAATCATATCAGTATACGGATTGAACGTAACATTCCAGTTTTTAAAAATATTTTATTCTACCAATTTGACTGTTACGTTCCACATTGTTACAATTTTTGCGTCAGTGTAGCTCATGTCCATTTTGGTTGGAAATGGCAGTCGTGCTTCGCTCCGTTGCGCACTCGTGCTATTTCCAAGTAAAATGGACATAGTGACACTGACGCAAAAAATTGTCGATATAAATTTGAAAATATGAAAATTTCTAAAATTTTAAAAATAATTTTCACTTCATGGCTTTTCGCCTTTTAATAAAATTTGTGCATAGTAACAATGTGTTTCTTAAAGGCTATTACAATAAACCATTTGAATCCGATTTGTCAACTTGTTTCTAGATAAAAAAAGCGTTAGTCAAAATTTTCCAAAAAAAAAATTGTAACGGCATTAAAACTATAGTGTTGGGGAAAAAGCGTTGAAGTTGTCCTAAAGTCTTCTATGAGATTCCGGTTTTAAATTTAGAAAATTTGATTTCCGGAAAAAATGGTACCAAAAACACCTGTCTAACTTCCAGTTCCAATTTCGGGTTTTTTTGTAAGACATTATTTACCTGATGAATTTTTAATACTCTCCCACATTCAAAGGTTCATCAAAATCGAACCACCCACATACGGCCCCAGAAACACATTTTTTTATAATTCTTAATAAATTGAAGTAAACTACTTAAGAAGCTCCGTAATTAAATCAACACAATAATATTTATTCTGTATTTATTTACGATCACTACAACAAAATACCTATTTATAAAAGGCTCTGCATTGTACAACTCGACTAGCACTAGTTGCGATTCATTTCCTTAACTTTCCTAGGTTCGAAAACCTGTCCATCAGTATTCAATCGAACATCAATTTCGTAATCAGGTGTTTCAGCTGCAAACAAAATATTAATTAAAAAAAAATTTATTTTATTTAACTACTTACAGTTATTTTTATTCAAGTTTTGTGTAACCGTTGATTGACTTATTGGTGTAACTGGGTTAGTAACAGGTATATCGGTTGTTGGTTTCCGGCTTGAACGTGAAAAAATTCCTTGGGAAAAACTTCTCAATCTGTCCAAAATGTGACGCGTCGATGCAACCGGTAAAAACTGGTTAGAAAAACAGGCTAATATAGCGGTTAACACAATTATTTTGCGAAGAAACATTTTGGTTGTTGTCTGTATCTTAACGCGATTGTAAATGATTTTACTTTGCAATCTTATCAGACCAACAGAGTTCAGCTTATGACGTCAGTAAATAATAGTACCAAAGGGCATTAGAAAGCTAATTACCATAATAATGTTTAGTTACTCTAATATATGTTACTGTGCAAATTAGTAAGACGGCTGTATAAATATTGTTGCCACTGATTGTTCTTCGACGGTTAGAAATAAAAACAAAATTAAGTTTTCTATTTGGGTACACATTCAAAAAATGGTTACATAAAAATTAAAATTTCCACCTCCCCTCACCTTTAATAGATCTTAAGCCTCACTCTTTCGTCGAGCCAAATAACGGAAGCACGTCGCAGCGTTATAATTATAATTAGGTACTTATACTTTTTGGTCCTTTATGAACCGTTCCATAATTTCCATCGGCCTACGTTCCTTGAAGCAAATTAATATTTTTGTTTACAGCTCTTTTAATCACAGGAAGTACTAAAAAATATCGTTTCCCGGCAGAAACTCTGAAATTCAAAATATACTGATTCCCTAATCAGCAGGGATCGAATTTATATATGCAGTATAAAATGCTGAAATATGTAAATTATTTTTAATAAATATATGCAGTGTCACTGTTTTAGAGAAAATTGCAAATACCTAAAAGCACTTAAGGATTATTCAAGATGCAAGTACTTAGTCAAAATTTATTTTGAAGTTTCAACTTGGGCAAATCTATTTTTTTGAAACCAGTGAGAAATAAACCACACCAGGACAAAATGTCATTGAATGCAGATAGTTTAATCCACTTCTTCCTAATTGATGATCACAGTAAAATCACAACATGAAACTACGAAAATCCATAACTGGTGTTTAAATAAAAACCTATTACATTTATTTTCTTCATTTATTATTTAATAAAAATTTATAATTAGTAGTTACAAAAGTAAATTATACAGAGTGCCCATTTTAAAACTCCGAGCCTAACTTTCTTTAAATAGGCAACACACAATGAAACCCCCAGATCACTATGCATTTCTACCATTTTCTTTTAAATTGAGATCAGAGTTGTTTTACAGTACATGTATCTACTAATGATTAAGTAAATTTAAGGTTACTTTAATAACTAAAATTTAATATTTGACAACAATAACTACAATAATTTAATAGGAACATAGTACAAAAACTAACGAAGCAGGTGTTCAAATTGCCTTCCCCCTTCCTTTTCGCAAAGTATAATTCTACGCATCGAACCTCTAACACGAGCTAACATTTCCGGTGTGATAGATCGACAACATTGAATTATCCTTTCGCGTAGATGTTCTTCATTTCGAATGGGCACTTCATAGACATCATTTTTTACTTTGCCCCACAAAAAGAAGTCTAGCGGAGTCAAATCGGGACAACGGGCAGGCCAAGGATGCAATGCACCTCGTCCAATTACGCGTCCCTCAAAACGTTGGTTAAGATAATTTCTCACATCCCTATGAAAATGCGGAGGTGCACCATCATTTAAAAACCACATGCTATTCCGTACGTTTTGAGGAACTGTTTGGAGGAGAGCCGGTAGTTCATTAATTAAGAAATTTAAATACATTTCAACATCTAAATTTCCATTAAAGCAATGTGGACCTATTACACAACCGCCAATAATACCGCACCACACATTAAGAGAAAAAATTCTCTGAAAATGAGTTATCCTGATACAGCGGGGATTGTCTTGGGCGTAATAGTGGCAGTTATGTCGATTAACCATGCCGTTGTTTGAAAACCTCGCTTCATCACAGAATAATACCATACTTAAAAATTCCGCATTGACGTTTAATTGCCGTCTAAGTAATTGACAATACTGAACACGATGCTCATAATCCCTATCTTCAAGATGGTGTATGGTATAAACATGGTGGGGGTGAAATTTGTCCGCCTTAAGAATATTGAAAACAGAACCTTTGCTAATGTTTAAGGCATTTTTTGCAATCGCTCTTTGACTTGTATAGAGTTTATCCGTAACCATTTCAATAACAGCTACTACGTTATGTTCAACCGTAACTAGCCGTGCCCTTACTTTTGGTTTTGAAAATTGCCCATACTCTTGTAAATTCAGAAGAAGCATTCTAAATGTTTTGGCTGTTGGAATTCGTCTACCTGGAAAGCGTTGCGCATACAAAGTACTGGCAGCACTCGCATTTTTTCGACATTCACCCAGAATTAGAAGCATGTCCACTTTGTCAGCGTTGGAATACATTTTGCACCAAAGATTAGTGATCGATAATGTTTGTTTTGCACCGTTCAAGTAATGTGGCTTAACGAATTTGATTAGTAAACCGTGAAGTTAATGCAAACATGATTGCCCTAATCTTAATTATAGAAATATTTTGTTTTAAAATAATAGTCGGCAGTGACTTGTATTGTGTGTTGCCTATTTAAAAAAATTTAGGCTCGTAGTTTTAAAATGGGCACTCTGTATTTATCTACTATTACTTAACTAATAAGTAAATAACCCACGGAAAAAGTCATAATATAAAAAGTTTCAACATTTCCATTTTGTTGGGTTTCTTATACTGGATTTGCTCTAATCTGAAAACTTTCCGAATTTAAAGAGTAGTACATACAGCCTTATCTTTATAATCCCATCTTGTTTCTTCGAAAACGTTATTTGGAATTTTTGCTAATTCATCGTAACAATTATTGCGGTAAGTAGTAAACTTAAAATTATTATTTGTGTAATTTACTTCTGTCCATCCCATCCCTTGATTTAAATAAGTAATTTGAATCGCGATTTAATTCAAATAAATTTTTTAAAAATCATTATTTAAATCAAGTTTTTACAACCAGCAAACCTAATACAGACACCGCAGAAAGTTAAAATGCAGGGGATTATGGATTGTAATGAGTAACTGACCCTTGTTAGCTCCTTTAAAATTTCAAATTTTACTCATTTATGTCTCTTAATTCAGTAAACATCATCACTCAAAAACTTAAAATGCAGCACTGGTATGAAATTTTTGTTTTTCTAGGTTCTAGGTGAAACATCTTCACGTGTTCTCACTGAAAGTGTTTTCCCCTTTAAACCTTCAGACATTTATTAGCTCTTTGCTGCAAAGACGGCACCTGCACGGGCAAAAATTGCATTTGTGTAAAAAAAAAAAGGTGTAAATGTTGCAGGGAATGCAGATGTAAAAATTGTAAAAATGCACAAGTAGACGAGGATGATATATTGGGACAAAATTTTGAATTTTGATTTTTTTGTCAGGATCTTGCCCGATTGTAGTTCTCAACTTAACATTATTTTATTTTGCATCATTTTTAGTATTTCTTACAGCTGAATGTTAAATGCAATATTAAATAGTTGCTATTCTGCGCGATTAAGTTTCTTATGCAAATATTCGCATAAAGTGAATAATTTCACGTTACAGCAAAATTATCATTACACATACAATTCTTACTCTTCCAATACCCAGCAAACTGTATCAGTACATCTTTCTCGCACCCATGCTTTGGCTTTTCACAATAGACAGACAAGCCCAATGTGAAATGCGGCTATACATTGTATGAGACGAAATGTTCTTTAGATTGTAATAAAGAGTTTTATGTAACAAAAAACAAAATTGATACCATGAAAAAAAAAGACATTGGTAAGTAAAACTAACAGAATTAGTTAAGAGTTCGTAAAAGTGTACAACATTTTTTTAACCCACATGTATTTATTTATTCTTATTAAATTATATAACTACATAAAAAGCAACTGATGGGCTACATTAAAAAAACCAAGTGGGTAGGTTTTTTAATTATCAACCTAGAGCTTTAAGAGTGCGCAGTACACAAAGAGGCCATTTATATAGTTTTCTTAATTAGCTTTTGCAAATCTACAGACAATTTTATGAAGAGTGGTTTCTAAAAGTTTGATGCACATCGAGAACGCGGGCGATTTTTAAATTACACCAAAATGGAACCGGAAACCGAAACTTTAAAAATTAATAAACTAGTTTCTGGTAATGGCAATCTGGTTTGGCTTTTGCTTTGCTATACCTATAGAATATAGATACATACAATAACAGTGGTTTGAAGCAGATCGGAAATTCAGACGCTTTGTCTGTCCACCGGTATGAAATGATGCGTACTGTAGATCATAATTTCTAAATTTGAATATACATAAACCATTTTTCAACGTGGCAATCTAATTCCGCTTTCGCTAATCTATAGATACGTTTCTTAAGAGTAGTTTCTAGATGTTTGATGCAGATCGGAAACGCAGACAATTTTTAATGTCCACCGGAACGGAATGGTGCGTACCGGAAATAACAGTTTTCGCCATTCGCCAACTTTGAAAATTAATAAAATGTTTTCTGGCAATGTCAATCGAATTCCGTTTTTGCTAGTTATACATACATTTATTAAGACTGGTTCATGCAAGTTTGATGAAGATCGGAAAGGGGTCAATTTTTTAATTCACCGGATGCAACCGGAGTTAACGATTTTCACCATTACCAATTTTAAAAATTCATAGAAAGATTTCCAGCTTTGGAAATCTAATTCTGCCTGCACTCATCGATAGGTCAGTTTATTGAGAGTAATTTCTACAAGTTTGGTGAAGATTGGATATGCAGAAGATTTTAAAAACTTCCTGGAATAGACTGCAAATTATTTATAAATTTATTCGCCTACTAGATTTTGGTGTGATATTCTTATTTGCATTGATTGCGTTCATGTTTAGGTGCAAACTAGTGATGGGATATTTCGAACGTACATAATCAAAACCATTAGAACGATTTTACGACTTTATAATTTTTTGTGTTTGTCCATTTCGAAAGCGGGCCTGTAGCAATACCCCCTTACATTAGGGAAATGCAAATACCCAATGGAGATACATGATACGATGATTACCACCAGTCGGGGTATTGTGATGTGAATACACCAATAGAGACGGAATTTCCGGAATGCAATTGCATAAAGACGACCTTCGCGAGAAAAAAATGTTGACTTTAACATTACTGTTTATTAAGAACAGCTAACACAGCAGCTTCCACCGTACTATTTTGTTTCTCATGGTCATTTTAATTTTCAGAGCAAGGTTGTATTTGATAATTTTAATATTGCTCTAATAAGTATAAATAATAAAAAATACAAAAATACATAGAAATTTTATAATATTTAGAATAATACTGTATTACCGTTGATAAAAACAAGTACATTTAAAAACAAAATATTATATTTTGCAACAAGAGATGAAAATACCGTTCTTTTCGTGAGCGGACAGTTCGCGAACGAAAAAAAACGTACTTCATCTCGAGTAGGAAATGCTATTTTTTCTACGATATTACAGTTTCAAGTTCAAAACTTTCAAGTTGAATTTAATTCAACGCGAACTGTCACAATGCAAATTACTGAAATTACTGTTTGTAAAGTCGTTTCCATAGCAATAAATGCATTCTTTTCATTAAATTTGTCATTCTTTTTCATCTCTAAATGTGAAAATTTTTTCATCTCTAGAGTTAAAAAATATCACTTTCATGTAGAGTAAGCCGTGGAAAAATTGCTATTTTCACATATATGAGTAGAAAAAATTGATTGTTTATGCTATAATAAACAATAATCGGATATTGTTTTTGTTCCTGGATTCATTTAAAAAGGAATTGATTTATAAAACAGAACAATGTATCTACTTTCGCGGTTTATAAAAATATTACTCAAAAAATAGGCCGGAATTAGCGATGAAATGTGATCAAATTAATTAAATTACTATTCAAAGCTGAAGGTTTGCGCTGTTTTGCCGGGCGGCTCGAGAAAAGACGGTGAGAACGACTTTCTTTCATAGGAGCATTCGAGAAACTAGCAGAGAGCGTTTTCACTCTTTATTACCGCATAGAAACATCCGAATGACTTTATCCGAACGAATCATTCGATTATTAAACACTTTCAAATGGCAATAATTCGATTATGGAAATCAATCGATTATGCCCATCTTTATAATGCAAACTAAAAATTGTACAGTCGATAGAGCTAGAAAGATGTTAAAGGGTCTAACATAACCATCTATAGACGAAATTCGAAAAAAGGACAAAAATCTTTATTAAAAAAGCCAAAAATATGGCAGATTTAATGGAAATTGAAACAAGGTTTTCGGAAAAACGGAAATAAAAAGCGAAACAAATAGCATCAGAAGAAAATTGAAGATGAAGGACATTTACTGTCATAAAAAGAAGGATTTGTAAGAAACTGCAACGCTGACTTTGACAGCATTTCTATACAAATTCAGTGGCGATTTGAATAGATGACCCAAATATCTTCATCTTATAATTTTTTAACAAACAAATCATTTATTCATTAGTTTCATATTTAACATCTACTATGGGCCAAGAAAGACTGACCAATTTAGCTTGAAATTATATTGAACATGAAACAGCAAAATCTCAAATTATGATGTTTTAATTGGAAATTTAGCATCAGTAAAAGCTTGAAAAATTACAACCACTTAAAATATGCATAAAAATTATAAATATGTGTGAAGTGCAACTCAAATTCATTGTTTTTTATTTTTGTGATTAAATTTACTAGTATTTATACTTCCCTGGCTATACGGAATATTTTAAGAGGCAGATAATGTGTTCGTATAAATTTCGGACCAACCACTTTGGCTTTAAAATCGATGTGAACATGCTCAATGACAATATGAAGATGAACACCTCTGGGTCATTTACATGAACAGTTTAATTGGATAATCGCCAAAAATGATCTCCAAATTATGAAATCGATTTGATTTTTACGAGTAGTTTGGAATTAAAAATACAAAAATCGAAACATTTCCTAAAAATTTTAGTATTTCTAAAAATTACGATAGTTTTCAAGAATTTTCAAAATTGTCAAACATTTTTAGTTTTCGTAAATTTGACGATTTAGAAACAATCAAAATTTACCGGTTTTTAAATTTTCAAAATTTTAAAAATGTCCGGAATTTGCATAATTTTCTAAAATTTTCACAATTTTGAAACTGCAAAAATTTTCAAAATTTAAGTAATTTGTAAAATTTAAAAATAATTTAAATAATAAATAAAAATTTATAATGTTTTTGTAAGTTTTTATTATTTTCTAAAATTGTCAAAATTTTGATAATAGAAAAAAGTTTCAAAAAATTCCAAATTCCTAAAACTTTTTAATGTAAGAAATTGAAATTTTTAATTTCAATAAATGCGGTCCCGTGGCTTTTTCTGTTTTATTATTTTTGAGTTGCTCGTTCTTTTTTGTTTCTTCTGTCTAAATAAATAACAACATTTTATAGTGATGGCACTTAATACAGGAGAATCTTGTTTGGAATTTGCACCAGGCGCCAAATCACTTTGCTTCGCCACTGCATAAAATATGAAATAAATTTTTCGAACGGCGTACCTGGTTCGGTTTCTAAGTCACCAGACAATACTCCATGTCCCGCGGCGCGGCGCGGTCCAATACATCTCTTTCCCTAACTCCCCATTTTAGCTAAGAATTTTTTCCACTATATGGCGTTTTCAAATTACAGAATTAGTTTTTTCGATCTTAATGGTTGAACCTAACTAAGTGAGCATTATATGAGGTATTGTACCTAAGCACCTACATAGTACAATATCTAATTGGAAATACAAGCGACATAATTTTACAGGTATTGATATTTCTTAATAATTAGTAGAGCAAACATTTCTAAAAGTATTATTTAATTCATATAAAGTACGTACTTTTAAATTGGGGAAAGTTCAGGGAAAGTGCTTTGCCCAATTTTGCTGAGCATAAGTTTAGCTAAAAGTTTTTTAATTACGGACGTTTAAGTACCGTAAACTTATATTTTACAAATTTCATCCCTACGTGCTTTCTAGCGAGCTCTCTAGCATTATTTTTAATTATTACATTTTGTAGTAACATTTTCACATAATGTTCGCGATGACGTAAGCAATTGTCTTAAATAATGTAAACTACTTCATCACAAAATCGTTTCGTTAACCATCTTTCAATCACTGAAGAAAAACCTTCACGGCTTAGCGACAGGATAAAACCAGCACAATAATAAGAAGAAATAAAACAAAACTTTAAAAGCTTTCCCCTTGGAAATAAAACAATATAGAGAAGAAATAAAAGGAAAAATTCCTTCAAGCTCAATATAAGTAGAACAAAAGCAACAGCTTTGCAATTAACAGATGTAGGTCAATATGTTTCGAGTTCATATTCGAGAAATGGGGATACGAAATGTGAATTTTGTACCTATTTCACGGCTCAGAAGTGGCGACCAATACAGCCAATTTGTAACACTGTAGCTTTTGTTACATTAGATGCGTAGCTTCTATTGAATTAGCGACAACGAAATCAATAACGCTTGCCTGTGTAACCAAACCCCGAGGATGGAGTCGGTATCATTACAGTTGCTGTTGCAATCAAAGCTTGTCAACGCCGGTTCTGGGTAATTAGTTCATTTATCCGACTTCAACATACTTACAATTAAATATATCATCTTTGGCGTAACATCACCTTTAGACATAGTTGTGCTTTTGCAAATGAAATCCCTTTGAAGTTTCAATACTTCCGAAAAATTACAGATCTCTTTATCTAATGTAGAGATATTCACATAAAATTAAGAGGAAAATTCTACCCAACTACTGCAG
The DNA here is from genome assembly GCA_958336395.1 of Ctenicera cuprea. Taxonomy (NCBI): domain Eukaryota; kingdom Metazoa; phylum Arthropoda; class Insecta; order Coleoptera; family Elateridae; genus Ctenicera; species Ctenicera cuprea. The sequence goes on from OY284488.1 coordinate 33,676,681, forward strand.
ACAATCTTCTGTTAATATTTTTATAACTGCCGGACTTTGGCAATAATGTAATAAAAACTTGTCGCCATAAATTCTGTCATTTGAGGAGTTCTGCTAAATGGCACAACAAAAATACTCTTTCTACTATTATTTTTCAGCTGAACGGATCTTTAACTTAAAAAAAGCTGTCAATAAGGCCGATATAAGCAAAAGGTCAAAAACAATACCAAGATGGTGAAATTGAAAATTTGCAAACTGATTAAGCGGTTACGCAAAATAAATAAATAAAAATAAAATTTGCAGTTGTGTGTTATTTTTGCTCTTCAAGCCTCCCTACACCTTAAAGTCTAACGAGATCCTACAAAAACCACTTAACGAGTGGTTTGAACAAAAATTTAGGAAGAACCCTAGAAAGATCGGAGAAAATCAGCTCTAAGGAATTTCTGTAATATTAATTGTTTCTCCAGTGCCATTGGCGTAGCCAATACTAAACCAGAACAGCTCATCGAACAGCTTTTTTGTCGTTGGCTAACTCAACATTATATTGAGGTCAATGATTTTTTTGGAATACATATAAAGGATGAATCATATTTCACGAATAATGGTATTTTAAATTTTTCATAACACGTACCAGTGGGCAGGCAAAAATCGCCATACGCGATATGACATCAACACCAGTTTTCCGTAAATGATTGGATTGGCATCGTTGACGATTTTTCTATTAGACCCTTTACTTTACCCCTTTATATTGGAAATACACAGTACCTAACATATAATCAACAAAAGCGATAGTATGTCTGTACATGGATTACGGAAAGAATGGTGTTTCTTAAGGCTCTGTCACAAGGATGTTACTGTTACCGTTAATGTTAACAAATTTTATCCACAATAGTGTTTAGAGTATGGCTACGACATTGTCAAGATGCGCTGTCTCAGAATAAATAATTTGCATCTAATTTTGATTAAATTGTATTGTTTTATTCTTTAAAATGTGAGCTCCCCGAAGACATAATGCACTTGTCTAATAAATTTGATTTATTTACAGGAATATTATATTTCTTTCAACAACTACAGACTTTAATTAACAATAATCACTTGACTTAGCTAAATTGCTGTGATTTAGTTTTAGTTAATCTTAAGTAGGTGGTCGTCTCAGGGCAGCTGCTCATATTTTTGTACATAAATGTAAATAAACCATGATTGTAAAACACATGTTGACATGTATCAATGCGTTTGCCGCTTGTTGTGTAATTATTAGAGCCAATCTAATATTTAAAGTAAATATTGAGATGTAGTCATTAACATAAATTGGGAAAACTTGACAGCTTTAATTAGCACAAGTGTTCAAGAAAGCTTTAGAGTAAGAGACAAAATTTTATATTTGTATCAATAAAAAATTAAAAGAGAGTGGAGCTGTTATTTTATTGGAAAAATAAACAAATCCAAGCTCTTGGAGGTTAGACATGAATTTAAATAAAAGAGTATGTTCCCTACAGAAAGGGATCAATCTTTCTAATTCTCAAAGACTACTCAGTTCGCTGGAATCTTAACGTCATTTTGGAAGCATTATTGCTAACATTCTGTCACAGTATTACAAGTCTGGGACTTGAAACTTCAAAATGAAATATCGTAATAGTGGATTTTGGTCTACAAGGAGCACTTGGCCAAAACGAAAGAGGCTTAGGCGGAGATGCTTATTATTTTTGGTGTACCTGATTAGACGTATCAAGCGTGGTGCTATTATCCCTCTCAAGGGGTAATTAGGCGTACAATTGAGGCGCTATTGCAGGGGAGCCGATTGGAGTGAGTGACGGCGCTATTTCCACTTTGGTGGCGACAAGACGCTCTTTTCGCGTGTTTTATTATTCATTACTAATGTAGCAACCTGGTTGTATGAATTTTATTTAGTAACTTAGCGACTTGGTTGCTATTTATATTAATATAAAACAATTCAATAAAAGATTATTCTGTAAAAGCTAACACATAAAAAGTTCCTCCAAAATAGTGTTTTATTTCCTACTACGCACCCAAACATTACATTATGTAATCGATCACTGGTAAAAGGTTAAAGACTCAGGCGTATTGGCAAGCGGCTTTATTATCTCTCGTAATTTAGGCGTAGCGGCCAAGGCGCTGTTAGGATGATACCTAATCAGACTGAGAGTGTTGCCTAAAAAAGAATGATAGAACATGGGGTTTCTGTAATGAGTACTCAGTTACTTGCGTAACTAGTACAACACTCGACATTTATAAGCAGTCTAAAAAAGTAATAGTATAAGTAAAACTGAGGTAAAAATTTAAATTGGAAATTTTACTTGACACAACTAACGTGCAAACTCTAGATAAATGGTTCTCGCGCTCGTAACCCCTACATTTGCACCACAAGAATAAATAAATACTTCAAAAGGTTTACTGTTGTTTAAATCAGCTTAAAATCTTATCCTTTTTAACCTCTTTAAGGACAAGGCAAATAAGACATGGGCAACGATTAAAACACAACGTAGGTCCGACACCGATCATCGCAAATAAATAAGCAATCAAGTAAAATCACTTGATTAATCTTAGATGATACTATTAAAATATGTAAATAAAAATATTTACGAAACTGCACGATCGCAATATTAATAATAGACATTTTTATGAGTGTTTCAGATACATTGTCTTTGTTAAGATGTCAGAATAGTCACTAATAAATCGCAACCGTATCTAAGTCAAGTGTTGTAATCGTACCAGTTAAAAAAATTTATCCGATATCTAAAGCTACTCACAATGAACGTTATTTTGGAATACATAAAAATTAAAAGAAAAACGTTGTCGCCGCTACTACATATTCTATAACATTAGCAACAGTGGCGGTTTTATACACGGGCAAATTGACATTTACCGACCAGATGCCTTGAGTCACGCGAGTCCTTGGACTTTTGCATCACATTCTTTTAAATAACTATATAAAAAAGTTTTGCTAAAAATACAAAATAGTAAGAACTGATACTATAGGTGGCTAGCCCGGTTTTAGGTGGGTTCATGGCACTCGCTCTCGCGTTTCGACCGACCCCATTACACCCAACCCTACGCAGGTAAATATTCTACCGATCGGGCACCCAATAAGTTTAAACACATCTGGCTTTTATGACTTAAACGGAAGTAAACAATACATTTACAAACATTTAAGTTGCAGCACCGATAGTTTTGCAAATTTCTTTTTACGCCACGAAAATAAATTGCTTCGTATTCCATGAATTTTAGATTGTACAGCATTTAAAATGTATAAAGTATAGCAGATTCAGATTGGCTTTTAATTATACAGTGATAAACAGAAATAACTGAAACATTTTGACATATAAAAAAATTATTATGGGGGCTAGATCAATTTGATTGTAATCATAATGTAGACTTAAGTCGGGAGTTTAACAGTTTGAGTATTAAGAGTCCGTTCTTAGAGTTGGAAGCTAAAAATTCAGGAATAACAGATCTTGTTTTTCTGGGAAATGATGCTTATTTTGAATTAAATGATTTTGTGAGTAAACAGAACTTCTGTAACTGGAGAACAATTAATCTTCAACTGATCCACCAACGTATGCTACAGTTTGGAGGGGAATTTCATCCTTTTGCATCATTAGTCCATAGTTGCGTCGAATAGTTACGGCGAAACGATACACGCAAATGCATCAAACGTTTTAGAAGACACGTCTACAACATTAGGGATTTATGATTGCAGTAGGGCGAACATATAGCATTGCAGGAACTCGTTATTCCGATTTATCAACTGTGATTTTTCTTGTAATAAGAAGAACCTGAAAAGTTGAGAACATTCTAGCAGGACAGTCAAAGTCCCTCATCTCATCCGTGAGAGGCGTGAGCAACGCCGGTTGCTTCCGAGTTAAAACAGTCACTACGGTGATTTCACATTGGTACGTCTACCTCTCTTCGGAGAAATTCAAGATCTGCTTCATTAGGAACATGAACGAATGGGTGAATAAAGTGGAACGTTCACTAGCTCCCAGGATATTGTGCTTCTAATATCAGAGCGACAATACGTTCGCTCTGTTACACCTCACAGTCGTAATTATAAATTTCCGTACGTCTCAGTCCCTAAGTGGAGGAGACCCGACGGGTTACAAATTTTCCTAGACAATGGTGGTTGGAGGTCATTGATAGGCAGGTGCGTAGTCAAACTGTTCTAGAGACTGCAATTAGCTTAAGCTGAGAAGGGCAGCTTTTGCTGCTCCAGAAAGTCCAACCAGTGACTTTGACTGGTACCACGGCGGCAGTAGAGAAAAATAACGTCCTTGGCTTGGCGACAAATAAAACGGATATGACCATCGTAATGGCAAAAGGTAGGTCTGTCTAAGCAAGAGCCGTCATCATACGGCCCGACGAATAAACTGAGTTTCAATAGAAATTTGGTCGATTCAGCCGGTAGGAACTAAAGTTCGGAAACGGATGCCGTACTGGTAGCTTATTCTAGATTTGTTACCCTAAGCACACCGGTTGAGCATATCACAATTCTTTTGACGCAGTAAGCCAGTGCCGTTACTATGAAATAAACGGAGAGCCAGATGTGATCTAGAAACTTGAATTAGAAGGCAAATTACCAAGCAAGTAAGAAGCTTTAAGTATTTAGGAATAAAGACATCCAGTGACAGAAATATTCTTAAAGAAACACAAATTCAGGCTGCTAAAGCACTGAAAATATCTGGCTGTCAGAGAAAGCATAGGACGAAATAAATACATGAGTATTTACAGCAAAACAAAAATCCATTCCATCGGTCACAAAATATAAAGAGTTTTATGATAGTTCTATCACGCACTTAAATACCAATCGTATTACAAATATGTAAACGTAAAATAATTCAAATGCGGCAGACCGGCAGGCGAAAAATCTTCAAATGGTCTTTAATGGTTGTTTTAACCCTGTATACTTTTAGAAATATTATATCTGGCCTGCTTTCTAACGTTTTTTTGTTTACGTTCTCAGATGTTGTCCAGATGATTATTTGAGGATTGACTTTGTTTTCATTCTGCTTCTTTTCTTCAAAGTGCGCACTTTTTTTAGACTTGATAAAATATACCTAGATCCCAGATTAGCCGCTTTATTTACAAGTATTTAGTGGGTTTTTTATAAGCATTTATTGTTGTTATATATTTAATTCTTTAATTTTTTTTTTACTTTTATAGCTATATTGTTATATATTGTGTTTGCTTAATTTATAAATTTCTTTAGGGGGAATATTTTGTATATAAAGGAATCCCCGTAGAAATCTGTTCCACTGACCTCAAAGTCCTCAATCCGGCATTGTTTATATTTTACAAAGTCAGTGTACTTACTAAATTACTGCATATTTACGATTCTTTTTTGTATTTGTTTGTTTTGCTTTTTCCAACAGAAATTCACTGTACATTTCTTTTATAACCTATTGAAATAAATAAATAAGGTATTTCAGTGTTTCAGTCACAGAGAGCAGCAAACCCTGGTAAATTTTATAATGATTCGGTTCGCGGATTAGTTCAAAATTGTTAGTGTGTAGTAACAAAATTTTTGAACATCTTTCTAAATTCTTCTTTGGTATGGCTAAAAGCATAATATTTTGTATTTCACAAGCATTGTTTTTAAACCAAATGATGCAAGCTGTTAGGCAACCGCCACGAGAGCTTTTTCCCATACACCCGCTGCTTATTTTCCTATCTATTGATTCAAGTATTACATTTATTTTGTTGTTTTAACAAAAATGGTTTAAAATTTGTTTATACGAAAGTCAAGGACATTGAAAAGCAGAATATGAACACATTTGTACTAAACGAGACTTTTAATAGGGCATTTGTTTATAAAACACGATATTCGCACTGCAACAATTGATTTTACTCTGTTAAACATTGTTTGGGTAATTTTGACCGTTCCAGCGATGGTCGGATGACTAAATTCGTATATGCTTGAAAAAGCACTGCGTAGAAGGTAGGGATGACTACGACTCGACTATGGGGTGGTAGGGGTATCGCACTTGCCGAGCTGGGCTTGTGGGTATGCATGGAATTCACATGTGAGCCCCTCACCACCCCTTTTATTGTGGGACCAATCTCGCTACTTTGCAACTTCATCCCAGTGTAATTACCAATATATTAAACTTTAGTTGGATTTTACGAGTTAAGTCGTCTAGGCTGTATAGTGTATAAAGATGAAAACGCACATATTCAAGCACGCGCCCAAACACACACGCACCCAAGCTCTCACCCAAGCTCATACCCAAACACGGGCGGACGCACGTACGCACTCGACCAACTGAGCTAGGTTAGGACGTAAAATATCTTATGAGAAGCTGTGTCAAATGAAATACGGATTGTGACTGTAGGAAACACAAACCGATTCTCTGTTGCAAATATTAGAAAAGTCTATTACAGTTACTTATTTAAGGAGGCTGCGATGCCTTTATTTGCTGTTTAAAGCCAATGCGTCAAGTTATTTTCTTAATTGATAGCTACGGAGTTGATAGAAAAATGCACCAGCGAACAAATGCGTTCTGGAATAAGATTTTAACGGCTTCTTCTTCTTCTACTTTAATTTAGGCCTCCAGTCTGTTTATTCCAGTTATGCAGTCTTTCCATCTTTGGTAGGGTCTGCCGATGCTTCTTCTGCCTCTAGGTGACATATCCCTCGCTATTTTGACCAGCCTCGTGTTGTCCATTCTTGATATGTGGTTGTTCCATTCTTCTCTCCTAGTGTTTGTCCAATCTCCTATAGGTTGTATTTTAACGGCAAGCGGAGTAAATCCCACTCAAATTTATCAAAGAATGCTAAAAGTGTACAGACGTAACTACGTAGCGCGTTCGAGTGTGTTCAAACGGACTAAAAAGTTTTAAAATGTTATTGAAACTGTAAAAGGCGCTCCACGTCCAGGTCAAGCAAATCAGGTGGTCAGCTGCAGAGAGCGTCAAGGCGCTAAATCAACTTGTTTTACAAAATAGGAGTATAAAATTCGAAAAAAATTGCTTCAATAATAACGAAGCAAAGAAGCGAAGAGTTGGAGCGTGCAAGCTTCCGTCTCCGGCGGTATGAAGAAGGAGATGACTTCCGGTACAGGATAGTGACTGGTTAACCATTATCAATATGAATCATAACAATCTAGCAAAAAATAATGTTAACTCTGTTTTGGGACAAGAACGGAGTGCTTACCAAAAAATATATGTTTAAAGGTAACATAGTCAACAGCACACACAGTTGGAATGAAATTGGAATCTGTTAAAACATACATACATAGAAACTTGCCTTTGAAGTAATTGCGCTTCTGCCGTATTCCCCAGATTTAGCCTCAAACGATTAGCATCTCTGCGGAACTAGACTTGCACTTTTCCGATGACAATACATAAGTATTTGAATCACTATTTATTTCCATTTATTCGCGCGCTGCTTATTGTTTTGTTTACATATTTAATTGTTTTTGTACATCTTTAATTAAATAATTCGTTGTACTGTTGTTTTTATAAAAAAAGTAGATGGAGGAACCAAAAAAACGATTTTTTCAAATTTTTGACGTTTTTTTTTAGTTTGAACTACTTTTTTGCTGAAAAATGTTAAAACATTTTACTAAAAAGCAAAATTTTAGACTTTTTTTTGTAACTGTTTGCGTGCCAAGTTTAAACACTTTCTATTAATCCATTCTCAACATAGCCGTGACTGGAGGCTACGCCTACAAAGCAAATAGCTCTTTAAAATGGCATATTCAAATCTATTTTTATAGAAACTTTTCAAACTATCCTTCGGGTTCTGTATCTATCGCCAAACGCAACGTAGGCCATTATAAAATTTTGAGAGCTCAGGTTGCCTACATAAATAAAGCCTTAGGCACAAATGCTTTATTATCTTGAAAACTGTTAGTTCTAGCAACTTCAAACAATTAGAACAAACAGGATCGTACTATTCGGGTAAAATATGCGTTAACTACCGCACTTTCTCGGGGGTTCACCTCTGCAACAAAACATTTTTTTTAAATATAAATAATGTGAGTTAAATAGACCTAATTTTTTCTTACCTGCAGAATTTGTGGTAAAATTTATGCCAGACCTTTTAGACATGGCCTGTAATTTCATTATTGTTGTTGCATAAACATGACGTCATAACACATTTTTTTCAGATGGAAGAACTCCAAGTCGCACTAACAATATTTTGCATATCAGCTTCAATTTTATTACTCCTTCTAATATTTTGCTACTGGTTAAGTCTCTGGACCTGGTTAGCAACATGGATGTATTCAACACGGGAAGAAAAAGTCAGCCTGACCAGATCGAAAGTGTACAATGCCAACGGTTATTTGGTTCGTATTGAAATTCGTCAAACGATTTCATTGCAATTTAAATTCTGTTGTTTTAGGTAAACTCAGACTCGGATATACATTTAGATGCCACAGGGAGCTTCAAACGGTTCGACTCGGTAGATAGAGATTTTAAAATAACCCTCGCTACTACAAGTCTCGTGGGACGCTTCGGAAAAATTGACTACGAAGAACGCGATATTCCTCCACAACCATTAAGACCGGCACCCACTTCAATTCCTTCATCGGCAAAGAAACCGAAAACTCCACCTCCCATCATTAGGGAAGAAAAAGAAACTATCAGGTCAGGATTGTTTTTAAGAAAAAATATTTCACGATTTCAAATGTATTTTTACGGCTCAGTTTTACATGAGAATTAAAGAGAAAATATGCTTTCTTTTTAATATTTCTAAATAACGAATTCCCAAACGTTAAGATCCACAGATATCTCAATCCCTTTCAAGTTCCAACTTACTTTCAAATAAAATCAAGGAAAAATTCATATTTTTAAACACTTGAAAGTTGAGATCTTAAAAGGAAATTTAATAACAAGCAAAAAACCAAGAATTTCCAAGCAATATATCATTAGGCAACTTAAAGTTCGTAACTATTCGAGAAAAATTTGAAGTTTTTCCAGATTTTGCATAAGGGTTCATTAATAACCATAATTATCGTGGAAAAGTTCTCAACGTTACGTGACTGTATTTAATCTTATTAAACCTAACACATTTTAAATACGCTAGTGCTTCATTTGCCTAATTGGGGGGCATTCATTAAGAAGTTGTAAGAGACGATTTAATCCTTCTAAACTTACTGTTCCGGGACCGCTTAAGAATTAAAACAAACCTCCACGCAAGGCTTTTACAAATATTTGAGCAGCATTGGTCGTCTTGAGACTAAGCAAGGCGGATAATTCTGTTGACATAAAAAAAGACAGTTCTTTCCAACGCTTTTCGCTATTTACACTGGATCAGGATTTTATAACTTCCTTTGCGACGCTTTTCCTTGTTCGAAGTAACTTATGTCTTCATTAAACGAATTTCTTTTCATGTCGTGGACCTTTCAGTGGCGAATGAAACTTTTACACTTTTACAATGAAGGGGTTGATATTGTTTTCGGCATTACAAAAGAACTTTAAGCCTACATTATTCAAGAACTTGTTAAAGTGTGGTCAGAAAATATTATTGATATTTTCTTCTTCTATGAAAAAAACGCTTTTACTATTTAATTATAATCTTGTCACATTTGTGTTTAGTACAAATACATAAAAATACCTTAAACAATAAAAACAATCTAACATTCACTTCTAAAATATTGCTATGATATTCAGAGTTGTATGATTTGACTAGAGTATTGTGATTCCTGGAAGGCAATTTTTGGGATGCTTGTTACAATTCAATTTATGATTGGAGGTTTGTAAAGACTGTAAGGTTTTAATATTCAAACTTATAAACTCAGGGTTGCGTATTATTGCAGTAATTTCTTGTTTTAAAAATTCAAATAATGTGGTTACCTTTATATCATTTATATTTCATATTTGTGAAGTTTTGTTTACTCTGAAAGAAAGAAGAACACAATCAAATTGATACGATTACTATTTATATTAATTTTAATTATAATTTAGTTCAGAATTGTTTAAAAGGTTTAATTTATAAGAAGTTTTAGACTTACTTGTTTGTGCATCGTGAAATGTCATTTGTGGGGGTTATGGATTTGAATGTCAATTTGACAAATGTCTAAAAAGAACACGAAATTTACTTGTTTTAAAAAAAATATGAAAGATCAAGAGAGAAGACAAAAAAAGGGAACATTGTTTAATTAGTTACGGCTCGTCCTGAAAACAAAGACACAGGATTTTGAATTCTCTGTAAGAAAAGAGAAGGAATACGAGTTTAAAGTAATATAAAAGTGATTTTGAATTGAAAAGAAGCTGTTATAAAACGGATACAAGTGTTTATCAACGAATTGTGGAAAAATCCAAAAGAATAAAAAATATAAAGCGACCCAGACGAGTTTGCAGTTATCATTGAAGAAAAGCCAAGTATAAAAAAACATAAAAGCAGTACATTACATATTGGTGCTACAGCAGACGAGGATTCTAACCAAAGGCGAGTGCTGTGGTTTTTGAGGAGCCTGCAAACCAGAGAAGAGGGAGTTGAACATTTAACGATTATCGAGTGAAGGATTTCATGATAAGAAAACACAAAGATAAGTGCTCAGTTTTAAGAGCATTAGAATTAAAAGAAAATCTCTAGATTTTTCTAAAAATCTAACCCCAAGTTGATTTTTGAATAAAAACCTTTTTGTAACGTTGATATTTTTTTGTGTATTTTCTTTTTGAATCTTATTTGTTAATAACTTTTCTTCCAAGCTTAATAACGACCCTGAGAAAGTTAATAAAACAGTCTCATACAAAATATAATTTGGAATTGCGTGAATTGCAGGCATTTGGGGGATTGTTTTCTAGTAAATACAAAGCCACGCATATCATAGCAATATGAAACAAGCCATCAGGTTTAATCTGTGATATTTTTTAAGCTGCTTTGTGCTGTGGAATATATATTTTCTTGTGTTTTGTTATAGCAACCGTAACAATGTATTGTCGTATTGTATGACGAATTCGGGTTTAAAACTCTTTTATAGCACAGAAAGTGGGCGCAATCAAAAGCTCCTGCCGCGATTTTTAAAATTGTGTAACCTGTTGTGTTCTTTGTCGTTTGGATTAAAATTGTAAATTTCATTTTTAAACTAAAAGATGTTTGCGTGTTGGTGAGTGCATTCTTTGTTTGTTTCCTTACTACTTCAAAACCGACTTTGATTAAACTGAAAATATGAGGATATAGCAATAGTAAATTTAAAAAATTTGTAAACCTGAAGCAAAAGATAAACAATCCTGTCGTTTGGGTATCATTTTTTAACGTAGTTTTGCGACACCTAAAACGAAATCTCAATTTTTCATGAATAACTTCAGTTTCAAATAATATGCTATAATTTTTCGAAAATATTCTTGTTAACGCCTTTGTATTTAAAAATGAATCAATAGATGCGCAAACTGTATCAAAAAACGATTTCAGAACAAAATGCTATGAATATAATTTTTTTCACATCTTACCTAACAGAATTACAATTTCATCTTGGCGATGCCCTCTACAAATTTTTGAAATTTGTTTTTATATTTTATAAATGGAAATTATTAAAAAAATTTCGCGTTTAAACTAAATTGTGACCTTATTACAATACTAAACTTACTTTTTACATTCGATAATTTTTGTTCGGTTACTCGTCTCTTCTCCTTACTTAAAATGGTGGCCGCTATAACGTTCTGAAAATTGCGGCTAAAACATCGGTTTACTGATGAACTAGTTAATAAATTTCATATTGACACAAAATGTGATATTTCAAGAGTCTTAGATAAAATGTTTTAATAAAAGGGTATTTTCGAAATCATAGACAAAGTAAAAAGCAAAATTTTTTAAAAAAGGTTCTGTTTCTGGGTGGGTATGTATGTATGTGCAATTTATATCTCTGAACGAATGCGCCGATTTTGATGCTCTTTGGAATGCAATTATATCAAAAATTCATGGAAAAACTATGCTTCAAAAAATCGGAAAGTGGAAGCTAAAGTTAGGCATCTTTTTGGTAGCATATTTCTAGAAAACGAATCTGAAAACATAGTATGATAGAAAACTATAGGGCAAAACCAACGTTTTGTCAACGTTTTAGCCTCAAAATGACGACCGCTACAACAATTAAGAAAATTTAGACTTTAATGCCTTATTACTTAAAACCCAGACGACAGGTCGGCATCAACCTTTGTATTGCGGTAGCTCTAGTGAAACACAATGTTACTGTGCAAATGAGAGAACTGAAAATTATTTTATAAGTTCTAAAAATCATCAAAAAAAATATTGCTCAATAACTGGTAACTTTTTTAATGCTGTAGGCTAATAAAACTAGGGTTGAGCTGGGTTCGAGTCCCAATCTGCTAATGTCTCTCGGACGCCGTCTTTTAATTTTTGAAGATTTTGATTTTTAACGTTTATCATAGCTGCAAATAAGTTGGGCTATGCCCCAGAATGTTTTTGTTTCTATTTTTGATTTTTAATGATAAATAAGCTAGGTAGCGTAGCGAACCGCTGATCGAAGTCATGGTTTTATGAATTATACATATAACGATTGCTGTAATTCTTTCAACAACGGGTCCGCCACCTAAAACTGCCCACATCCATAACTTTTTTATTTAAAAATGTATCGTGACGGGCAAGGCATTAAATTGTAACTAGGTAATTAAAAATCCTTCCGACGTAGCCACTGAAAATTGAAAAATAGTTTGACAGTCAAAAAGTTGTTATTCATCTCAACTTGTTTTGATAGAATGTTTTTTTCTCTGCACACTTACGAAGATTTTGATGAAATCATTAGAAAAAAAATTTTCAATTTGCTGTATTATACTAATACGATCGATTACAATGCTTTTTCTTCATACAGGGTGTTTGGAAATTCTTGTCTCCAATCAAAGAAGCATGTTGTGCGTTTAAAAATAAGACGAAACAGTCCTGTAAACATGTTTACAAAAATCCTTCCCTGAAGAGTTAAAGGCGGTTGAAGATAATCTGTAAGATGCAGCTTTTTTTGAATAACTGTTCATAGCTTTGAGCTAGGTACTTCAAACTGATATAGAGTCATCCTAAACAAGTTGCCACTTGCTGTGTAATTTTTATTATTATTTTCTATCAGATTCAGTTATTTAACTGTAAAAGTTCCGTTTCTGAAAAACATGCCGTCAATCAGTGAGTGAATGCAAATTTGTCTTCGTATTGTTTCTTTAAAAATATAACTGCTATTAACAAATAACCTCGCGTATACAGCAAAACGCAACAACAGTGTTTTAAAAAAACTATAAAATAAAAAAAAAATTGGCCCCAACCGAGACTCGACCCCACAACTACTTATGCAGTAAAACGGCAGTACACCCGAACACACCCGCATATCCATATTGAATGCGTGCGCAATAGAAATGCACAAATAAAAAGTACGACCTTGGTGGGATCGATTGTTGGTGAAGAGACTAGACGCTATTGCAAAATAGGACTATCCATTATATGGTTATGAGGCGTCACACACAATCGTACAGACACGCACACGCAAACGCACCCGCATCCGTACGCGCAAGTATACGGGCACGGGCACTCCCGCACCCACGCGCCCACGTACCTACGCGCCCACGCACACACGCAAACACGCACACACTCAACACGCAAACAAATACAAACAGGTGCGCGCACACGCACACATGTATTTCCGTCAAAATCTTGAATTTAAAATTTTTCAAGAAATTAATAGTAAAAGTATAGGAAGTAAAAAGCGTTGGTTGTAGGGTTCAGCTAGTTCATCGTAAAGCCTGCAGATGCAGAACAGTGTTTTATTTATTCTGAAGAGCACACGACCCTGTTCAGGCAGGTAGGCTCCGCGAACAACCATGGCTCAAACTATTAGAGCAAATGCTTGTAAAGGCAGACAGATCGGTCCTTACCTGGTTATGCTGGGTGTAGTTCCCAAATGACGACGCGGTCTAAGCCGAAACTAAATCGTAATATTGACAGTTCGAGAAGCCGCGAAGACCTCAAAGAATATAATGCTACAGTTATTATGAAACAACAGATCCTTAACTTTAAATTTTTACATTGTTTAACAGCTAGGTTAGTTTTTTTCTGCTTTGAACTAATTAGTTTGTTTGACAAAATTATTATTGAAAGCGAGCTCACTTTTACATTAAAAAAGTAAATTACGGTGTGGAAGCCTTAATTATAATTACCCGTCAGTGCAAGTAATTCTGTCTTTGATTATTTTTAGTAGCTATATTTTAAGCATAGATGTATGTATCAAAACAAACTTTACGAAGAAATTTTCAAGCCTTTATAGTTCAAATGTATAATTAAGAAGCTTTTTTGATATAATTTTATGGTATGTGACCTACATATTTCAATATTCTTCGTAACATTAAAAAAATTTGGTTCTATTCAATTGATTTCCCCTATTTAACTCTATAGACTTCCAAATTCAAATCTTCTATTGAATGAAGACGTCTTTTACAGCGCAGAAAACGGTGGAATTCAATAGTACATAAAATCGCGCGACAGCAGGTTTGATCAACGATATTTTATTTGGGGCTTCTTGTCGACATTAATGTAAGTTTGTAACATCCTATACTGCGTGTAACTTCGTAATAAACAGAAAATAGAAAAAAAATATGAAAACATATTTTTATGGAAGGCCGTTTTACTGTTTATTGGCAGCGATTTTTGCAAAATAAAAGCAATCATTTACATAATTTAAAAATATCTTATAGTTATTTGCGTTTAATTAAAAGTATCTTAGAAATTTGTAATTATTCCAAACTATCTTTGATATTCATAAAACTTTTAAATATTTCTGAAATATTTTTGAATCGCCTATTTTAAAATATCTTAGAGATAATTTTAATCCATTTAAAAAAAAACATGTGTTAGTCGAGGTGAGTTTATCACGGTACGTAAATTTAAAATATCTCTAAAATATATTTTTTTTTGTTTAAAGCGTAAATTCGGAATTGTGTATTGTGTAAATAAACATATTAGCAATATCTTCGTTGTTAATAAAATTAGTCAAGAAGTAGTTTTATGTCATTAAAAATGTTTTAAACTTTTACAACTAATTTGTTTCTGTCGAATATATCACAAATGTCTTATTAATATTTTACTTGAGAAAACCTCTGTAAATTTTTAATGTGATAAAAATATCATTAGGATATTAATACATAATTAAAAATGTGTTTGGGATATTTTAAATTTAACTATTTAGGATAGGATAGGATAGGATCAAAGATAATTTAAGGAATTTTATTTGTCTTATTTGATATTTAAAAAAGTGCTATAAGGAAATATATTGTAGGTTTTTTAAAACAATTTTAATTTGAAATATTTTAGCTATAGCTATACATATATAGCTAAAAAATTAATTTTTTTATACCTTAGATATCTGAACATTAGTCTATTTTAATAGTATATGTATTATGCAGCAAGTTTAATAAACGGCATTTTAGTCACGAGCGGAGCGTAGCAGAGCGAGTGTTTATTAAAACGAGTGTCTAGAGAAGTTTATAAAACGAATTGCATACTATACTTTTTCTACGACATCACAAAAATACTATAATTTGGAAATTATTTTATTATCTTAAGCCATATTAATTATTTTGACAGATTGATGACAAGTGACAACTAACTTGATTTTTAGTTTCAATTGATTTTTGCAATTAAAAAACCTACAGCTAACTTCAGCCCGTGACTAAAGCGCACAAAGTCACAGCTTGTCGAGGTGTATTTAAAAGATCACTTAGCGTCATGGAAACATATGCGATAAATGGCATTTTAAAGATGGAAGTAGAAAAAATATCTTCGATGATGAAAATAAGGCTCGGGTCTGTGACACAAGTGATCACATATTTGGAAGGTACAGAAACGTTTGACGTTTGGTTGAACCTGCAAAACAGGTTGTAATTGTTGTTGCAGTCACGAAACATACACCATTAGTCTATTCTCTATTACTTAGCAGGTCAGTTATGATAACAAATGAATAAATAAATAACACATAATAAATTATAAAATGAGGTAATAATATAACCACTCAAGTCGCAACGTTGCCAGGCATAGTTCGACTTAGCGGTAGTACAAATCTTATAGATACCGGAAATTTCCGAAAGTCTTAGATATTCGACAATTCTTTTGTTTTAAAACATCTAAGATATATTAAATTAAATTTGTTGTATAATTTTAATTTAAATTATATAATATTTCGAAATAGAGTATTTTTTAAATATCTAAGATATATTAAAAGTAAATTTAATTAAAGACATCTAAGATATTTTAAATTCAAATTGCGTTTAAATATTTTAAAATATCTATAAGATATTTTTAAATAGCTAATTAAAAGTATCTTAGATATTTTAAATAATAAAAAATATCCTTATTTTTAATTCAAATATATTTATAGCACAAAAATAATTCATTAAGATATTTATAATAAATTAATAATATCTCTAAAATATTTTTAAACCATGTCAATATATATGAATAGAACACTGAGTATAAAACACTGTGTTCTATTCACTCTGAAGATGCAAGCTGCAATGTCTTGCGAAACGTTAGTTTGCAAGTACACGGCGCTGTTTAGACAGGCAGGGCCTACGAACAAATATTGCTCAAACTTCTAGAGCAAATGCTTGTAAAGGCAGACAAGCTACAGGTCGGTCCTTACCTGATTATGCAGGGTGTAGTTCCTAAATGACGACGCGGTCTAAGCCGAAAGTAAATCGTAATATTGACAGGTCGAGAAACTGCAAAAGCCTCAAAGAATTTATTTGCAAATGTCAACTCACTTTTAAAATACTTTTATTTAAAATCAAAGGAACGAGATAGGTTCGATTTGTTCAATACTATGGCAACCAGCCAGTTTTCTTACAAACAAAACTTCAATTGAATGAATACATTATACCACTAGTGAGATAATGAACTTTATTACCTAACTCAAATGAATGACATAATAACTCCTTATCCAATCAGTCGTGGACAAACATTAATATGCTTGCTACGTCGTCGATGTAAACTTGGGTTATTGGTCAAATGTGTTGTTGATTAATTATCACATAACAATAGAGGAGCTACACGAAACTGACAGAGCCATGTATTCTTTTTTTGTAGTTGAAACAGCTTCACTTTGTTGCTTCTTTGAGGACCATGAAACAACAGCATCTTTGTATAAATCTATACTTCCGCTATAAGATCTGCCATCATCGAGTGAATTTGCAAATGACGTATACCAAAAAAACAAGTTTCAGCGACATTGTACATTTGAAATAACCTAAAATGTGATAAACTATTTTTTGATGGGTTGCTGTACGATCAACACTAAACTTTGATAACACATTAACTGCATAAGCGATGTCAGGTCTTGTGCCCAATGCAACATACAAAAGACTTCCAATTTGTGACTGATACAATTTTTTATCAATTCTTGCATTATCTGGTTTAGATTTTTCAGGTTTTAAACTAATATCTATTAGAGTTGCAACAGTATTACAATTCGACATCCAAAATCTGTTTTAATATTTTGTTAATATACCGTTCTTGAGATAAAGTCACCATGTTATGAGACCACGAAATTTGAATTGAAAGTAAATATGTAGGAGTTTTTAAAAACGTTCTTCATAATGTTTAGATAGAAACACTTAAAGCCTATCGAAGCTTTCAATTCTAGATCCAAGTACAAATATGTCATCAACATAGATTGCAGTAATTAATTGACCATCTTCAGATACCAACATACAGGGATCTGCCGTTGATTGTTTCAATTTAGCTTATTTAGCTTCTTCAAGTACCATAATAAGCTTTCTAACACACTGACGTGGAGATTGCTTAAAACCGTAAATACTTTTCTTTAAACAACACACCATTCCTGGACCCTTTTTAATCCCTTCTGGTGTTTTCAGAAACATATTATAATCTAAATCACCAAAAATACAGTTGTTAGGTCCAATTGTTTTGTGATCATGTTGTGATGAATACCTAGCATATGCTATAAGCAATCTAATTGTTTTATATCGATCTACCGGAGGAAAAATATTGTGATAGTCAATCCCTGGCATTTGAGCAACTAATCTAGCTTTATATAGCATTATTTTTTCTTCCGCAGACGTTTTTCTCTTAAATATCCAACGATAACCCATTACTTTCCCTTCAGAAGGCAATTGAACAATCTCTCACACTTTATTCTTTTCCATAGACACTAATTCTTAATTTATTGCTTTTTTCCAATCATCAAAATCAGGACATGATCGAGCTTCATCATAATAAAGTAGTTCATCTTCGACATATTTAGAAAATTCCTTTGTATACCGAAGAGAAGGTGCACGTACTCAATTTGAAGTCGCAGTGGTAAACTCAAAGTGTTCTCTGTTATTTGTTTATCTTACTTTACTTTTTAGTTTTAATAAAGTTTCTGGATGAAGGAGTTTGTTTTTGAAACTTTTTCATTTAGAAATTAGATTAATTTCGACAATTTCTTCTGAATATTCTTCAGATCTATGCTTGTAATCTCTTAAAATTACTACTGAAATTACTTTTTTTGTCCAAAAACGATACCATCCTGGTTTATTACCATAACCTACTAGAAGAGCATCAATTGCTCTTGGTTTAAGCTTACTTCCTACTTTTCTAACTACCTAGAGTATAGGATGTATGCCCTTTGTCCAAAACTTCTTAGATGACTTATAAGTAGATGGATTTTTACCAAAAAACACTTCAAACGAAGTTATTTGTTAATAGCAATATGCGTCAATCTAATTTTTGTATAAACCGCATGATAAACTGGTTTTGCCTATAAAGATTGTGGTAACTCCGAATCTATTAAATTTGTTCAAGACATTTTCGTTACTGTTCGATTATAACGTTCTGCTAATCCATGTAATTTCATGAATATATATAGAAGTTTATACCAGTAGTTGCTAAAAAATTTAATACGGAAGTAGAGGTACACTCTCCCCAATATCAAACTGAAAGTTTTTTATATTTTTTCTCGTTTGACATTCTATTCTAGCATCATATTCTCTCACTGAATTATTAACTTCATTTTTATGAGAAATATGTAGTATTTCAGCATATCTTGCAAATTCATCAATAAATAAAACGTAATAAAACATTCTACCAGGTGATTTTGTTGAAAAGGGTCCAGCAACATCTGAATGTATTTTTTCTAGAATTTCAGAACAATCAATTGAGGGATCTTTATAAATTGTGATTTTTCACAAGCTGTACAATCAAGTACGACACGCTCATTTAGTAAAACATCCAGATCAGATACAACCGCTTTCACTGCACTAAAAGTACTTAGTTATACGAGGGGGTATTGATAAGTACTTAGCCTACTATATAAAACGCCACAATATTTCAAAACAAAATTTTATTTATTCAACATAATCTCCTGTAAGACTTACACATTTAGCAGTACGTTCAGAAAGTAATTCTAAACCATTTAAAAAAAATCTTTGTCTTGGTCTGCACACCACTCCTCAACGGCACATATTGCTTCGTTATTTGTCGAAAATCTTTTACCTTTCAAATGTTCTTTGAGTTTTGGGAACAAATAATAGTCTGACGGTGCTAAATCCGGAGAATAGGGCGGCTGGTCAACCAATTCAAAACCAATTTCATCAATTTTTCAACGACTAGTGAGCAGGAGCGTTGTCTTGAAAAAAAATCACACCTCTGCCAAGTTTTCCGCGGCGTTTTTCTACAATTTTCTTACGTAATTTAATTAGCAACTCAGTATAATATGCTCCCATGATAGTTCTTCCCCGTTAAAAATAATCTATCAGAATTATCCCATCTTTGTCACCGAAATTGATCTTTTAGGGTGCTCATCTTTCACATCTGATCTTCCTCTTTTATATTCCGAAACCCAGTTTTTAATAGTGGCGACACTGATCACCTAAGGTTTGTATCATATCAGCAAAAGTTTCTTTGCCCGATAACCCTTTCAAAAATAAATACTTAATAACTGACCGAAACTCGATTTTTCTATCTTTTTCTCAGACATGCTGTTTTCAAAAATTCACAGTTTGATCACCGTTCAACTTATGGGTGTCAAACTTTGACAACTTATTTATAAAACATCATAGTTGTAACCATAGCAACCATATTCACCTTTCTTTACTAGAAACTTTCCAGGCTAACTAGATATCAATACCCCCTCATAAGAACGTGTCCAAGCCCTCTAATGCCAAGTTTGTACACTTACATTTGCAACTTGCAACATCAGAGTTTGTTACTGAAATAATATTTTCCTTATTTTCTTCAACTATCCATCCAACTATCTTTTTATCTTTGAAAAGTGTAATATCTTTACCTCCTTTCATGGTTATACTCTTAGATTTGCTAGTTTGCCAAAACATTTTATCTCGGGAACATATAAGGAGTAATGCGAATCTGCATCTTCACTTTACGTTCTACTAACCTTGAGCATAAGTCATTATACTTAGCTATGTGTTCAATTATTTTACTATTTGAATCACATCTAATTCCCACAACAGACTTAACTAAAGCAAGTAAAGAGTATACGTTTCTTTTGTCGTATAAATCATTTAAATATTTCCACATACATGAAGCAGCTGAATAACACGTTATTAGACAAGCAATATTCGAATGTACATTAAAAAGGGTAAAAGCTTTTGCTGATGAGTGTCGATATTTTCAATCTTCGCACTTTTCTAAATTTTCTTTGATAAGTTTTGTTTGAAGAATTAGGTTTAAAGGTTGTTATAGCTGAGTCTTTTTCTTCGCCAGTAACAATTGAAGTATGTTTATATACATCCAAGTAGGAAATAAAATCGGTGTCTGTTCATTCCCTCTGTAAAGGGTCGGGCCGCTATAGGGGTCTTTCGAACTCCGCATCAAGTAAGTAAAAACCATCATTTATTTGTGTAACGCTACTTTGATTTCCAAACCAAAACTAACTGCGTGATTAAATAGAAACAACAAATTAATACCAACTCTGGGAAGATATGCCTAAATTGGTTTGCAAGACAACTTCACAAGAGTAAAATCATGTGTCGTCTAAGTCAGCTTACAATAAATACGTATTCAATAATACAATTAGAAAAAAATACAATTAGAATCTAATTGTTAGCAAAAGCAAAATATTTGAATTAAATTATTATTATGAATTTAAAAAATTCAAACCTCAATGTAACCCCTGAAAGTTCAATATTTATAAAAATAACAAGATCGAGTTCTACCGTGGAAAGTAATGTAATAGATTGAATCAGAAAATCGCAGAAGAGCAGTGGGTGTATGCAAGGACGGTCTCGTTACAGTTGCCCGACAGCTTTTTAGTAGGTACTCTCAAAGTGTTTATAAACCTTTAAATAGGTATGAGAAAATGCAAGCAAAGTACTGTGTCCTTAATTATAAGAGAACAACATTTCATAGTAAAAACATTTTGAAATGACAAGTTTATGATAAATAAACATTTTCTATTTAAGAACTTCGCCAGTTCATCGGTTTATTGCCTTCCTATAAACCCCACTAATTATTTTTTTTTCTTTTAGCAAAGATGAGCCAGGGGAAACTGTATTAACAATAGCAATTCCTCGACCAAAATCCTCAATGAGTGTGGCAGAGCTGGCGGCTAAATCCCAATTTCCCGTCTGTATCACGCCACCCCCGAGCCCTATTACACCTGCCCAACAGTCTCAATCACCCAAGTACGGAGTATTCAGTCAACAGCAGGTCCCTCCACATAGCGTCCAATCGGAGGAACCGGAAGTAATATCCACTACACTCAAGAGGGCCGTCTCTTGCGACAGCGTCTGCTCAGATTCTTCCGTCGCTTTGGGAGACCTTGAAGAGCCCAACGTAACGGGTTATTTATGCCTTGGCCTTGAATACGACAGGTGAAGAGGCTTATATAATAGAATTTAGCGATACAATGTGGGTTGCAATCGATACACAACAAGATTGTGTTCATTAGAAGTGTCATCGTTGTCTACTTTGGATAAAATATTAAATTATGGATTCTGGGGTATCCAGAGGCTGTACTTAATTTTCTGTGGGTGACAAGAGCGAGGGCTGAAAATTTTATTAGCAATTTATGGTTTACACGATCTGGAAAAGGGTCACGGCAGTACAAAGTACATAACAGGAAATGATTGTTTGAGAATAGGAAGATAACAGTATCTGGTAGTTTAGAAACATATTAATATATCTGTAAAATTGATTGGGTGGGACGATGGGACCAAGGGACCTGAAACATTGCCGGTTATGGAAGGTAGCATTGTGGTAACAAAGGAGAAAAGAACATTTTCTCGGTATTTTGGAAAAAAAACCTAAACATCTGCTGGAGGACGAAAAAAATTATTTTTATCGCCTAAATCGATAATAACGGAAAAACTTAAAACTTTTGAAAAAAAAATTGAATGAGGCGGCTTTGTTTCTGTGACTGTTGGTTAGAAATTTCCAAAACACTAATTTTTGAAGTCCTGCAAAAGTAATACTAAACTAAAAATATTCAGGAAAAAGCATACAATGCTTAGCTAGAGAAGCTTGGTGGAATGGTGGAAAATTTTCCAACAAGTTGAAAATAATACAAACCATAATAACTTTCCCATAGTTATCAGAGGTGCGACTTTATCTAACGAAATTCAACCCGATCCGAAATCGGATCGGATGTAATTTAATAAGTTCGAGTTGAAGCGAATCAGATAAATAAGTTACACATAGGTTCGGACACCGATGCACAAATTTTATTTTAACCAAAGTCCCAAATATTACCAGAGATCCGAAAATTATCTAAGATTTGAAAGTTATCCAAGATGCGATTTTATCCTAAATCTAAAACTTATTCAATATCCGTAATTCTTCCGAGATTCTGTCGTCTGACATATCTGAAGTTTATCTGCAGAAACTTACCCCAGATTTTAAATGTGTTAAAAGTTTTTCTTGGATGCTGTCCTAATATTGTCAAAACTACTAAATAGAAAAATTATACTAATTTATTATAATGCAGGATTTGAGATTTTAGATTAACTAATTTAAAATCAAGTAAGAGGTAGATGTAACATTGGATATGATCAGCTAGATGTTTCAGATGGAATATCGCCAACGATTCAATATAGAATCGGACCGAATTCGGTATCAGATTGGGAGCAGTATCGAATCGGACGGGATCCATTGTTTTTTCTGATCAGCTATCGAAATGATTCAGGCTTTTAAACTGATCTAAACTAGTCAGACGTTGTCAGATAAGTTAGGTGATACGTAATCGGTTGCCACATCGGATCGAATCTAAAATAAAATATATCGCATCGGATTTGGACACGTTTTTTTTTTAATTCACAACTTTAATAACTGTATTCCATATAAGGAAAAATGGAAAAATCATTGAAAATTCCAAAATTTTTGCAAGAAATACTGAACAATCTGCAATTTATATATAATATTATCAAACTTTAAGGTTTAAGCTTTGAAGATCTTTAGCCGGAAAAATCAAATTCAAAGTTTGTACAAGATTCACTAATTTTAAGATGAAAAAGCATCTACGGCTAAATTATTTAACAATTTTAATCGATGCAGAATTGCGGAAAGGACAACGCACACTTAGGTATATTTTTCTACGGGTAACAACATGTACCTTTTAGCAAGTTTATCACAAGATCCGTAAAAATCAATTTTGCAACAAAGTTGATTTTTACGGACCTTGGTTTATCACACAGCATCTTCGGATGTTAAACCAATTTGTAATGCAATACCGCATATAAGAGCCTAACAAAAGAATAAAATAATCAACCTACAAATGTTATGGGCAACATTTTCCAAAATAAGTTTCAGTTTTACAAAATCCTCCAGCGTAAATGCAAATTCGTTTACTTAATTACAAATCATTTTTTGTTTCTAAAATAAATGTTTGTTCAGATATTTATGTACTAAATTTGTCCATAAGTGGAAAATGCAATTCCTTTAAAAAGTCAATAACCAGCAAATTAAACATGAACACAATGAACTTCGCACACTATTCATTGCGTAGCCTCAACAATCTGTGGTTTAACAATGGGTTGTCCAGTTATTCTCTCGTTTTCCTTTTTCTCCATTCGTTTCAACATCTGTATTTCATTTCAGTGAATTGTCAGAACTCATAGTAAACGTGCTGGAGGCGAAAGACTTAATAGGACCGTCAAAGGACGGCAACCCTATAGATTCCTACGTGAAGGTCTACCTTCTTCCCGATAAAGGATCCAACGCACAGACTAGGCTCTATCGATATTCTAACAGTCCTAGCTATAAAGAAAGATTCTTATTTTCTCTGCACCCTCGAGAACAGTCACAGAAATCGCTTTGTTTTCATGTGTATGCCATGGATCACTTGTCGCACACTTTGGTCGGCGAGGGTGAAATTCGGCTCACTGACGTCAGTTTGCGTCAACCCGTCACAACTTGGGTTACATTGACGGATACGGGTCAGGTAGAATGTTTCTGAGAAGTGAATTTTAAGGATGATTTTCATTAAAGTGTTTTTTAGCAGAGAGGGACCGAATTCGGCGAGGTAATGTTTTCATTGAGTTACCTTCCAACCGCGGAACGGCTCACAGTAGTCGTCGTAAAAGCAAGGAATTTAAAGTTTCAGAATGACAAAGAGGCAGGAGATCCTTTTGTCAAGGTATAAAGAGAATACGTAATGGCCATAATTTTGAAATTCAAATTTAATCGGATCACTCGGTTTTTGTTTCAGGTTTATCTGCTACATCACGGGAAGAAGGTTCACAAAAAGAAAACTTCTACTAAGAAGGGAGAACGGAGTCCTATTTTTAATGAATCAATGATATTTAGTGTTCCTGCCCATACTTTACAGGTAACTTATCTAACCCTTACAAATTATTTTTACAAAAATGGTTTCTTACTTTTGTACTTTCCTATACTTTCAGTATAGGGGAGTATTGATTTCATGAACATGTACGAAATCGAGATTTTGATGGAAATACATGTTTTGGACCACCAGGAACCCAATTAGGTGGTTTTTAAAAAATGTCTGGATATGGGTGTGTCTGTATGTGTGTGTGTGTGGGTATGTATGTATGTGGTGCATCATAACTCCCGAACGGATGGTCCATTTTTTGATAAGCTTTGAAATGTGGAAGTATACCAAAGATTCACCGACAACATAAGCTTTTTAAAAAATTCGAAACTGGAAGACAAGTTTTTTTAATAGCATTTTTTCCGGAATACGAATTTTTTTAATCTACAAACGGATCGTGATGGAAAACCTTATAGGACACATCCAACGCTTTGTTTACGAAATTTGTAGCTTCAAAATAACAGAATTTTTTGAAAATTTTGACTTTAGCGCCTTTTTACCAAAAGCAAGTTAACAGATCGGCTTCAAATTTTTTATCGTAGTAGCTCTTAAGATACACAACGTTACTATGCACAAAATTTTTCAAAAACCTAAAAGCTATAAAGTGAAAAATATTTTCAATATTTTGAATTTTTTAAAAACAATATTGCTCAAAAACTGGTTACTCGATTTTTTTTAATTTTGTAACCTCATACAATTCGGATTATGCTCTAATCCCAATTCTTTAAATTTTGGATAATATACAATATCTTTGTGAAAGTTGTTAAGCTTATGAAAGTTGGTTGCATGGCGGAGAACTGCGGATGCCGGTCACATGATATTCAAAGTTAAGTATTGTCCGATCTTGTCCCCACTCGGATGGGTGACCAATATAGGGGTACATCTGCAACCAACCGTGCTTCCGAGAGCACGTTAAGCCGTTGGTTCCGGTTGTCATACTAACGTCTTTGGCAATCGTAAACTATTTAGTGGAACTTCTTCTCCTTTCGACGGGTAAGGCCAGCCTTCTGCCCGGCATAGGACATACGTGCAAAGAGGGCTCACAGGACCCGCACTAGTTGCGGGTATTAAAGTTCGGAATAAGCTCTAATCCCAATCCTTTAAATTTTGGAAAATATACGATATCTTTGTGAAAGTTGTTAAGCTTATGAAAATCGCTTACAGCGCTTTGAAGCATTCATTAAAAGATATATACAGTGCGCGTTTAAAGTATGGAATAAATTCATTACAAACGTTAATCTAAACTAAACGCAAAAACCTTTGGACCTGTTTAACGATTTAGTTTAAAACGCACATTTCAGTGGCCACAAAATTTTTGTTGTCAACTTATTTAGTTAGTTAAATACCAACGTGTTTTTAAAAAGAATGACGTTACATTTAAACAGCGACAACAAATTGTAAAATAAATTTTATTTTATGTCGATATAGAAAAATATTCTATAAGGAAACATTTACCGCCTGGCAATGTGGAAGATAGATAACAAAATCAGAGCATGTTAAAACTCCGAGTTGTCCATTTCTTGCAACAATAGGCCCAAATGTCATACGAAATGATGATTTTTTGAAAATATGAGTTTGACGACCGAAAGAGAAAGAATTGAAATTTTAACAGCGATTGGTTATGGCGATAGAAGTCGAACACAGGAAGAAATCTGTCATTTATTTAACGAGAAATACCCACATCGGCCACGTATTACACAATCGACAGTTAGCAAAACTAAAAAAAAATTTGAGAAACGGGATAGGTAAGTGAAAGATTTACCTAAAAATTAACGGCCTACAGTCAGGGAATTACAAGAATTGATGTACTCTTGGCTGTAGAAGAAAATCCACACATTGCAAGTCGCTAACTGGAATTAGATAATAACATAAGGCGAACGAACTTCAGTATTGAAGACATTAAAATACAGAAATATAATCCATATAAAGTCCAACGAGTACATGAACTATTGGAGGATGATCCTGACCGCAAAGTACAATTTTGTGAAGAAATGACGGACATTTTCAACGCTAATCTATTATTTGTAAGTTAACTGATCTTCAGTGATGAAGCGACTTTCTGTCTTGATGGAACAGTCAGAACACAAAATTGTCGTTACTGGGTACAAACAACACATTTACATCATCGTCAAAAACTTAATGTATGGACTGGAACCGTTGGTAACCGAGTTTCAGGACCTTACTTATTTGGAGGTATTTGAAATTTCTTCAAAATAATCTCATTCCTGCATTAGCCGTATTATTTTCCAACGATGCAGATCCAGACATACCAAATATTAACATCTAGTCTAGTTCCAAAAGGTCGGAGCTCCACCGCATTATGCAGTGAAGGTACGAGAGACTATTTGCATAAAATTTTCCAAATAGATGGAAAAAGTCCTACGGAGTGGCCAGCCACATACCCAGATCTTACACCTCTGATTATTTTTTGGGGGGGTATTTAAAAAGTAAAGTATGTACAAATAGACCTAATAATATAGAAGAGCTAAAGGAGCGAATTCAGCAAGAGATACGTTTAATAACACCAGCATTTATTGACAATAATTTACAAGAATTTATGTTCATCGCCTTGATCATTAACAAGCTGTAAAGGGGCATAAATGTGAACAGTTTATTTAGATTATTTTTATGTATTAACTTAAATAAAAATTATTTTGTAATTTGTTGTCGTTGTTTAATTCTAATGTAATGTGTCCTTTGCCATGATAATATTCTTATGCAATTGCAAAAACAATTTATACCGATGTAATGAGAGCAATGAAAAATCAACCGCCCTCTATATATCTAACTACAAACTAAGTACATATAAAACTATTATCAAAAACATTTTTTCAGACAATCCAACTTCGTTTGACGGTTGCAGAAACAACGCCAACAGCTGAAAATTCATCAAAAGTGTATTCCGTTGGCCATGTAATTATAGGAGCGCAAGCTTCTGGAAGATCTCTAAATCATTGGAATCAAATGTTGACAGCTTTAAGAAAGCCAGTAGCCATGTGGCATCCACTTAGAAAATAAGTATCCAAACATATTCGTTACCCTTGTTACAATCACTCTGTGAAAAGGTCTACATTTTGTTATGCTTCCATAAATGTGATAAACAGCCTTCTATATAACAACCTGCGGGTGTTTTACATGTACCTACCTATAAGAAATCTGTCAGGTGTTAATTGTTCCCTAAACTGTTACAATTGTTTTACCAGCAATTGATATATCAACAATGTTCGTTTCTTTTCTGTGTTTAATAAATTAGGGTACTTCCTATATTGGCACAGTTTTAAACGAACAAATCATTTTGTGACAATAAAATAAATTTGTTACTTGGAATTAACGTTAGTATCATGGCTTATAAATTTATAATACTGTGATATAATATGGGGCACATGTTTTTCTGTATTTTCTATTTCATATCCTATTAATATTGTTGAATTTAGTAGAATCTATTATTAAATTTTGTAATACAATGCAAGTTACACCGAATTTAGCAAGCTATAAGTGTAATTAATTAAAAATAGTAATCAATTTTTTTAAATATATATTTTTTATTTAACAAAAAAATATGTTTTACAAGGTATCAAAATTTTTCCAGTTTAACAGCATGCTAAATTCTGTAAGTTTAGCGGACTATTTCTTCAACTATAACTAAAAATAAATAAAATTATACTGGGTCTATGTTGAGGGTCTCAAAGTTCTGCATGCCGCTGCAAGGCCCTCTACCATGCATGTGAAATGTACCTAATACATAACAACTGGAAAATGTTACTTGTATGATGATTAAGTTCTTAATATATTTCTGAAATTTTAGAATTTTTTCTTGAGTATTGCTGCCGATTCTTATTTATTCTTGACACAGTTACCAAAGTTACAACCAAAAAGACTTTAAATAGCAGTGATCGTACGTATCTCAATACTGGAATCGCATTACTTTATGAGAAAAAGTCAGTTTATTTCTTACAATCGCAAGAAAAAACGCTGAAAAACGCGCTTCAGAATCAATCAGAACGGTCCAATGCAAAAAATTAAAAGTCGTGCACGACTGTAATCGCGTTGAATAGTGTACGTGAACTACAGAGATTAAGTACTTATTGCTATTTACTTTTTTCTTTCTTAATCGTTTTTTTTTACCGTTAGGTAGCGGGTTATAATAAATAAATGAGTTCCATATTTGCCAGAACAAAAAAAATACTGGTAACTTTTCACTCCCTTTTTCCCATTTGGCATTAACTCCAATTAGTACAAATTACTGTCGCTGATTTTGAGACTATTAAGTCGCTGATTTTGACACTTTTAAGTTAAAAATTATGCCAAATGGGAAAAAAAGAAGTGAAACGTCACCCTTAAATTATTTCCATATGAAAATGGATATCATATTAGATACTATCTGCTGCATTGTAGTTTTAAAAGTTAAGTAAATTCCATTCCAAATTGTTGCTTGATAGAGTACCTCTACCTACTCACTATTTGGTAATTATGCACCTGAGCAGCCTGTAACAACACTAAAAAACTTGACAGCACTGAGTAGGTGCCTATAGGTCATATTTGAAAAAAAAGAATTATCGAAATGATTCTTGAACAAGTTAAGTGCACTTAAAAAACTCAAAAAATGTATACATCAACGTAATAAATCTGTATTTTCCCATTAGTGGGGTAAGTACATGGTTTTTATAATTTTTTCTTGAGTAGATGGCGGAATACTCCAGGTTATGCTCTTTAGGATGTTTTCAATGGAATGGCCGTCGAATGGCAGAAAACGCGAACTATTAGCGCGCAATCCTAAATACAAACAGGGTGGAATAAGTTTTTGAAATTTGATTTTCGCAGCAAAATTATTTTATTTATGTCATGTATTGTAGGCTCTCCCTTACCCATTCCATCAATATTTTCTGGAATTTAATTCACAATGCATATAAACATACTTGCTCAGTATGAATTCAAAAGCTTGATGTATATTTAAATTACGCATACTCAATAGGAACAATATTGTAATTTTAAAGATGCTGTTTAATGTTAGAGAAAAAACAGACAATTTACTAAAACCAGGCATTTACAAATTAAATTGCTCCCACTGTAATTTGGTTTATATAGAACAAACAATTAGAAATTTTGATATTAGACATAAGGAATATGTACGTTGTTACTAACATAAATACTCACATGAATCCAATTACACTAAATACTTATTAGAACACAATCCTTCAACGACATCTAATGTTAATACTTTTGTGATGGTAAACGTAAGTTAAATACACTGGAAGCATTTGAAATTCACAAACATCTAGGATCTGTACCATTAATAAATGAGCAAATTGATCTATTAAATTCACCATCATTGGACGTTTTGGAACAAGAAATCAAGTCATCTGGATGCAGACATAGAAAATCAAGATCAAGTTATGAAGATTTCTTGTTCCTACAGCAACACCAACCGTTTACTTTTAATCTTGCCTCTGATAATGACATGTGAACATGTTGAATTACGTATAGAACTAAAGTAATAAACATGTTGAAGTTGAGAATTGTTTTATTTACATTTAAAATACCAAATAGTTGTGAACAGGTAGAAAATCAAATCTACAGAAGAAGCTTTTTATTTAGGCAGTCTATATCCTTCATATATAAAGAAACAAATGCGGCAACCGAACGTAAAAGTAAAGTGTTTAATCAATGTGTGATTCCTACCTTAAGTTATGTTCCGCAGACTTGGGCTAGAAACATATTGAAATTAAAAAATTGAGTAGACAGTGGACTTAAGAAATCGCTTTCAAAAGTTCGCTCAAGCTTGGAACTGGAAACAACATCCGGAGGCAACTGGATGGCAATAGCTGCAAACGGGGAAAATTGAAAAAATTTCGAGGTTTTTGCCCATGAACCGAGATTCATGTAGGCTACAAATACTAATATAACAAATAATAATATTCAGGTATGGCTATCGCAATACTTTGGAAAAGTATTGTCCCTACTACTGTTACTTTGTTTTTCTTGCAATATTTTTAGATTACAATGTCAGTTGAAAAAAACTGTTTTAATTCTGACCATTAAAATAAACTACACATTATTGTAACAAATGTTTATTATGCAATTAATGCCAACGCAAAATTAAATAGTACATAAATTAAAGCAGAAATGAAAAAATTAACTTTCAGAAGCTACAATGTATACTACAGATCTACCAAGTTCAAATGATCCTTTCTCTGTCACAACACGAACTGTATTTTCACCATTTATTTCAAAAATACTGTCCTCAGGAATTAATACTTTATTTTCAAGGGGGTTATTGAATGGTACCATTCTACGATCACCTAACACTGGGTCTTTGTATCTCCACAACTGAACTGCTTGTAAATCTGAAAATTTCAAATATACTAATCTAAAAATCAATAAATCACTTTTCTAATTTACCTTTCAAAGATTTAATTTCTTTACCAAGACGGTTAATAACTTTTGTAAAAGTATCGCCTGCACTAATTTTCATTGTGTGTGAGAATAATCCTGAATGGGGAATTGGATTTATAAAATCAACGTTGATTCCAAGTTTTGTGCTCAAGTGGATTTGTGGTTGCCCAGGACAGCAATCTTTTGTTCGTTCTGGTGCTCCTTCCTCATCTGTGTATCGAATTACAAGTTCTTCGAGCTAAAAGTTCAAAAACAACAAATGACCTTAAATTGAAACACGTTAAATTATAAAGTACTTACATCTAATGTATTGGCCAAATAAATACTGTTCTGTTTAAGCACTTCCAACTCATTAAACATGAGAGTTAATGCAAGAGCTTGAGGCCCTAACTTATCCAGTTTTTCTTTTGTTGCTTGCACAAAAGGCATTACACGTTTCATATACTTTTGAAGTTCAGGTTTTTTACATAATTCAGCCGACAATACTTTGTTTTCCGGTAAATTCCCCAACTTCTGCAATGGAAAATATATTACATAAACAATGCAATGGTAAAATGCCAACCTCGTACTTACATCGCAAAAACTTTTCATAACTGTAAGAATACAGCTTTGCCACGGTGGAAAGGTTTTAGCAACCCATATAGTTGCCATGTTAGGTTTTTCTACTGGTGGTGGATTCGGGTTATTTTTTGTTGGTTTAACTCCTTGTAAGTAATTTTTGAGATACACTCGGAATGAATGGGCAACTTCCATAAGATACTCAGATGATTTGATCAGGACTTCATCAATAACGCCTACTTTTGGCCATAAAGATCGAACAATACAATCTTTCTGTTAAAAAAAAATTATTAGGCTATAAAAAAAAAAACGTTGGACAGCCAACCCACCATAAGACTTAACTCGCATTTATTAAAATTTTTAAATATTAATAAAATCTTGAAAATTTTTAGAAATTTTTTACATTTTTGACTATTTTATGAAAATTAAGAAAGCATTTTGAAATTTTAGAAACATTTTCTATTTGTATTTTATACTAGATATTTTCTGAAAAATTAAAAATTTTTAGAACCATTTTTAGACCAATTTAAATATTATCGAACAATTTTATAATTTTAAAAATTTCAATACAATACCTTCCTCTAGCTATACTCCGTATAGTGAGGAATAAAAAAAAATGTTTACCTTTCCCAACAAAGCCCAAACATGTTCAGACACATGAGGGCAAATTGGTGAAAGTAACAAAGCCTGCACTTCAATAAAGTGTAAAATTAGATCAATATGCATTCCTTCAATAGCTGTTAATTCACGATATTTATCCCGCACTGCTTGCAATTCGAAAAATCCAGTACGTAAAGCTTCTTTGAACAACATTTTGTTATAAAAGTCATCAGCTTCCTGGATCTTCAAATTAATTTCACTCTGAAAAACTTTGTCATGGAAAGTATCAGCAGGTCCAGATCTGAAACAAAATTTTTAGGATACAATTTAAAAATTATTTAAAAGCAATATGCGTACCGGAGCGAACTTTTACTATCCAAAATTTCCTTTACCCATTCAATAAACGTGTAAAGACGTAAAATACCAGCATCAGCTACATTTTCAACAAAATTGGCGTCTTCTACTGTGTCTCCAGCATCAGCTAAAGAAAGACGCATGCCATCAGCACTGAACTTCTGAACGGCTTCGCTGAGGGTTAAGAAATTTCCTTCTGATTTTGACATCTTTGCAGAATTCAAAAGAAGATGACCATTTGCTCTTATAGCTCTGGGCCATTTGGTTTCGTCATCGGGCCACATAGCACAATGGTTGTAAATATAATAAGTTAAATGGTTTTGTATCAAATCTTTCCCAGAAACTCTCAAATCAACTGGATACCAGAATTCAAATTCACGCCTCATTAAATCCAGCGATTCCTTTTTGATTCCACATTTTGATGGATACTGGGCATTTTTAAAAAATACATAATCCCAAACTTCTGGTTTCATTTGTTCGGCCTTAATGCCCAAAACATTCGGTTTGTCACCTTTGAAAGTATTACCTTGTATCAAATGAGCTATTGTGTAATAGGCCATGTAAATGGTAGAATCAGAAAGAGATTCAATGAGCCACTGTTCGTCCCAAGGCAGCTTCGAACCCAACCCGTATTTTCTAGAGCATGCATGTTCATGGAGCCAATTAAGACAAGCCACAAAATTTTTCATGACCTCATCAGAAAATGTGTTCATAGATTTCAGAGCAAGTCCAGCTTGTTTTGTCCAGGTTTCGTCACCATAATCTAAATACCATTGATCACAAAGGGCAACCACACACTCATCGCCTGACCGAGAAATTACAGACTTCTCTGGTTCATAGTAAACCACTGCCTCATTTCTGTCCAGTAAATACTTCTGAAGAGATTTCTTCACATCCTGGATTTTTTTACCCTTAAATTCACCCACCAACAATACCTGTAAAACAAATGCATGCAATATATCAATGTTATGAGTAGTAATGCATAACCAAAAATATCAGCAATTATATTTCAAGAACTTAAAACGCTAACGTGTTAACTTTGAGTAGACTTTCCCATACTAGATATTAATACCGTATTTGCAAAAGTGTAAATTTTATAATTATAACATTGTACATTTCACCGACTGTTAGATTTCTAAGAAAACAAGCTATATAAGCAGGCAACCCTCCACTCCATCCATATTTCAACCTTCATTACAGCTGTCAGTTCGTGACGTCAGCAATAATGATGCTGAGGGGAATTACTAATCATGCTCGGATCATAACTTGTCCAAATCCAAAAATTTTAATGAAAGCTTCTTTTTTAAATTAAAAATAATTGGAATTTACATTTTCTACAGTAGTCAACCAAATCCTCAAACTAAACATGGGGGCGGTACAAAGTGAAGAGACGTGTATGAGGTAAAGTTTTACAACTCAACATCACACTAAACCACTGTTATACCGGGTGGGAGACGATTAGATTTTGTAGTACGCGTTTTTTGGCGATAAAGGTGTTGCGATGTTGCCGATCTTTTAAAAAGTAATCGGAGAGGCATAGAAGCGCCAACATTTTTTTGTGGGTTCGTAGTCTTTTGGAATAATAACACTGTTTGGGCGGTATCGCTTTTCCTATGCAGATCCTCCGCAAATGCCATCTCGCTAACCGACCTGATTTCAGAATTACAGCGTGCCAGAGAAAACAGTTCGATGCTGCGTAGTGGTGAAAATCGCCAGTTTACCGAACCAGTTTGCTACATCCAGCTAGATTTCAGCAAGGTCTTTAGATTGGTGAAAACCGTATTTGGCTAAAGTTTTCTACATCCTGAAGTAGATGGGTATGAAAGTAAGAAAATTTTATAAAATTGTTCAAAAATTCGCGCTCAACTTTAACCGTTAATTGGCAGAAAACTAGGTGTTATATTTCCATATATAAAATATAAACATATCTATGTTCAAGAGGGTAGTGTTACATTAACGCTTGTTGCCAACTAATCCTTTTCGATCTACTTTTAAAACAACAAAACAAGGTTTCAAAGAGTACTCAGGTAGCCATAGATATGAGCTAAAAAATCCTGATCGAGCGCCAAGAGTGAGAAGGACCATTTCAGTATAATAGTGATTTAGTTAAGTACTGATGGTAAGGGCAACAGAAGTCCCTCATGCTAGTCACTTGTCCCATTTTTCATTTATAATACTCACCCCATCATAAAATCCTTTCAAGTAAACCATCTCTTTGGCTTCAAGAAGTTTGTCTTTGTCATTCTGACTTTGAATTTTCAGCTTATTATAGACAGTAACAGCAGAGAGATTTCCAAATTCTGGAATATCTAATATTGGAACTGGCTCAAATGGCAAAACCTAACAAAAAATATGTTTCATTATATGTGAATTATTTTTAATTTTATAGTAATATTTTACCATTTCATCTGTAATTCCATATTTTTCTCTGAATGGTTGCTTCTTCTTCAAGTCAACCAATGCAGCATAATCATCAGGTGAATCAGACGGGACACTAGTAACAACACCGGTACCTTTATCATCTTTAATGGTCAACATTGGTAAGGCATAAATTTTGTCATAAGTGGTCATAGGTGCCTTCAGTGCAACTCCTAAAACATCCTGTAAAAAAAATGAATAAATAATGTGATTGCAATCAGATAAAATTTTATCTTACTTGACCCGTGAGCTCCAGAAGCACTTTAAAATCACCTTCAACTTCTGTAAAGCCCTGATATGCCATGTTTCTGGCGGCTCTTTTTGTAGATACAAAAATGTCACCAGATGTTGTTGCAAAAGCAATGTATTTCATATCAGG
Source organism: Ctenicera cuprea (assembly GCA_958336395.1). Taxonomy (NCBI): domain Eukaryota; kingdom Metazoa; phylum Arthropoda; class Insecta; order Coleoptera; family Elateridae; genus Ctenicera; species Ctenicera cuprea. Next base: position 33,712,102 of record OY284488.1, read on the forward strand.
TCGTACCCAACAGTTGGTTTGTCCGTACATGGTTTCTGGACGAAGCGTGGCTGCTATGAAGAAAACTGCTTTGTTCCCAAGTATGCTACAAAAAAGTTATTAAAATCCTTGATAACATTAAACCGAAAATTAGGCAAAGAATTAAAATAAAAATCAGCAACATGGATGACTACCTGAATTTTTTAGGATATGGTGGTAAAACCTTCATTTTTATAAGTGTATATTCCTGGGGACCAACTCCTTCACCAGAGGATCGATCGTGATCCATACAAGGCTGTCCATCTTTCGGAGAAAAGATAGTGTAACGTTTTCCAAACTGAATTTTATTTCTATCCTTCAAATGTAAGAACTGCCATCGAACAAAAGAATCAAAGAATGGGTTTGCATCTGTTGTTAAAAAAGTCCGTCTCCAATCTACCTACAATTTTAATTCGTACAATATTTAGCATTCCATATGGAAACGGATATCTAACATGAATTCCAATGCTTTGAAGATCTTGAACAGCAAGAGGTGGGAAGTAATCCAGCCAATAGTTTACATCAGCAAATTTTGCTATTTCTTCATCCTTCATTCCTAAACTTTGCATAATTTGCCATTGGTACTTCATAGTTGCAGTTTTAGCCACAGCTTTACTCTACAAATGAAATAGATTTTATAAGAATACAGTCCTTCCCAAACACTACTAACAAACCTTCTTTCCTTTTGCTTTATCTTTAGGAATAATATCCTCTTTTTCAACAACTTGTGGAGCATCCTCCTCTGCTGGAAATTGAGGAGGATAACCAAAATCCTCCATCTCCCTCGTAAGTTTATCAGCACATGCTTTAATTGGCATTCCAGTGCAATGAAAAGCAAACGGAAAAAGTGCATGCTTTCCTTTCATCCGTTGGTATCGAACTGCAAATTCACATTTCGAGAGTGAAAATGTATGGCCCAAATGCAAACGCCCATTCATGTAGGGAAAAGGAAATGAGCAGAAAAATTTCTCATCGAGATTTTTTTTGGGTTCTTTGGGGGCGTTTTCTTCAAATACTTTCTCATCCTTCCAACGTCTCTGCACTTCCTGTTCGATGTTTTGCAAGTATTCTACTTTAAATGTTCCCTTACGTTCTAACGATACCTAGAAAAGTTACGAATATTTAAAAAGTGAAAGGATTGCATCACGTTTGCAAAAAAAACCGGATGTTCCAAATTTGGTTAATAAGAGGGTTTTGTAAAGTGATTAGTGGGTTTGATGGATATTTGTCACTTAAAAGTTGTAAATTGAAACTTACCATATTGTTAATTTTTGAAATCACAACCTGTCGTGTATCACTGTTTTTTTAAATGCATGTAAAAACCACGTTTCTCCTACATCAGCATTAGGAAATTGTAACCTCAAACGTCACCGTGCAGATAACCGTTTGCGCATGTAAAAATTTATTGCTAAATGGGTTGCCTAAAACACAGAAATAATGTTGTAATACACCGTGTCTAGAAATTATTGTCCACATTATAAACAAACTAAAGCCAATAAATGAATAATGTTTGTCATTTGAAAAAGCAACTTAAGCAGTTTTAAAACTAGTATTTATCTTTTTCCCTTGTTACACAAACAACTGTAAAAAAGTTTTTTGTGAGAAAAAAAATCAATTCTTGATTTTTTTTTTTAATTTACTTGTGACTAAAAAAAACCAAAAACGAAAGCACAAATTTGCGGAAAGAGAGAAAATTAACCCAAATACTGCTGCACCTAAAAATTATGTTGCGTTCTTTTTCTACTATCGATCATGAGCAATTTAACTTAAACTGTATACCTACCAAGAGCAATGTGCAAAACCCCAACAGCGGCGATGAAGGTGCTGCTTGGACTCGTACCTCTTCACCTTTTGGTGGAGGCCAAGGCCCAGTCATCGAGATCTTTTCTATAAATGTTCATAGTTGGAAAACCCTTTTGTCCCTCCTTGTGTACTGTCTGAGAAAAGCTCAGAATCTAATCTGAACAAGAAAGAGAAACCCAAGGAAAACTTTTGTAATGTTTCTGCACTGGCATATATGTTGCTTTAATTTTATTATAATTACAAAACACATTTAACAAAAAAAAGATGCAATGCCTGGTGGAACGAAAAAAACTACACTGCCCCCAGAGCAGTTAGCCCAAAAGACTCAAGTACAACTTCACTGCATTCCTGGATATTGCTTCTACACTAAATAGCTATAATGGTAAAAGCGACCCAGCAGAATACTTCAACCATCTAGAAAGCACATGCCGACTGGAAAATTGAACTCCAAATATACTAAAAAGGTGCTATACACACTACACAGGCTTAATGGACAGGCCTGTAGATGTTCTAAATCAGACCCAGAAGTTTCTAGTTCTAGTTTAAAATATCCATAATTTAAGAAACGAATAATTCAGGAGTTTATTCCTGTGAAAATTCCAGAAACACTAATTCGATTTTGCAGAGCATTCTAAGGCTGACAATGAAACCACGTCAAAATTCGTAGTTTTTTTGCCCGGTTTATTATGAACAAAAACATTATTTTACATTCAGATAATGCAATGTCCCTACCATTTGTTCCACCCAGAAAATCACAACACTATCATAAGGCTTAAGATTTCCAAATTTCCAATAATCTTGCCTACAAAAACTTTGTCTTGCCAAACTTTTACGAAACGGATCGATTCTTGAATGTGCAACAAACCAGGTGTTCAATTCATCTTTTGTGTGATTCTAAATTGTACCTAGCAGCTCTTAACAGGGAAACTATAATAACTTTTATTGAGTAATAATTTAACTAATGCGATTATGCCTTCTCCAGAATCAAGATCAGCTAGATTTTCTGGTCGATTTTTCAAGGCACTTATACCATTTCCTATTTGTCTAGTTATTGCAGGAACGTTAGGTAAACAGTGTTTTCTTAAAGTAGGGCTTACAAAAGGGGCATCTACAACAGTGAGAAGGAACAGCTACAACTCCTAAAAGGCAAGGGGTCAAATTAATTTAAAATAAACACGAGAAAAAAATTGTTGTTAGTACATGTAGCTCTAGTTGGTATTTTGCCTGTCGTGCTTAACAAGCGACTTTTGCTGGCTATTACTATGTAAAAATCCATCAAACAACCATTGTTTAGGATATAAAAACAATGAAACAACTGTAGAGAAGTTGAATCAATTTTGAAGAAAAAGTGAGGTTACATATTACACTTTCCCTTAAACCTTTTGAAGTATAGAATGTATGTTAAATTATAGAATTTAGAAAATTTTATCGATATTTTCAAAACTCAGTTAATGTAAATTATGTTTAAAAAAACATTTTTACAGGAAAGTTAATTTTAGTAGTTCCATAATTTTGCATAGAGAGCGCCACATCTATCATAATAAACTTTACAGTGGCAAATTTAAATAAGCATTCATTGCAAGTTTCAAAAACAGACATCAAAAATACTGTATAGCCTTATCTAATATTTTATTGATCACCTTGTATTTATAATTAAGCTAAAACAGAAAACGTTATTTTTCAAACTTTTATGGGAAAATTTATTTTAAGCATTAAAATTCAATCTGCTGAATATAGTTATAAGTGGTTATTGACTATGTTATTGCACAGTGTCAAGTTCAAACTTTTGTTAAACAGTCCTGTATTTAGTTGTTTTTGTAGCATATAATAGAAAGTTAAAACATAATTAGACATATACCTATCTAAAGATAATAAAATGAATAATTCACGTCAACAGAAATTGCTACAAACTTTTAACTTTTAATTATAATAACAATTACAATAACAAACAGACTTAGCCAGAACAGCGATTTATACGAAGATATAGAGGGAGCTTGCAGCTAGAAAAATGTCAACACAAATTACAAAAATCGACCTATTACGCGGCTGTGTCTTTTGTAATAAGTTATCTGCCGACTTAACGAAAAATACAAAACTCAGCTACGAATTTCTACCTTTGAAGAGTTTCTGGGCCACGCCAATTGATTGTATTTTAAGTTTAGATGTTAAGACCACATCCATTAATGTAATGTAAATCGTAAAATGCAATAATTACAATTACAATTACTTGTATTTTCAGTTTTTTTGTGTTATTTCATTTTTAATTATATTACCCCTTCTAAATTGAGAGATTTGGTCAAAAGCTCTCAATCTAGAAGGCCGTGCTTATTACTACCAATACCTGTCCCGTATTTGACGGAAATATATGTTTTAGACCACTGTGAACCCAAAAAAGTTGTTATTAAAAAAAGTCTGTGTCTGGGTGGATAATTGAAATCTAGGTAAAATAATTCCAAAACAAAATTCACTGAAAAAAATCTAAGGAACTTACAGAGAAAACAAGTCCACGGAAAAATCCAAAGTGTAAAATTCAGTTGTTTATTTTATTATAAATTTCCCAAGCTCGACAAAAATAGTTATTTGCATTATAAGGCCGGGAGATGACTTATTACAGTAACGAGTCGAGATGTTTCCGGATGAGGCGACGAAGGAGCCGAATCTGGAATTTCGAGACGAGTATTGTAAGATCATCTCACGGCCGTGTGACGTACAACATTTTATTTCATACTGTATCGCTTTTGTTAAATTTTTAAATAAAGGATAATATGTTAATCAAGCAAATTATTAAGGACAATATGGTTGCCTTATTTAGAGTAACGATAGCAACCAAATGTTTGAAAATTTTCCTTGTTTTGTGATCGGCGAAAGGTTGCGAGGCAACACTTCCCGGCCTAGTACTGTAATGTGTCATTTCCTGGACTCCAATTAATGACGTAAAGTAGTGTACGGTGGACAGTATGAAATAAAATCATATATGTGGAACTCGTGGAGAAAGTGTTTTTTTCACTTATGTGCACGGCACACTAGAAGAAGTACCACTTTTTTCCCTTGTCACACAAATATCTCTTTGCGCCGTTTTCTTAGTTTTCTGAACAATTCTTACATATTGTACTTAAAAACATACTATGTTCAACGTATAAAATGAAAATCTTTGCAGCTACCTACAGTTTCACAGCTGCGTCCAGCAAAACAAAATTGAAAGACTATAATTTTCAAACAAATGGTTTTATTACGACCAAATCATCCACAATGCTACGAAATATAACAACTTAAAATTGCTATTTAAACCCCACAGTTAGCAAACCTTTGTTTGTTGAAATTAATGGTTTACCTGTTAATTTTTTCACAACCCTGATATTAAATCCTCTTTAACAAACACAAACCGCTTCTGAAATCACACCATCCTTGTTAACTAACCTACCCGAAAATTACCAAAACGACTTGTAATAAAACCCTTGTAAGCCCCATACAAAAATTAATCGATTAAATCTGAACATATCTCATTAACTATCAACACGCAATCTGTGTTGAACACATGGTTAAAATTCACAATCATCTGCGTCTTTCCATAACACCCAATTATACTAATTACATAAACCAGGTGCTATGGATATAATCGAAAGTCTGGTCGGCACGAGCCAAAAAGCAATCCGAGGATAGCAGCGATCTCTTCAGCTGCAGGCACCCTTTGGTACTTAAGTTATTAGTTAATCATGCTGACCAATAGTCGAAAATTCGACCATTGTTCTGAGCAGCTGGAGTTTAAAAACTTTAAAAATTATGATCTTTTTAACCCCTCCCACGTGTAGCCATCCAGGTGTATGCGGGCGAAGAACACCAAAACTGATAGCGTAATAATAATGATACCATCTTCTATTAGTAGTCAATAGGTGAGGGCACGCGTCAAGGGTTAGTTTAAAACCATTTCCGAAGCAAAGCGCGAGTGCTTCCAAAAATGACCAAGGATGTGCTCTTTGGGTAATTCAACACCAGTGTCATCTTGCATGTACTCAAACTCATGGTGCGATCACAAAGAGGCCGTTCAGAATTCTTGGATTGTACGAGAAGCAGATGATTTTTACGTTACTCATATTACGGCGCCAGTGCAAGCAGATGCAGAGCAAAACAATAAAAATACAAAAGATGAGCCTGAAAAAGTGTCCAAACCATTACGAGAAAAGAATTCAAAAAAGAATGGAGGATACAAACACGTGCCGCACAAAGATAAACCACCACAGATCGTTGCTAGAAGAAATGCCAGGGAAAGAAAACGAGTTCAGGCTGTTAACAGTGCTTTTGTTAGATTGAGAAAAGCTGTGCCAATTGAAAATACCAGGTAAAATATTGATTCAAATTGAGAAAAAATTATTCAGTGCTAATTTAAAATGTGTCATGAGTCATGACTGAATTAGTCAAAAAAGATCTTTAAAAATCACCGTCAAGAAAAATATTAGAAAGCCAAAAACTCATTGGTTACTTTTTCAACATCTTTTGTATTTTCAAACATTTTCTTTAAACTAGCCTTAGATAGTTTTCCTTTCAAGGTTCAATTTGAAAACAATTTCTTTAACATCGACCTTTTCTGCTGGTAAGACTTAACACCGACGCCCAGGAATAATTACAGTAGAACTCCAATTATCCGAATCAATTGGGACCGGACCCCATTCGGATAATTGGAGGGTTTTTTTCCGTAGAAAGGGTCTATTAATTAACTTCTGTATGTATATTGAAAATGGGAGAAAAAAACTACATATATATAAAGAAAAAGAGCTATGTATTAATTAATTAAAAAAATTTACATACATACTTTGGTAAATGACAGTTATTGCTTACTAAACATCTCCGTCAAATTAAGCTGTTTGGCTGCCTTAACCCGTTTTCGGGCAGCCAAGTCGCGCATCCGCTTGACAGTCAGAAGTTGCATATGCTTACCAAGTCAGCGAATTTAGAACTGCAATATGAGACGGTGTCCTAAAGCGATTCGGATAATCAGCGATTCAGATGGTCGGAGTTCGGATAATTGGAGTTCTACTGTACATTATTTCATTACACAAGGGTTTAATATTACAAAATGTTTTCACAAATGTGTCTGAAAAAACGTTTCTAATAACATTTTGAGAAAAGGCTTTTACAATAAAAAATTCAAAATAAATAAAAAATAAACAGCAAAGTAGAATACGTGAACATCTTTAAGTAACACGTTTTCCTCATTTTGATCTGTTTTATTTAAGTGAATATTTAAACATTTGCTGATTGCAAAAATAAACAAATATCTTCTCCTGCTTATATGTTGTGTAACGCCAAAGTTGTCAACCCAGGTTTAAGTCTATGTTATTATTAGCACGAGAATTTGAATAGCAAATTGCTATATAATTATAAACTCTAAGAGATAATGTGTGGGCTTCGTTGCGTTATGTCTTAAGATTTACATGATCAAGACAATGTTATAGAATAATGTCAATGCGTATTTGTAATGAAATGTAAATTGCCGTATATTTCATTCATAAATTATTTATTTCTATGGTGGGTCTATTCTATGTAATCGTACAGTTTTAGAAAGTTATATAATACTAGCAGAACCCGTAAGCTACGCCCCCGAATATTTTGCTAACTTCATACTCGGAGCTCGCCGTTTCGAATGTTTCCTCTGCTGAGTCGGTCTCGAAAATCAGAGCTGCTCCGGAAAAAATCTTGTTGGAAACATTTAAAAGTTCGGAAAACAGCTGATTTTTTTTTGTCGGGCAGTGTTTTTACTAGAGCATGTCTTTACTGGAGCCTTTTTTAGACGATATTTGTCGGCGGGTATTTTCTCCCTTACTGTTTTTCCCAGCGAATTTGTTCTCGTTTTTTTTTCAGGGATTTTTTCACCGTAAACCGTAAAGAGCCTTCATCAGCACTAGCTTTTTTGTCGCATGCTATTAGTGTGACGAATTTAGCGTTCTTCCGTGTTATGAAATATTGTGTAATACAATGAAGCTTCAATAATAAGGTTGATGATGTTGTTATTGGTGAAATATAATTATATTAAAGCTACCGCGCGCTGCTTCGTAATCTGTTGAAATCAAGTGCTGCGCCAGCGTATTGAGTAAACAGCCGCGAGCTACATGCTTCGCCTTCTGTGTTTATGTTCGAAATTACAGCAGCAGATTATATTCTAATAATACAAAGAAATAGTAGCAATCATAGAAGCCAATTTCTATAGAAGGTCTACTGTACAAAAGAAAATGGTCTTTATAGGTTATGGTTATAAAAGCAAATTTGTTTTTCACACGAATTTTTGAAAAAACTTGTTTTAAATATGCCCAATTTTCAAAATTTGGCAGGATCGATGAACTTGAGAGGCCGAGAGCTTGCCAAAGTACCAATATTTTGTTTGAATGGTATCGAACATCGATACCAATATTGAAAAGTATCGAAGTGTCGGAACTATCAAAGTATCGAAAACTAGCCGATTTCAAATATTGAATCAAAAATGTATGGTGCTATTTGAAAAGACAAAGTTGATGTTAGTTTCGGCGAAACTTTCTGCAAAAAGTAAAGTTTCTATCTTCAATAATAATTGAGATTTGGGTTCGAACCATTAAATTGGATCACCCAATGTATTTTTTTAAAATTAATTTATCCTTTTTTCTGCCTTTTGAACGAGGTTGCAAGTTACAGTCCTACCATTTCGTTTTTAGTTTAAAAAACAGTAAAGAGGATTTAACGAATTTTAAAAAAGTCTATGAGGTGATGCAATTTGGCGATTAAATCTAAAATCTCAATTATTATTCAAGATAGAAGCTCAAGTTTTTGCAAAACGTTTCGCCGAAGGTAACGTCAACTTTATCTTTTTAAATACTAAATAGCACCATACGCAGATTTTTGATTCAATATTTGAAATTAGCTAGTTTCCGATTGCAAAAATGGGACACAAGTGGTAGGTACCATACTTACATACATTCGATACTTCGATACTTTCAATACTTCGATACTTTCGATATTTGCGATACTTTCGATAGTTTTGATAATTCGATGTTTTCAATATTTCGATACTTTTGTATACTATCGATACCAAATTGGTTTCGATACTTGATACTATTTTCGCGGTATCGCCCATCCATACAACACATTCTGTGGGGTAATGCCCGAGAAGAAAAAAATTCTGTATAAAAAACATGAAAGAAATCTTTTATCGGCTAGAATCGACTAGAAAATAAAGGAAAATCTTACCGAAGAATTTTAATGCAGCTCTTTTGGCCCTGAAGCAAACTGCCTTTTTTTTTCAAAACGTGTGGGTAGGCTTAAGAGATTCTGTGAGATAATGCCTAAGAAGAAAATATTTTCTGTCTAAGAAACATGAAAGGAATCCGTTATCGACTAGAGTTGAAAGTACTGAAAGATAATCTCACCAGAGAATTTTAATGCAGCTCTTTTCTGCCCAGTACGGTCCTGAAGTAAATTGTTACGTTTTCAAAATTTGACGGTATCGGTAGGCTTAGTAAGTTCTATGAGGTAATGGCCGAGAATAAACATGTTCTGTATAGAAAACACGAAAAGAATCTTTTATCGGCTAGAATCGACTAGAAAATAAAAAAAATCTTACCGGAGACTTTTAATGCAGCTTTTCTGTGATTAGTACGGCCCTGAAACAAATTGCTATTTTAAAACTAAGTGTCTACTTAAATTTTTTTCTTAAATTAAATTCTGCTTTTTATACATGTGTAAATTAAAAAGCCATTAGTACATTTTTGGGTTCACTGTTTTTCTACATTTGTTGTCCTTTCCAATAAACAAAAATAACCTATCATGTTAACCAATTATTCTGGGCACATTTTAGCAGGTAGCTGGTATAAGTGTTAAGAAAACAAATAGGAAGAATTATATGCGCTCAAAAATGTTTGTTTATTTGCAGAGGCAAGAGAGTGAGCAAAGTCAAGACTCTTCAAAATGCCATCCAGTACATTGAAAGGCTCCAGCAGCTTTTGCAGCCGTATAGAGGATATTGTCCTGTTAATGACGCAGTGAGTGGCAGAAAAACTGTTAATAGCTAGCAATAATTACTCAACATTTTGTCTTTCAGTATGGTTTTCATAACGCGACAAAGAAGCACGACGACTTTTTCGAAGAACTCGTCTTTGAAGATGAACTTTAATTCCAATATGCAGCTTTTTTGTGTTGTTAAGTGAACTTTTTTTTGTAATTCTAATCTAGTCATGTCCAAATAAATTATACGCTAATTAATTACTACCATTATGTCTTACACAAATGAAACGCTTTCATGAGTAGAGATTATGATCCAGTAACGTGCACGCGCATTTAAATAATATTAACAGGTTCTAAGTGTGATTGCTGACTAAGGAAATTACGAAAATAACAACGACGGTTGTTAATTATGTAATAAAACCAATTAGTATTCGATTAAAGACTTAGCCAGCACCATTGGCTTGGCGACAAGGGCGCACACGTATCTGTGCAAGGTGCGGTAGGAAATGCTCCACGCTTTCGCACGCAGGTGTAAGCGTAAAGATATTTTCACGTCTTAAAGGACAATACTTCGCTGTTGCAAGGACGTGTACACAATTAATTTTATCGGTTTTGGTAATATTGCAAACAAGGAATAAAATTTGTGGGTTTGAAACTGCAACTTAATTTCCTTCAAATAAAAAAATTGTGGTTGATATAAAAAAAAATTAATCATTGTTTGACTGTTGTGATTTATTTGTTGTTCTGCACTTTAGTTTGTCAACAGAATAATTAATAGAAAACCTACGACTTTGTAAACCTGTTTAAATTATGACTACCTTTTTGTCAACAAAAGCTACCAGATATTTTTTCCATATAAAAAGCCACATTCGAACACCGCTATACAATGAATTACTTCTTCGTGACTGAAAACGATTTTCTTTAAAATTGATATTAGATGGAAGTTCACCTATAGAGTGGGTGTCTTTTACTATTTTATCGAAGCCAGCTGTTAGATATCATCTATATACCCACACATAAGTACACATCTAGAAACAGGAAGCAACATGTTATGCATTTCTAGCAGGTCACCGCGTATGTGACGTCACGACATATGTATATTTCTTGTTCGCAGATGGACATACAAAAGAATACTTACAAGTTTTTCTTTAACTTGTATTACTTGTCTGTTTGTTACGTGGGCGAGCAGAGTTATTTGCAAGAATATTAAGTGGCTTTAATGATGTCGTCCACGTTTTGTTGAAGAAATATCGATATCTGGTAAATTGTGTATTACTCATACACAAAAGGTGTTATTATGACATTATGGGTTCTACCATTACAGAAACAAAAACATAGATTATATAATGATTTGGCTAGAAATTAGTAAAAACGTCATGTCGATTATTAACGTGTAGGCACGAACAGAATTATTAAATGATTTGCAATCAATATTAATTAATCGTTGCCGTTAAATTAAGCCAAAGATTAAAAATTCTAAACACAGAAAATAATGGGAATTTCCTCCTTCTACCTACAAACTGATCGCACTCTACAGTTAAATCTTCATTATTGCTCTTGATAAAATATTTCTACAAATTAATTTGTGTTAACAATCAATTCTTCAGAGTTAGTCCGTGAGACTTATAATTCAAAGGTCGTATTTGCATTTAATGCCCAAAGGAGTAATAAAAATATGCAAGGGCGATCTAATTAAAGATTAATAACAATGTGGGTACCCCTACAAAATACATGTGTGGTACTTATTTTAAACATGCTCGAAGCATTGTCTAAAATAGTATTTTAAACAATGCCAGAAACCTGACAGTATGAATGCGTTCATAAATCAAAATTTTGAAAATTATAAATTCCGATCCTTTTGTTTAAGCCTTTTGCGGGTAACTGTAAAAATAATAATATAGGAAGAATGTGGGTTTATAATTTATGGATTTAAATCTGAATTTGGATACTTGTTGATGTTTCCGATATACAGGCTGCTCATTTGAAAAGTTCCCACCCGTAATATTAAGAGAATCATAGGCGATATTGAGATGCAGGTTTTGGTAGCTTTTTAGGGGTCAAAAGGGACACATTTTGAGAAATCGATGTTGAATAGCAATTCACCTCCTCGCGCACAGCCTACTCAACTTTAAAATTTTAAATAGCAGCCAACCCCTTATGGGACATAAAATTTAAGCCCTAGAAAAATGTAGTCTCTTGGCGCAAAGGAAATTAAAATCGGTTAATTCGTTCTCGATTTATTAGTTAAAACGTATTTTTATTGTGTAAAAAATGGAAGCGAAGTATTTAAACACATGCACTCCGTTACCATACATTTTATAAATTATTTTAGTAAACAAATGTAACACTACGGTAAATCTGTTTTTTCAAATTCAACTTTAACCTTTTGGAATGTTTCTCGGCGGATAACCCTACAATGCTTTGTTATTACATTTCTTAAATCTTGAATATTCACTGACTGCGTCTTCTAAACTACAGATTTTAACTGTCCCCGCAAAATATTTCCAAAGACGTATGATTTAGAGATCTTGCTGTCCACTCGATTGTCCCTCTTCTGGCAATCTAATTATTAAGAAATCTATCATTTAACCAGTGCCGGAAGGGTAATACGTAATGAGCAGGAGCTCCATCTTGCTGATAGTGAGAAAGGTTTTCATTCAGCTGCAAGTTTCCATGTTCGTCATGTTGGTTTTCTAGAGCTGCTGTGATCGATAGCATCTTGCAGCGTATTCAAGAATATTTCCCCATTTAAATTTCCTTGTATGTGTTTCCTTCTCAGGTTTCATTCCTCAGACTGGTTTGTCGCAGCAATCCATTCTTCTTTATCTCTTGATAATTTCTGCTTCCTGTGTCTTCAATTATTTGTTTTATAAATATGTATACTGTAAACGAGGTCTTCTCTTCAGGTTCTTTCCTTCTACGTTTCCTTCTATGATTGTTTTTAATAATCCCTCTCTTCTTAGTACATGTCCTATCATTTGGTCTCTCCGTTTCTTATGTTTCCATATTTTTCTTTCTTCTCCTACTAGTTCTAACACTTTTGTATTGGTTTTCTTCTCCATCCAGCTGATAAGCAACGCGGAAACGAAAAAAATTTTTTTCGATATCTTTATTTACAACGAAGTTACAAGCTGTAAAGCGATTTACAAACACCCTGTGTATATAACGTATAATTCTTCTTTCTTTTTCTTCTATTCATATTTCTTTTAATAGTTCGAACATTTTTTTGCAGTTTACTCTATCAAAGTTTTTTACTGCGTCAACAAAAGCAATGTACATTGTTTATTTTTCTCAATCATCTTTTCTATCATTCTTTATTGTAGTACCATGATTGCTTCTCTGATTCCTGTGTTTCTTCTGGACCCAAAATTGGTCCTCGGTCAAATTCCCTTCTATTCTATGTTGTATAATTTTTATGAAGATTTTCGATGCGTGTGTTACGAGGCTTATTGTTCTGTACTCGTCACATTTATTGGCTCTGCTTTTTTTCGGTAGAGACACTATCAGGATTTTTGTAAATGTTGTCTCGTATATATTTGTATACTTGACAGATTGTATCGACTGTTTTTTGATCTAGGTTTTTGATTATTTTGCTGGGACTATCGTCGACTCCTACAGCTTCGTTTTCGTTTAGAGCTTTATCAAATGCTGATCTTAGTATTTGCCTATGGTTTTCTTCTCTTCAGCTCTTATTTACTTCTACTTCGTTAACAGAGTTTATTTCGTCATCAAGTATCTCTTCCGCCTACCTGCTATTTCTTTATTGTCTGTTGGTATTTTCCCGTTCTCGTTTTATATTCCATATCACTTAGTTTTCCTTTTTCTAATCTTTTTTTTTATCTTTTTGTATGCTTTGTCTATTTTACCTTTCTTCACATCTTGCTTTATGCCATCGCACTTTTCTTTTATATAGTTTTCTTTTGCTCTTCTGTTTTCTCTTTGTATTCTATTCCTATGTTCCCGGTACCCGATGTTGTCCCTGTTCTGTATTTATATTTTTATACCACCTACGTTCAAATATCACATCGATTATTTCTATGGTTATCCAGGGTTTCCTGTTCTGCTTCTTCTTCGTTCCAATAGTTTCTTTCATACCTTTTATTGTTCTTTGTTTTATCCTTTTCCATTTCTTTTCATTGTTATCAGTTACTTCTGTTTTATTTGTGATTTCTTGTTTTACTTTTTTTAGCTATTTAAGTGTTCTTTCATTTTTAGCTTCTCGACGTCCCATTTGTTTGCTTCTTTGTTTTTTAATTACTTTAGGTTTAATCTGAATTTCATCATAACAAGATTATAGTCCCTAAATACATCTGGACCGGGGTAACTTCTGCAATCTTTTGATTCGTTTTAAATATTAGTTTAATTAGTATTGTTCTATGAGTAAAGGACCGATAATGATGCCCCCAAGATACAGACCGGCCCACACATTTATTTTTCTCCAAAAATATGTTGATTTACTCAGTAGCGGTAGTTTCGTTTATTAACAAAACCACTCAAGAAAAGTGTGTACTCATCGGAAAAGCAAATATTCTTTAAGATATTTGGATCACTATTCACCCGTTCACGTATTTTCTCGCAAAACTGCATTCTCCGATCAAAGTCATCGTCATGTAATTCTTAATTGATTGTACGGATGAAATTTGTTTAATTTCGTCACTTGGGCCAAATCGTGCGAAATTCCAGTTAGTGTAGAAACCTGGCGTAATAAGCTAGTAGGATTTCCTGCAAACTGTCCCAAATCTTCATTTTGCGCTCCTTCGTTCAACACTGCAGGTTCTGCGCGTTTCTTAATTCTAACAGATCCACTTTCTACAAAGTTTTTTACAAGTTTCAAAACGTATATTCTATCTGGGTGACTTTGGTTGAAAGCAGCCGCTGTTCTCCGGGAATATTGATGCTCGGCTACGTAAATGAAAATTAATTCTACTCTTTTAAGTGTAAACCGTCTATAAAGTAAAGAATAACTACTATGCAACTACAGAACTAAAATTACAAAATTTCGTTGTCAAACTGAAACAAAATTGGTTAAAATACAATGCATTTGGTTAAATGCTTGGCTCCCATTTTTTACACAATAAAAATATTTTTTAATTAAGGTAGTTCTGTATGTACACGTACGAGGTAAAAGTTTCGAGCGCAGTAAAATCCAATGCTTTTACGGTGCTGTCGGTTAAAAACTTTTGACAGAGATTGTACACTCACACACTCACACCTCATGCATGGATAGGTCCCCTACACGTATAGAGAGCGGCGCTGTAATCGTGGCAACCCCGCAATTCTCGAGTATTAGTAATCTGCATGCAGCTGAAATGTGTGTAAACCACAACTCCGTAATGGCACAGATGGATATGCGGGTGTGTTCGGTCATACTGCTTTTTTACTGCATAAGTAGTTGCGGGGTCGAATCTGGTTTGGAACCAAAATTTTTTTTTTATTTTATAGTTTTTTTGAAACACTGTTGTTGCGTTTTGCTGCTAACGCGAGGTTACTTGTTAAGAGCAGTTATATTTTTTAAGAAAAAATACGAAGACAAATTAGCATTCACTCACTGATTGACGGCATACTAACCACGCAAATCTGGTAATAAATTTAAAAAAAAAGGATTTGTTGTTTTTTATTGAATGCAATTTATTAGCAATGAAAAAATCGGCTTTAACAATGCAAATCTCGATAATAAAAAATGTGAACAAAGTGCTATCCGTTCACGTGTTAGGTATAGGCATCACGTACAAAATGACCCATTTTTATTTCTCTAAACGTACTTGTAATGATTTGTGTTTCCTTTTCTGAATATAAAATTTGGGCCGGTTTTGTAGGACTTCAGAAATTCAATATTATTCCCAAAATCTCACAATTCTCAAGAGATCAAGCAAAATGGCTATTTATCTAAAAATTTGTTGTAAATCAAAATAAATTGTCTGGAAAGTTGCCACTTAATTAATTCAGCAATGCTATAACTTGTTTTTACTTTCCTATACATTCAGTAAAATATTGATTAAAACAAAATTTTCGAATTCGAGATTTTTACGGAAATACATGTTTTGGGCTTCTGAAACGAAAAAAAATGTTACTGCGCGTAGGTAGTTGTGTGCGTCTTAAAACTACCAAACAAAATGAGCTGATTTCGCTATATGCAAAGGTACATACAGGGAATTCCAATTTAGGTGGAACATGGCCGATTAGCATGCGAAAACTGAAATAGCTGCATTTTATGTTCCAGTTACCCCATTTTTCTACAGAACCTGATGGCAATTTATTTGTAAATTTAATACTAGCGGTGCTTTGAATAAATTATTTAATAATAATCAAGCCACTAGTTCATTGGGATTATTGATTGCGAAATCGATTTTCAGATGTCTCCGTAGCGCGCCGGTAGAGAATTTGCTTTCTAACAAGAGGTTACGTGTTCAAACATTAATGAGGTCTACTTTTTTATTTATTTATTAATTACTGTAAAAAAGCAATCGTATGTATATTATTTTATTTAAAACGAATAATAATTATTTTTTTAATGCTCCATAGCAAAATTAATCAGGTGAAACATACAAAATTAACGATACACTTTTTAAGCTGTAAAAAATGATTAGGTACATTAACTAAAGGTCATAAATTGCACTGATTCATTACAAAATAGGTAAAGGTAAACATTTAATTTAGGTTCTAACACCAAAATGATTTCAATTTTGCCGAATTAGTTGAAAAAGTTTATCCTTAACTTCTTATGTTTCACCTGCTTAATTTTGTTATGTAGCATTAAAAAATAATTATTATTATTGATTTTAAATTGAATGATATAAATTCGATTGCCTTTTTACAGTTATTAAAAAATGTAAAAAGTAGACCTCATCAAGGTTTGAACACACAACCTCTGGTGTAAGAGGCAAAATATACGCGCGCTACGAAGACATCTAAGTCGACTTTGCAACCGAATATATCAATGCACTAGTGGCTTGATTATTATTAAATAATTTATTTAAAGCATTATTTGTATCAAATTTTCAAATAAATTGATATATTACTATTTAGGTTTACTGAAAATAAAAAAATTCTTCTAGTAACATAAAATAGAGGTTTTCCACTTTTTTGCCATGATAATCGGCCATATTCCACTTGATGTAGCATTCACTGAATATCGTCTTAGGTTAGAAAAAACATGTTTAATTTTCTCTTCGTTTTTTTTTTCAAATATGTACATTTGCTGAAAATATGTAATGTTACGTGCATATGTAATCAAACAAACTAAAACAAAAACCGAGTTAGAAATATTTAAAATTGTAACCCGAAATATAAATGATGCAAAATTAAAGTTTTCAGCGAATTTGAATTAGAAACTCGAACGTATAAAAACGTCGTAATCTCAAAAGTAAGCATCTGCAGTTTCTGTTTTTCCGTTGTCTTCTGATTCGCGGGAACGGGGATTAATTTACCGAATTTCCCAAGAATCCAGAGAATTTTTCGGAATTTCAATACCTTGGGATTTTAATTGCAAAAACATGTTTTCGATTCTGAAATTAAATGTGTTGAAATATGTATTTAGTACCCGGTATATAATAGCAAAATGGTTACACCGCTAATAATAATAAACGTTGCGTTAAAATTAGAAATTAAATTAAAGAAAATAAAATATGACACTTCTAAATGTATATAGTTAGCAGTACACAATACGTAATATATTAACTAACCAATACAAAATAACCCATACAAATAACAACCAACAACAACGATTAATAAAGTAGTATAATATAATAATAATCTATCCTACAGGGTGATTTTTAATTTCACCGACACCGACTTTCAACAAGAGCACTTGTTTGTGTGTTTTTAAATACGTTAAGAGATAAGTCGAGCATTTCACATATCTACGTCCTTGATTGACGGATTTGAACAAAAACAACTGTAATTGTAAATCATTACTACGAAAATTACCCTAAAAAATTTCAATGAAATATTGAAAAACGTGATTTGACCGCATCATCTTTAGAGGGCTCTATCTTAAAAAGGGTGCGTTTCCGGATCCCACGTGAATCAGGAATTAATTCTTAAAATGACCTACGAAATCAACTCCCGAAGTTTGTCACTGGAATTATGAACTTAATAATAATAAGATATATACTCTTGGGTCAGCCGGCAAAGCGAAAAAAAGTGTAAAAAATGCTAGCAAAGATTTAATAGTTTTAAATGCTTTGTTGAGTTTCATTTAAAAATCTTAAGTTTTCCCTTATTCCTGAGAGTAGGCGAAAAAAAAACCGGAAAAAAATTAAGGAAAAAAAACAGGAATAAAGTTACCGAAAAAAGTCACCCGGAAAAAGGCACCAGGAAAAAAGTCACCGGAAAAAAGCCACCGGAAAAAAGTCTCCCGGAAAAGTCACCCGGAAAAAGGTTACCCGGAAAAAAGTCACCAGGAAAAAAGAAGGGCTACTCTGATTTAGATTAAATTTGAAATGTATATTAGTAGAGTTAGCGCTTGATATTTGCTCCACTATTATAAATACTTTAAATAAAATAAAATATTGTTATTGTACTACTTATTCTTTTGATTATACACATATGTGCAATACATTCATATTTCTTTTTAGTAGGTAGTAAACACAAGTAGGTAGTGATAAAAAGTTTGGCACTGGTTCTAGTGTCTTTTTTCATGGTGATTTTCCGGGCAACTTTATGTCTGGATGACTTTTTTCCGGGTGACTATTTCCGGTAACTTTTTTCCGGGTGACTTTATTTCCGGGTGACTTTATTTTCGGTGACTTTTTGCCGGGTGACTAATTTTTAAGGTGGCTTTATTTCCGGTCACTTTTTTTCGGGTGACTTTATTTCTGTTTTTTTTTGGTGACTTTTTTCGGTGATTTTTTTCCGGGATTCCCCCCGAGGTCGGTGCCAGTCACCGTGAGGTACAGTAAATCGAATTTTCACCAATAACTCGTTTGCTCTTTGTCGTGCGGCAAAAATAGTTCTATATGAAATTACAGCTGATAAAATTCTCTATCAAAAAGGTTGTATACTATTTTTGTAGAACCTATACTTTAGGAGCACTAGCCACGCGAAGTTGATCAAGCGCAGAAAATATGTTTTCAAACAGACATTTGAGTGGAAGCTTAGCTTATGCCGCCGTCAAACTAATTGAGAATTTAAACTGACGCTCAAAATTACCGCTTAAGCAACGATTAATTATTATAAATAACAAAACACGATTATTACATCGTGCATTTAGAAGAAACTTATTGATTCATATTTTTTACACGGTGAACATTAAGTGAAAACTGATATTTTCTGCGCTTCAACTTCGCGCGGCTACTGCTCCCATAGTATAGGTTCTACAAAAAAGATGTATAGAACCTTCTTTGTACAGAATTTTATCACCTTTAATTTTATATAAAATTATTTGAGCCGTACGACAAAAACAAAACGAGTTATTGGCAAAAACCCGATTTATTGTACCTTTTCCGCATCACGATGTCTAGCGCCGACCTCGCGGTAGCGGGAAAACTTAAGATTTTACAAAAAGCGATTAAGCTACAAAAAAACTGAAAAGAACTACATGAATGCATTACATTTTTCAGATTTTTGATGCACACTGAACCTTAACAAATACAATAATTATGAACTAATATAATTGTGAAATCTGAATCTCAATAATCAGATTAACGCCAACTCCGGCCGATCTGTCTGGAATACTCTCCATTGTACGTGAACTCAGAAATTTTAGTAACTTGTGATCGCCGTAGTGAAGGAATGTCATTTTCATTATTTGTTTCAAACAATTATTGTTTCAAGTTTTCACATTCTTTAAATTACTTGGGAGATTTAAATGTTTTCCGGGATCTGTTTCCGAAACTCTATATGCGTCTGTTACACTTACATCAATACAAATCTTAAAACAATTCTTATGGTCTGGATTTGAGTCTGAAACATTAAACTTTTCTGTTGTAAAATCCAGATGTACATAACAGATTTAAAATTCGATTGTACATTCTAGATATAATACAAAAATCGGATCAGATGGTAAAATACGAAATTCAAATTGAAATATCAAATCCAAAAGTTCTAATTATTTCAATTAAATCCGGGTGTTTTCCTCGTATGAGTTTCAGATATCCATATGCACGTTTCGTCATATTCTAAAATCCTGATTTTGTTAGCATCCATAATTTGTAATTTCATTGATTTTATACCTATAAATAGATTGGCAACCCACGAGTTGTTACTACTTTTGCTCATTAAATAAATTGGTGTATAACACCTGAGCTTTGCTTTGCCAATCTGTTATTTAAACTCACTGGTAAGAGTTTATAGAAAAACACATTTATATTGCATGTTTTATGACAATGTCGTACAAAATGCCCAACAAAGGGCAAAATCCTAAAACAAAGGACATTCCAAGATGTTCTTGCGTTTCTGAAAATTGGTCCCAGTTCCGTTTGCAATTTACTTTAAATTCCCATCATAGACGGTGTAACCAGTAAGTGCTTGCTAACAACAAACACGACTCGAATACAGCTTATTTATTTGTTGGGTTGCTATTTTGAATACTAATTTTACTACCGCACAGACGTACGGTATTCCCACATACACAGTTCTCGGAATCCGACTTAATCCAAACAAATTTTTCAAACTTGAACTTGGAAAACACCGTTCTGCAATTGCGTATAAATAGCTCTGGAAAGTCTGAGCCTCCAAACATTTTTTCTTATTTATTCTCGGAATTAAACTGGGAATGCTGTTCGTTAATGGCTGTGTCTGATTTATTCAATTGGAGTGACCTTCGTGAAGGCGCAGTGCGGAAGTTGACACTCACTTGAAAGGTTTTTGACATTTCGTTTTCGAAACATTCTTTCAGAAAAACATAAAACAAGATAATTGGATGTAATTTGTTGCTTCTGCTTCGTTTATCTGCACGAAATTAGAAATTTTCTGGAAATTATCTAATTTAACGAAAAATTCGAAAACGTGTGTTCCATTCCAATTACAATTAATTGTTACAACCCACAAGGCACCTAGTAATTAAAAAAGTAATTATAATAAAAGATGAGGAAAAGATTCCCATGAGCCCGTGACAAATTTATTTTAAGGACATTTCAAGCTGAAGGTTTTATAAATTCTAATGCTTCAATGCATTTAGATTGGACTTCCCGAATAATAAATGTTAGAAATGCTTCTGCAGTTAATATTTTAAAGGTTAAGTTTTAGGAAACACGTCTGAATAAATCCAAAACTACGACGTGATTCATGTTCAAATTCAACAAAATTAGAAAAATTAATATTCAAGTAGCAAACCAATTTTAAGATCACGATTTATAATTCTGCGAGTGTAAAATTAGTATTCGCTCTCTTAGCCAATAGTCGATGTATTGTTATTTTTACCCATTTAAGGAATTAATTTGCATTGTTTAAAACAACCATATGAATCATGCAAAAAATGATGTAATTCAAAATAGTGTACGATCCCAATCGAAAACACTTTGATTTTTTGGTATAATTCTAATCTTATTTTTTTCTTGCGACAGGCACAAACATGAATTAAATTAAATTTTTTCACTATTAAACTTGAAGCATTTTCAAGCAGAAGCTCATTTATTAATTTCCTCACTTTCCCACAAATGTAATATTTCACTTCATGGAACCTTTAGAATTTCCAAACAACTTCATTTCAATTTCCAACTTTAATAAAACTTGCAAATTAAACCGTACATCCGACATCATTTGTTTATACACTCATTAAAATCTAAGATTATTTTAATTTTCCATGTTTTTAAATTTATGAAAAGTGTTTATTTCAATAACTTACTGCGTTATGTTGTAACTTACTTATTATCATGTATATTTGGTTTTCTTGGAAATCAACATAATTTCCAAGTTCATCAAAGGTTGTTCTAATTAAACCATCGGGAATTATCATAAATTTTATTAGGCAATCCTGAAAATGGGAAAGTACATGAACTTAATCGCAGTCAATAACAAAACTTCCTAAGATAAATTGAAGCAATCTGTTTGCAAACAGAAACTAGCAAATAATTGCAACATATGGCAAAATTAGGGGAATTAATTATTCCATACTGCGATACACAACACAGTTTTAGTACCTTTATTAAAAATAATTTAAACGTTTAAGTAACAAGGTTTCCAGTTTTTATTGCATTTGGCTCCACCTAGATTTTAAATTAAATTAAAAAAATTTAACAGGCTATAAATAATAAAAAAAAAACTTCAAACTGTTCCGTATACTTAACTCCATTTCGAAACAAGCAAAATGCGTCGTAATTTACCAAACGCATCTTCCACCTGTAAATATCAAACATCTTATTTGTGTAACTCTGGTTATACAACACATATTTAAAAGGCAAGTAGCACGATTACATTTCAATGCCTGGCAGGAATTGATGAAATTTTTGTAATACTTTTTTCCATAAAATTCTGACATTTGCGCAAAAGTATTTGGTATTAGATATTACATAACAATACATTCTAAAACCCCGTTTAAAATAATCTTTAACATTTTCTAAGCTAAATACAACACAAGTCCAAATAAAGCTGCAACTCCAAATCAATTAGATAAAACAGATGCTGTAGACAGAAGCGGGCTAGCCTCAAAACTAAGAATAAAAAAATTTGCAACCTAGAGATGATATCGGGTACGAGTTTGAACGAGTAACCTGGTCGGGTTGAGTACGGGTCGGGTCCGAGTCAGGTCCACAAAACAAGACCCGGTTTCGTAGAGAAGTCAGTCAGGCACTGATTTGATCGGGTTGAGTACGGGTCAGGTCCACAAAACGAGACCCGGTTTTGTAGAGATGTAAATCGAGCACGGGTTTGGCCGATTAAAGTAGGGTTTGGGTGCGGATCAGGTCCACCAATCAAGACCTGATATCGTAGAGATGTCAACTGGGTAGGGGTTTGACCGGGTCAAGTATGGGTCGTGTGTAGGTTGAGTCCACAAAACAAGACTCGATTTCGTAGAGATGCCATTCGGGCACGGATTTGACCGGGTAGGGTACAGTTCGGGCGAGGATCGGTCTCCCAAACAAGACCCGGTAACGTAGAGATGTCAATCGGGGACGAGTTTGATCGGGTACAATGCGGTTTGGATACGGATCGGGTATACAAAACAAGACCCGGTTTCGCAGAGATTTTAACTGGTTACGGGTTTGACCGGATCGAGTACAGGTCGGCTGCGGGTTGGGTCCACCAAACAAGCTCCGTTTTCGTAGAGATGCCAATTCGGGTGAGGATCGGTCTTCTAAGCAAGACCCGGTACCGTAGAGATGTCAATCGGGCACGGGTTTGATCGGGTACAGTGCGGTTTGGATACGGATCGGGTCTACAAAATTCGCAGAGATTTAAACCGGTCACGGGTTTGACCGGATTGAGTACGGGTCGGCAGCGGGTTGGGTCCACCAAACAAGACCCGGTTTCGTAGAGATGCCAATCGGGCACGGATTTTACCGGGTAGGGTACAGTTCGGGTGGGGATCGGTCTCCCAAACAACGCCCAGTAACGTAGAAATGTCAATTGGGCACGGGTTGGATCGGTTACAGTGCGGTTTGGATGCGCATCGGGTCTACAAAACAAGACCTGGTTTTGTAGAGATATTAATCGAGCACGGGTTTGACTGGGTAAAGTAGGATTTGGGTGCGGATCAGGTCCACCAAACAAAACCCGATATCGTAGAGATGCCAATCGGACACGGATTTGACCGGGTAGGGTACAGTTCGGGTAGGGATCGATCTCCTCCCCAAACAAGATCCTATAACGTAGAGATGTCAATCGGGCACGGGTTTGATCGGTTACAGTGCGGTACGGATGCGAATCGGGTCTACACAACAAAGCCCAGTTGCGTACAGATGTAAATCGGGCACGGGTTTGACCGATTTTGGGTGCAGATTAGGTCCACCAAACAAGACCCGATATCGTAGAGATGTCTATCGGGCTCGTGTTTGATCGGGTCGAGTACGAGTCGGATGCGGTCGGGACCACAAAACAAGAACCCGGTTTCGTAAAGATGTCGATCAGGCACAAGTTTGACCGGATCAGGTAAGGATCGGGTGCTGATCGAGCCAACAAAACAAGATCCGGTTTCGTAGATGATCGGATACAGGTTTGATCACGTAACCCGCCCGCTTACAGGTCTAGTTCCAAGTCGGGTCTACGAAACAAAACCCGGTTTTGTAGAGTCAAGTCAATCGAGAACGAGTTTGACCGAGTCGAGATGGGTCAGGTGTTAAAACAAGACCCATTAAGTCAAACCTCCACAAATTTAGACCAAAGCGGAGGTAATGCACTAGTGTTTCAGGGTGAGATTGTGGCCAAATCCGATTTTATTTATTAAGACCCGCGTTTGTAACTTGGTCCATTCTTGACAACGGATCCCGGTTTGAAACTGGGGATGTGCTTGAGACCAGGCTTTGAAGCAGGGCCTCAATTTGGAATCGGGTCCGGATTGGGTCGAGTGAAAGTGTAGACTTGGGCGATACCGCAAAACGAGTATAGAGTATCTATAGCAATCAAAACTATCGCAGGTATCGAAGTATCGAAAGTATATATTGTTTGAGGCTTTGGTGGTTTCTCGAACTGCCACTATTACAGTTTACTTAAACTGCGTCGTCATTTGGGGATTGCGTCTAGCATAATCAGGTAAGGGCCGACCTGTAGCTTGTCTGTCTTTACAAGCATTTGTTCTAAAGGTTTGGGCCAAAGTGGTTTGTGGGTCCTGCTTGCCTAAGCAGGGCCGTGCATTTCTGCTTCTACATTGTGCGTGTCTTTACCCTTGACCAGAAACACAAGGTAAAAGTAGAAACGCGATTGTAACTAGTAATTTAGCGATTTGGTTTTTCGTGAAGATATCAATCTAAAATCTTAATTATTATTAAAAATAGAAGTTTAAATTTTTGCAGAAAATTCCGCTGAAAGTAACGGCAGCTTTATTTTTTTAAAATAGCGCCATACATTTTTAAATCAATATTTAAAACTGGTTAGTTATCCCCCATTGCAAAAATGGGGCAAAAGTGGCAGGTACTTTCGATGTTTCGATACTTTTGAATACTGGAATCGATGTTTGATACCAGTAAAGGTATCGATCCTTTGAGTAAGTATCGATACTTTGCCGAGCCCTAGTGTTGTGATACTAGATCCGGGTCGCATCGGCTACAAAAATCTAAATCTGTTGACATCTTTACGACATGTCATCTCAAGTCTTAGTCTTAGGTTAGGCATCGTAATACTTCCTTCCCAATTTTTAAGCAGTTAACGTTTAAAGTCTTTATTCTTAGCAATTAATTTTTTGTGATTTCCACCCTTTTTGACGTTCCTTTAAACTTATTCTTATTTCAATTTTCCATTTCTCTACTCCATTTTCCGAAAGTAGAATCTTTTTCATGCATTCCATTCAGAAAAACAGTAAGAATTACCTACTTGTATTAATTTCATTACAGGAGCTTACGCAAGCATACCTTAGCATTATTTATGTAACAAATAAATTCGGTCATAGCTAATAAAAGGCCTTGTTATTATTTAACACTTCCCATTTCCTTGCAAGCACCGAGAACCGGAGCCGTTCCAATTGTTCCGTAATAATTCAATAATTATTCTAATCCAGTTTTTAGCCAGTAACTCAGAAGTAGGTAGCACAGGCGCGTATTGCCCCGGAAGAGCGCTCCGGCTGCCGGAGCAGGGATCCGAATGCAGGACGCGGTCTACTTTCCCTTTTCCTTACGTAATATTGCATAATAGACAGCATTCCGCCGTATTCCGATACGTTTTCCATTACATCATTTGAGCGCCACGCGAATGAACTCTCAATGCGACATTTGACTGCGGATGATCTTTCTAATTAAAAAGCTAGATGTCTGTTCTCGATAGTATTATTAATTTGTCTATTTTTGTTCGCGCTTGGTAGGTCAACTCGTGATATGATCTTTTGTTTCTTAATGCTCTAGAATAATGCGCTGGTTTGGAACATTTGTTGGAAGTGATGGAGCATTTCTACATCTTCAACGTTCGCGGATAATTATTAAAAAAATGTCATTTTTGCAACCACGACCCAAATATAAGATCATTTTCGCAGAAAATTTCAATATAAGTGAGCGACGAGAAAGTGACACAGACAAAATTTTCATGGAAATTAGAAAAACGTTTTGACACACTCCACCCTCTTTATTTTACTCATGAAATCTAATTTCATACGAAGACGCAAAAACCATATAAGTTAATAATAACGTCAGATGTCAGTTACGTAAACACCCTTCCTTTAATTTATTTACGCAAAAATTAGTCATCAATGAGCCAATTTTTTTCTTAATGTACCTTCTTTTACAATCGCAACCTCGTTTCCTACATTTCAAAACGTCGATTCTGCGGTTCTCATCCAAAGCTGTCTCATTATATAATACAATGTGCAACTGGGAATTGAGTGCATGGATATTGCGAAGAGGTTAAGCAACACCTACAACGACCTTTCGGGCAATTCGGGACAATTATATAATCGAATCGTTTAACTTGTGTGCAGGTTCCTTATTCTCGAATGTCAGACATCTGAAATTACATATTATATAGGTCTCATGTGTGTGTGTGTGTGTGTGTGTGAATGACAGCTTCATGACGATAAAAGGAAAAAGGCTTGCGCAAGAGCAATTAGTGCGTTTAAGATAATTGACTGACCTTAATTACAACTCATAGAGCCATACAGGGCTGGAGGAATTGTTAAACCATCTTGAAAAGAAACTCAGTGTAGTTATTGAAGTTTGAACATTTTTTTCGAAACTCCTACAACTCATCTGCTTATGTGCTTCTTTAATATTTAACGTCATGAAACTATGTTTTGTTATAGTTAGTTACGATATAAGGCCGGGAGATGACTTATTACAGTAACGAGTCGAGATGTTTCCGGATTAGCCGACGAAGGAGCCGAATCTGGAATTTCGAGACGAGTGTTGTAAGATCATCTCACGGCCGTGTGACGTACAACATTTTATTTCATACTGTATCGCTTTTTTAAATTTTTAAATGAAGGATTATATTTTAATCAAGTAAATTATTAAGAATAATCTTGTTGCCTTATTTAGAGTAACGATAGCAGCCGACCGACCGTTTGAAAATTTTTCTTGTTTTCAAAACTGTTGTCAAAAATGTGTTCTTCTGGTGATTTTTCGAGCGAAATAGCTTCAAAATGTACCGAGGCTACGGAGAAGCTTATTCCCACTTAATCCATCAGAAGATACGAAAAAGAATACCAGTTATTTTGTGATTTGCGAAAGGTCTACAAGTTGGAAATGTAATGTGTTTTTGTTAAAAAAAACAGAGTCCGGGAAATGTTGCGAGGCAACACTTCCCGGCCTAGTACTGTAATGTGTCATTTCCCGGACTCAAATTAATGACGTAAAGTAGTGTACAGTGGACAGTATGAAATAAACAAAATTTGCGTACACATTGAATGCGGACGTTATTATAACTTCAAAGTTGTTAGTATATGAACCTACGATCACTTTATTAGCAATCATGAGAAAAGAAAAAAGGGGAGGTTTAGTCATTGTAAAGGGAGAAAACCGACGCAAAAGTTTTAGATTATACAATTAGAAAGAATAGCATACAAAAATTTGGAGTTTGAAAGCATTGAATGAATATTTTACTCTGAATATTGTTTCGGAACACGCGAAAGATAAATTAGAATATATGGGAGGGCCAGACTCGTGAACAGAGGCGCGGCCGTTAGGCGGCGCCGTTAGGGCGCGGGACACTACGGCGCGAGGACACTAGAGCGTGAGGGCACTAGGGCGCGGGCCATTAGGGCGCAAAACCGCTAAGACGCAAGGACATTATGGCGCCGGTCTTAGGGCGTAAATTGTAATTGTAATTGTAAATTGTAATTTTAATTGTAATTGTAAATTGTAATTTTAATTGTAAATTGTATTTGTGATTGTAATTTTAATTGTAATTGTAAATGTAAATTGTAATTGTGTGTTTTCGCGCCCTAGTGTTCCGTGCCCTAATGGCCAGCGTCCTAGTGTCTTTGCGCCCTAATGGGCCGCGCCCTCTTATCCTCGAGCCCTAGTGTCCCGCGCCCTAATGGCAGCGCCCTAACAGCCGCGCCCCAATGTCCTACAAAATTTTAAAATCTATGGGATACAAAAACAAAATTGTAAATAGACAAAAAATTTTGTGCATGCAGAAACACTTTATTGTGCCGGGAGATTCCTTTTAAAGAAATTATTTAAGAATTTTGAAGTAAAGGGAGAAATATTTTTATTTATTTGGATGAATAACACCAATACGCAACAAAATCATGACAACCTCAAATACTTGTTTACTGTGACACATCACACACATTTCAAAGTATCAAAAAATACGAACTGGAAAGTACAATTTACAACCCAAAAGTAACTAAAGTTACCAGATTTAGATTTTTTTAACTAAATGAACTGACTCGCAAGCAGAGTCTGCCCCAATTAGCTTGCCAAAAACAAGCCCTAAACTACTGCCTTTGTGCAAGGTTAACAGGGTATGCACCGCCCAGATAGAGCGGTCGGTAGTCGGTCTGGTTACAGCCTCCACCCTCTGGTACCTTGAATAGGGCCAGGAATTAGAGCACCCTAGGCAGACACTTGATTGTGGGCTTAAGAAAATGAAGCGACACCCCACACTTAGGGCCTAGGTCTCTAATACCGACAAACATTATTTTGCACAATAATTTGCGCCCTCAGCCCAATTAAAACTCGGAGTAAAATTAGTGTAATTAATAAAAGGCTCGTCGACGAAGTCAATAAATCAAATTGTGCTAGGTAGTGGATGAAGCTATTTTTGCGAGTTTGGAGAATGTGGACTTATTTACTATGAACTTAATGTCAATGTCAAACATTAAAAAATGTTTAAAACATATATTTTCTTCTAAAAGAAAATTAAAATAAATAAGACCCCTAGCAAAGAATGGAGTTCTAAAAGCCTGAGAGTTAGTGGCGTGCCGTGGGTTTTACCGGAAGGGATGATGTCAAATAGGGATCTTAAGGATTTTTCAGTGTCTGTGTACCGATCGAGAGATCTAGAAAACTTTGGGGCAAGCTACACAATTTTATGCACCAAATTGGCCCTAATTTTTGTTTGAATAAGAAACACACCGCGTCAATTAATTTACTAAAATTGTATCTATTTGCTGTTAATTTTTTTATTATACCTTTCAATACTAGCTTTAAATTGATCACTTAGATAAAATGCAATTCGATTTTGATTTCCAAACTGTCTCAGTTTAACTCAAGAATCAATATGCTGTTGGGAACATTCGGTTTTTATTCCGCCTTGCTTAAATTATTTAAATCATTGAATCCATATTTTGTGTTGTTTGAAGTTATTTTAGTTAATTAAATCAACAAAAAATAACCAAATAAAGAACGTGTTTAATAATTAATTACTGAATGTTGTAGACGCTACCGGTATAGTGTTCTTAACCTAAAAATGAATATTGTGAAGAACTTTTTGACTATTCTAAATGTTCGTACGAAGACAAATTGCAAATTAAACAGGAAACAAGTCCACTACCTGATATGGTTATTGAATTTGATGAAATATGAAAGAGGAAAACAGTATGTAAGGAAACTTAATAGTGAAATTTACGCACGGTTTAAATGGATTTGTGGGTGTAGCATCCAAAGCACTTTTTGTTTTCCATGGATTATTTTCTTGGGTGCGATGCTAAATAAATCACTTTAGACGATTTGTGATGTAGGTAGTACATACAAATAAAAAATTTGGAATAAGAAAGCGTATTGTTTTTACAAACATAAGATATCTCCATTACAGGAAAGAATCAAAGAAATTTTGCCTGTGGTGCACCTTACATTTATAGGACCGTTTCTTATGGAACTCACGAGGTGCCACCGATTACCAACATAATATTCCGACTAAATTTATATTATACAACTTTGTCTTTAATTATAGGTATATTGAAATGAACAGTCAATATTAAACATACGATATCAGTTTTCACGAGAAAATTTCATGACAAGACATTGAGGAATTCTTGCTTGTTATTTGGGCCGGAAATGATGCAAATGTAAAAGTAGTGCAACGAGGCACAATTCATCTGTTGTGCGTCCAATCAAATTAACGTATGTAACATATTTTTTATATCATGATTTGGATGTGTGATTGATGGTTCCAGTTGAATGTGAACTAGGAAAGCTTTTTTATTGCATAAAAATGTTTTCCAAAAATCAATCACTGTCAGAAAATGTCTTATTATGCAATATCTTAACAAGATACGATGTCAACGCTTATCGCAAAAATATATTATTAAAATAATTAATACTAGCAAAACCGGTGGGCTATGCCCTACGCTTTTTAAAAATAATAAATAAACTACTTAAATTGCTAGTGTAGCAGACCGTGTATTGACGTCCTGGTTGTATGAATTTTATATAGAGATTGCTTTAATACTATATAAATCGAGTTTGACAAATTGAATTGATTGTGTGGTAGGCACATGGTGAAACATTATTAATAAATATTTAACTATTAAAAATTAATAGTTTATTAATAAAATAAAACGCTTGGTAATTGTTTCACAATTTGTTGGTTTTTATTTACTCAACTCGAATTTCAACCATCCCGGTCATCGTCAGGAGTTAGTTGTGTTTGTAAACTCCTGACGATGACCGTGATGGTTGAAACTCCGAGTCGAGTAAATAAAAACCAACAAATTGTGAAACAATTACCAAGCGTTTTATTTTATTAATAAACTATTAATTTTTAATAGTTAAATATTTATTTGACAAATTGGTTCGCCAAAATTAGAGAGGAAGGGGGAAGTTAACCCCCCTAAATATTGCCGCACCTAAAAATTATGTTCTGAATCTTATTCAGTGATTACTATTACTTATGAGTTTTTTATTGTCTTCCGTTTACTAAAGAGAGGAGCATGAATTTACGTTTTTCTAAAATTCATAGTAGGCGTCACAGCGAAACTAGTGGATTGGGACACGACACAAGCAGTAGCCCGTCCCTAGCTCTATAAGCTAACAAAGTTAAAAAAAAAGTCACTTATGACCCACGGTTTGGATTAGACTACAGAGTTGGTTATAAAGGTGTTTAGAAGCTGAATATCTCTCCCATAAAATAGCAATAAAAGCTAAAAAATCGACTTTTAGTCTTCAATGGGGAAAGTATATAAAATAAATATAAAAAATAAACTAACGAACATAGGAAACCGTAATCAATATGCGCCAAACTAAAAAGTGGAAAACTATCACCCCTAAATATTACTGCAAGCAAAATCAAGCTGAGATTTTTTTCTACTATTCCCGAATAGCTAGGTGAATTTTCATGTCTACGTTTTATTAAAACAAAATATAGTATTACATTAGAAATTTCCAAAATTGGTTAAAGGGCGAGAAGGGGGTATTATAAAACACCCAGTTACAGCTCATTTTGGGCTAAATTTAAAATAAGTTGGATTGTCTGTTTTTAAATTTTTTTTAATATTCCTTATTAAAAACTCGCAGCCAGCATATCGCCTAGACGTAGGACGCCTATGAGAATACTAGTACAGTCGGAAATTGAAGTTCCTTCCAAAAGACTTATGTAATGTATGCGAAAACTTTATACAAAAAAAACTCGTTTTACTGCTATTTCCCCGTTTCTCGCTCTGATAATTTTAAAAATAATTTCTCGGAAAATGTTTGTTATACCTGGGCATACAAAATTTTGCACTTGCTCTAAATTATACATGACGATCACAATACCTTCCTTTATAGCTGATAAGCAAAAAAAAAGCCAAAGCAAAAAAGCAGCGGAAAAAAAAACTGAAAAAAACGGGGAAAAATGCCGGCGGAAAAAAACGGAAAAATCTGTGGAAAAAATCTGATGAAAAAAAACGACTACTAAAAGATAAGATCCGTTGTAAGTACTGTACTCAAAGTGCAGTTCAAACCCACCTAATGGTTATTTATATTTTAAATTAAAAGTATTAACGCTTAAAGTCCATAGTAGACTATTTTAATACTTAGGTATTTATTGTTATTGTCTTTAGCTGCGTTTTTTTAGCGAGAAATAAAATTATAAAATTAAAACGGTATTTGTATTATTAAAAGTTTGCGTAATGATTATTTATATTTTAAATTAAAAGTATTACAATAGTCTATTATGGCCTTTAATTGTTAGTACTTTTAATACAAAATATAAATAACTTTCAACTGCGCTTTGGGCATAGTGCTTATCTTATTTTTAAAAGTCGGCTTTTTTCCTCGGCTTCTTTTCCTCCGGCTTTTTCCAGGTTTTTCCTCCAGGCTTCTTTCCGCGGCTTTGTTTTCCTAGATTCTCTATAGCTATACTCCGTGTAGCGAGAAAAGTAAAAATACATTTTGAAGCTGTCTGTAAAATATTCGTTTAATCGTTCTCGCATATTTCCAACACGTTCAGTCTAAGTTACCTTTAGCGTGAAATTATATATTTGTATTAAAAAAATATCACTTACTCCTTGACCAAAAAAACTGCCGTGCAACCGCCACGGATCCTTCATCGCTTCTTCTTCTTCTTTCACCCCGAAATCATCCACTCCTGGATGTTGGCCTCTTCCAAATTTTTCCACATCTTTCTGTTATAGGCTGTTTGTATCCAGTTCTTCCCTGCTACTTTCTGGATATTATCTTCCGTTGTCGTGCTACATGGCCAGCCCATCGCCACTTCAACTGTGCTGTCCTTCTTGTCACATCTGTGATTCCCGTTTTTCTTCTGATCTCTTCAATTGGCACTCGATTTCTCAAACTAATTCCGAGCATGATCCTTTCCATTGCGCGCTGCGTTACTTGAAGGATGTGTAGGGATTTTCATGTTAACGCCATTGTTTCTAAGTCATATGTAAGAACTGGCAATATACATTGATCGTAGACTTTTCGTTTCAAATTTATTGGTATATCTTTTGATCCTAGAATGAACCTGACTTTACTAAATGCTGCCCAACAGAGTCCTTTTCTTCGAGAAATTTCGGCAGTTTCGTTTTCTTTGCCCAATTGAATTTTATATGCAAGGTATATGCATTCGGATACCTTCTCTAAGGTTTAGTTTTCGATGGTTATTTGTAATTGTTCAGGACTCATTATTTTGGTTTTCCTCAGGTTCATTTGTAATCCGATTTGGGACGATGTTTGATGGAGTTCTTCTACCATTGTTTTTAGTTCTTCGGCTGAAGTGCTGATCAGAATGACATCATCTGCAAATCTCAAGTGGTTTAGTCTTACTCCATCAATATTAATCCCTTTACACTGCCAGTTCACATTTTTAAAAGCATCCTCCAAATCCAACGTAAACAACTTCGGAGAGATGGTGTCCCCTTGTCGTATTCCTCGTTTAATTGGAATTTTATCGGTCTTCATGTCTTCTTCCAGTGTAATTGTCATAGTTGCCGCATCATAAATGTATTTTATGAGGGTTGAGTATCTGGTGTCAACTCTTGCGTTATCTACTGCTTTTAGGATTGCCCACGTTTCCACCGAGTCGAATGCCTTCTGGTAATCGACGAAAGCCAAATGTAAGGGTATATTGTATTTCGTCGTTTTTTCGATTAACGTGCGTATACTTTGCAGATGATCTATCCCTTACGGAATTCAGCTTGTTCTGGAGGTTGGTATTGATCCAGTTTGTCTGTCAGCCTATTTTTTGAATAATAAGCTAATGGGACGATAGTTCTCTAAGTTGTTTTTATCTCCTTTTTTAAATAGCACGATGACCTCTGCATTTTGCCAAAACTCTGTAATTTTTCTTTCTATCAAGCATTTATTTAATAGGATTTTGACACTTTCACTTAGTTCTTCTCCTCCCATTTTTATCATCTCGCTAGTAACCCGATCTTTGCCTGGGCATTTTCCGTTCTTCATTTGTTTGAGTGCAATCCATAATTCCTCTTTATCTATTTCGAGCATCTCTTCTGATCCCACGAATGTTTTGTCTCGTGTATTGTTGTTCTTGGTATTTTGAACTATCGAGTTGTTTGTAAAAATCTTGTACCACGTCTACTATTTCTTTCCGACTTGTCACCAAAATGCCCTCTGTTTGTTTCTTAACTTATTGATTTGTGTTTTTCCCCTCTACCGATTGGTTTTCAAAAGTTTCATGCTTTTATTGTTTTCAATAGTTTCTTTTACGAGTTTTGTGTTGTAATCGCTTAAATCTTTCCTTATTCTTATTTATTTCTTTATTTAGTTTTTTATATTCTTGGTCTTCTCTGGGCATGTTCTCTTCTTCTTTTCATCAATCTTTCTGTGTCTGGACTAATTTTCTTGTTCTTTTTTTTTGTGTTTTGTACAAGTTTCTTTTGTTGCTACATCTATGCTGTTAGTTATATATGCTGAAAGTTCATTTATTTCCATTTTTATTAGATTTTCTGTTTTTCAATTTTTTGCTCATTTGGTCTTGGAATTTTTCTTTGTTGTCTGTTATTATCTCTGTTGTTGGACCTTTCTGTTTTTTCAGTATTTTGTTCTTCAACCTTAGTGTTAATACTCAACATTGTTCTAATAATTCGGTGGTCGCTGTTCGTGTCAAGTTTATTTAAAACTGTAACATCTCGACACATGGCTTTATTATTGGTGATGATATAATCCTTTTCATTTTTACTGTGCCTGTGGGGCTTTTCTAAGGCCATCTCCTTTTTAATGGCTTTTTGAAGAAGATGTTCGTTCAGAATAGATTTTCACCTTTACAATAGTCTACAAGCATTTGTCCTCTCTTATTTCTGACTCCTAATCCATATTTGCCTACCTGTGGGAGGTCGTCGTTAATTTTAATTTGTCCTACTTTGGCATTTAAGTCGCCCATAATATAAAATATAATATAAGTATTAATCCCTTTACACTGCCAGTTTATATTTTTAAAAACATCCTTCAAGGCCAACGCAAACAACTTCGGAGAAATGGTGTCCCCTTGTCGTATTCCTCGTTTAATTAGAATTTTATCGGTCTTCCTGTCTTCTTCCAGTGTAATTGTCATAGTTGCCATATCATAAATATATTTTATGAGAGATGAGTATCTGGTGTCAACTCCTGCGTTATCTAGTGCTTTTAGGATTGCCCACGTTTCCACCGAGTCGAATGCCTTCTGGTAATCGACGAAAGTCAAAATGTAAGTGTATATTGTATTCCGTCGTTTTTTCGATTAACGTGCGTATACTTTGCAGAAGATCTATTGTGCTGAATCCCTTACGGAATCCAGCTTGTTCTGGAGGTTGGTATGAATCCAGTTGAGTGAAGATGAATCCTTCGTCGCATTTATCAAATTTTTTTAAATTTTTAGCTTTTTCGAACGTGTTAACAAATTGTGGAAATTTACGACACTTTATAATTCTGGAAAAAATAGTCTTTGATAATTTTTAACTTTTTGAAAAATTTTAGAAATTAGACATTGCATAGATTTCAACGGAAACCTTTTTTTTTATTCTTGATCGCTTAGAACAAATATTAATCGTTAGTGAAATGTTACCATCGACCACACAGTTATTTCCTAGATTCGATAACGAAAGTTTTAATTTTATCTAGAATCTTAAGGTTTTAACGAATTCGTAATTTATAGACCTAATTGAGCTAATAAAATTTTCCACATAATTCAATTAAAGTCCCACAGGAATGAACCTTAAAATCAGGTAAAAGACATACTTAGAATTAAAAAGTCAAACATATATTCCACGTACTTGGTAACGCACTTGTTTTTGGAAGTTTAAAAAAATGAGGTCAAAATACATGTTTTAAATTTATTATACGTCGGGTACAAATAAACAGAGCAGTGCTCAATATAAACACCAAGGCAAGTTCAGGTTTCAGATTTCTTATAAATTAAAAGAGCGAAGTGATATGTTTTAAACGAGTTCCGGAAATTGTAACAATAAAAAACTTTTAAATTAATTAGAGAGATCATTCATTCTGTAGACTCAATTAGTTTTTGTATTTGCCTCGTTGTAAAGAAACACTCAATCCTGCGCCGTTTCGCATAAAGAAAAAGATGTGGTATGTTTCTTTTGCATGTTGGAATCTGTAATACTTCGTTTAAAATTTAAATGTCCTTCGTTTAGGAGCAGCATTTTTCAGCGGTTTCAAGTGGATATATCCTCCTGTAAGACATCACGTGGCTCGACACAACTGACATTTTTGTAATTGAAATGTTTACAGAAGTTCCGCCGGGATTTAGCAAAAAAAAACTGGCTCAGTAATTTTAGGTCAGGCTGGATAAATAGCTACAAACACATGTGTGGTTTTCAGAACCATCACATTTGCGGTTTTAACACTGGCAAACAGCAGCAATCACAGGAAAGTCGATTTTATCTGTTTTTTTGTTTAAATTATTAAAAAAAGTTACATTCAAGCTCGAGAAATTTATGATTCATGCTCAAATAACCGCCTACCATTTAGGCATTTCAATTTTACAAAAGAATCCCAACGACCCACCTTTGTGATGTAGTTTTCCTTTGACAATGAACTGAATCTTGGTGTAGAAGCGTAAAAGGTCCATAGGGAGGGTCGCATTAAAAAGCAGGTGTAGCGTAGGTAGATTCTGTGGGCTTCAGTGCAGGTTTCTTATGCAATTATTATTTATACGGAGGTATTTTGATATGGTAGATGTTTCTGCTATTGTCACGTAACTGTGGGAACTTTCCCAAATTCTTTTTGAAACCTTGATTTAGCTTGTGGATTTTTTTTATGTTTATACAGTCTATTCAATTATGGCGCGCTTTTACGGGCTTTATACCAATAAAGAAAATTCGCTTTTGACTTCTTTTTCCCTTTTTTAGGTAAACTGTGGGTGGCATTTTACCTCAAGATATATCTCACCTTTCGGCGTGTGTAAAATTAAAAACCGCAACAAAAAATTCTCCATTAATTTTGCTTAGATTTAATTATTGCAGACGGAAACTAGTAAGACAGAAACAACTAATTTGCTCAAGGCTTTATCTGTGTTTAAGATGCGAACCAATAAAGCTTAAGTTTTTTAGAATTTCCTCTGCGCTTCTGTTTCTCAATTATCTGGTCGGCAATTAAAGAAGTTTAAATGCCTTCGAGAAAGAACACCTAGGTTAAATCTGAGGAAAGATGTAATTAGTTTTTTTGTGCCTCACCTTAAGGTACTGCAGGTGAACGGAAGCGACAGATTGATTGTGAACTCGCAGAGGAAATTGTGTAATTTTTGCATCCGGCCAAATATAAAATTGCTGCAATTTTAATTTTGAGCTCGGAGAGAATGGAGATTCCATTGGTTATTCTTTTTGTTTATTTACCGTTAAGAGTTGTTTGACAATATTTCTTACGGATGAGACGATAATTATTTTCCAACTTTAGTTTGTGATAAAATTTTACACCTTCGTTCATTTATTTATTGCACATGTTGCTAATTGCATAGCAATGAAATATTGTAATCTGATTCACTAAACCGGAAGTAAAAATAATCACAATTTTCCAAACCTATTCAATTGAAAAACAATCAGTTTATTAGTTTTTATTTTTATTACATCCCTTAACAAATGCTGAAACAGAAGCGGAAAAGGTATTCCATTTCTTTAAAATTTTTCTGCCGTATAAAGTTTTCATTCTTCTTCTAGCTTCCGGTTTGATTTAAAATAAATATTGGGTCTCGAGCGCGGTAGAGTACTGCTTACTGGTAGCCTGTGAATTGTGATTGATTTCCGGAAGTTTAACTTTACCGCCCGTCCGTGAATTACAAACTTTTATACGTTTGTAACAGTTTACTCTAATCCCGTAGGAAACATTGAATTTGTATTCATTCCGAATGTTAACGATTTTACAGTTCGCTTGTGAATTTAGAGGTGCCAATATATTGTAGAGAATTTCTCATTTGAACTTTGCTGAATTCACTTGTCCTCCCGATCTGGTCATATGGCAAACTGTAATAAGTTAGTAGTATTTTCAGTAACCCCTTCAAATAGTTTAAAAGTTGTTTGAAACCAACTGCCCTGACCGTGCTGTATTTTACCACTAATTTAAATATTGTAGGAATCGCAGTTTGTTAGTTGTAAAATACAGATATAAGAATCCTGAGATTGTTCTAAATTAAACGATCGTGTTTTCCTCGTTTTCTTT
The DNA here is from genome assembly GCA_958336395.1 of Ctenicera cuprea. Classification (NCBI taxonomy): domain Eukaryota; kingdom Metazoa; phylum Arthropoda; class Insecta; order Coleoptera; family Elateridae; genus Ctenicera; species Ctenicera cuprea. The sequence goes on from OY284488.1 coordinate 33,749,943, forward strand.
CTTGAGATACCTTAGTGATATAAACTCTGAGAATCAAGAAAACGTACCCTGCAAATAAGTCACAAATCCCGTATAAAGTTGGAAAAAGCAAGAATCATGGTTGCTAGGTACCAAGAGACACATCTCAAATTTGTGCCTTCGGGACTAACACCCAATAATTTTGCAGGCCTGATAGCCAATCGGCCCGGATGGAAATACCATGCCAAGGTCCACACCACTGGCCAGCTGTATATAACAGAAAATTGAAAATTTTGTGGATAAATTATTAAATAATGGAAAAGGATATTGCCATAAACCGCTAAAGTAAGAAACGACGAAGCAGCAACAGACATCGGTATTTCGGAGTTATTGCCCCTCTTCAGTGTAGCGTAGCCGGAAGGAAAAGTTGGAAAAAGCAAGAACCACAGCAGGGTAGGTACCAAGACACACATCCCAAATTTGTGCCTTTATGACATACACCCACTAATTTGCAGGCCTGATAGCAAATCGGCCCGGATGGGAATACCATGCCAAGGCCCACACCACTGCCCAGCTGTATATAACAGAAAAATGAAAATTATATGGATAAATTATTAAATAATGGAAAAGAATATTGCTATAAACCGCTAAATTAAGAAACGACGAAGCAGCTACAGACATCGGTGTTTCGGAGTTACTGCTTCACTTCAGTGTAGCGCAGCTGGAAGGAAAAGTAGGAAAAAGCAAGAATCACAACAGGGTAGATACCAAGACACACATCCCAAATTTGTGCCTTCATGACTAACACCTACTAAGTTGCAGGCCTGATAGACAATCGGCCCGGATGAGAATACCATGCCAAGGTCCACACCACTAGCCAGCTGTATATAACAGAAAAATGGACATTACCCGGATAAATTATTAAATAATGGAAAAGGATATAGAAAGCTTTTTTTCCTAGCCCTCTAGCTTTAAATGGTGGCGTGGCCGCTCACAATTTTTACACATTTTCGGCTTTAACGTGTATTTAGTCAGAAACGAGTTGACAGAGCGAGATTAAATTTGGTGATACAATAGCCTTAGAGAAACACAATCTTACTATGTAAGAGCATATTTGTACTAATAAAAACTAAAAATATATATTAAAATATTTTCAAGATATTGGACATTGCCCAAAAACTGATCACATAATTATATTAACTGTGTAAGCTAACGAATCTAGAAAAAAAAGGAAGGCAGAAAAAACCTCTGTAAAAAAGTACACTAAAAAAACTCGGAAAAGAGTCGTCCGCAAGAAAAAATAGTCATCGGAAAAAAAATCTTCAAGAAAAAGTCTCCGTAAGAAAGTCCATTGAAAAATAGTCTCCGAAAAAAAGTTTCCAAAAAAAAGTTTGGATATTCAACCCCGTATAAGAGTCGGTTAGAAAAAATGGCATAATCAAAATATAAGCTTTTTAATAAACTCCTTGTCAACGTCAACAAGAAAAAGTCTATGAAAGTCCTGGAAAGAAAGTCTTCGGAAAAGTCTTCTGAAAAAAAATCTCCTGGTAAAAAGTCTCCGGAGAAAAGTCTCTTGGAAAAATGTCCTCGGAAAAAAGTCACAAAAGAAGTCAACGGAATAAATGTCTTCGAAGAAAATCCTAAAAAACTTTAAAAAGAAGAGCAAATCTCATACACAGAAATATTTTTAATTTAAAATAAGTTTATTTAACTATAAGATAAACTTGCATTTTTTATAGTGTTCATCGTTGGCAGTGAGTTTATTAAAAAGATTATATTTTGATTATACCAATAAATTCAGGCTGCTAGATTATTATTATGAGATATTGAAAAAGGATAAACTGATGCAGTTTCCAGACACAAAAGGAAAACAACCGACTTTCGGTTTAATTGGAAAGTCGTTTTACCTTTGATTTTTGTAATCAAACACTGTTTTTTTTAAGTTAATTCAGTTGTATGATAAATTACTGTTTTACGTTAATGTTATTTTTAAGTATACGTTTTCTTGCTGTATCGAAATAACAGTTTTGAATTTCCAACAAAAGGGGCGTTTCTCGATTTTTATTTCCTTTGTTTTTGATTAATTGATAACATTTTATTTGATTTACAAATTTATTTTTACTGCATTTCGTACATTAAATTTTTTTTTCCTAAACAATGCTGTTTTTTAGGCAATAATAAACAAAAAAATTCTTGTCCTCAAAGTCGCTACACTGTTAAGATTAAACGTGATCTTTAAAAGGCTATATTTACCGTATATGAAAAGCAGGTAAAGTCGTTTGTTTTAACCGACTCTTTATACGGGGCTTAAATATCCAACGCTTTTTTAGAGACTTTTTTGTTGAGACTTTATTCTGTAGATTTTTTTCAGAGACTTTTCCTGTATGGGACTTTTCTCCTGGACACTTTTTTTCGGAGACGTTTTTCGTGGACTTTTTCTGCATCTTTTTCTGCAGAAACTTTTTTCGCTTCCCAAGCTAATACAACTAGGAATGAGCCACTATTTGGTTTATATTCTAATCCACTAATTTCTTTGCGACGCCTTCTATGAATTTTTGAAAATTCATGTCCCTCTCTTTAATAAACGAAGAACGGTGTTTAATCTACAGTGCATATGAGAGTAATAGTAGCATTAGATTCAGAACATAATTTTTAGGTGCAGCAATATTTTGGGGTGTTAAAGGTCCCCTCCCTCCTTTAGTTTTTCTTTTCTTTAAATCCTGCGGAATTATTTTCACAAAAAAAAATTATTTATATTATATTATATATATTATATATTATATATTATACCTATAGTAAAGGAATTTGATCGTTGAGATATTTAACTCAAACATATTAAAAAATGTAAGGATAATAATAATGACATTAATTTCACTAAAAAGACTTTTATTGTACTACAAAAAAATTGTAGTGAAATTTATGACAAGTTATTATTGTTATCTTTACATGATTTATGTATAATTAAAGCAATCTCTTTATAATTCAAAAGACTAGAACTTGATCCACGGCCCGCTACACTACCTCCTTACGTAGTTTATGCATTACTTTAAAAAAGCGTGGGCGTAGCCCACGGATTGCGCTAGTTTATTATTATTTTATTTATTCTCCTCTATAATAATTAATACAATTCAATTACTGTAAATAATATTTTGCTTACAAATGTTTTTAATTTCCTTTTACTTTTTTTGTTTTCTTCAGAGGAATTATTTTAAAAATCTGAAACTCTTCTTATTTTTTCTAGGAAGTTTTCCTTCGAAGTATTTGTGTTTAGTTACGTTTCCATTAGCATCATGTTTTTTTTTTGAAAATTAGATGCTTTTCCTAGAAAGTTCCAAACTAATATTATAATTCTCGTTTAAATGATGAAATTTCCATTGACCCTTTTATTTCAAAAGCATCCCAAACAAATCTTAGAATTTCGGTTTAAATTGTAGGAAATTCACGCTAGTATTAAGCCTGCCATACAGTTAAATTACTACATAGCGTCTTAAATATTAATGATGTGATAACGGAGAGATAATGACATAATGATTACGAAATTAAATTTTAATTACTATGGGCTATTCAAGAATGCATCATAACTTCTTAAGAGCAATTGAAATTGAATATTCTATCACAGATTTATGGTTGGTGAGGCGTGGAATGCTGAACATCAACAAAGCAGAACACACATAGAAGACCAACGGGGAGAAGTAATATATGAGTAGTACAAAACGTGGCATTAGTTTTCAGAGAACACAAGAAAAGCTTAACCGTTCCAGGCATAAATCATCCGAAGCATAAAACATAATAATAATAACACCGCAAGTCGAAAAAGTAGTGAACGGTCATCGAAGGTATGATTATAATCTCCGGTAACTCATACCTGAACAGGCCTGTTCTTCAGATACCGGAAGTCCTAACTGGTTCCAGCAATCAGCGTGACTGGTGAGGCCCGAAGGACGAGAAATAATGAGCCTTCGGAGGAAATATGTCGTTCGTTCGCCGAGATTATCTCGCAGCAAAAACAGCCGTTCCGTTCCATCGGATAGGTTCACCAGGTTCATTAGCTCTTCTAAGTGTTGGTGTTGAACGGATGTTGATGCTCCATCACGAACGGATTTTTCTCTTTCTTGCTTGTTTACTTCGCCGATTACAGCTAAGCGGATGCTTTTATACAGTTCGGTTTTTAATCTGAAACTTGCTTAGCATCCTCACAAGAAACACTAATTGCTTGGAAGTAAACTGTAAAACCATTGAATCTGTAATCCGTATCAAAAACATGACAAAATTTACATGAAAAAACAAAATAGCCCTGGTTTAAATGTGAATAGCTTTTAAAATTAAAGTTGTATTGTTTTTGAAGTCTTAAAGAATGTAACAATTTAATGTGGCCTAAGTGGTGTAAGACCTGAAATACATCATCAACTCTTTCTTAAGGTTTGGTTTATTGAAATTCCTCCACAGGGAGTATGCATTAAATTTAAGCTGCTCCAAGATAAATCTCTTCTCTAATTCGTATTTTCCCCGAAGTAGCTTTATGTACAATTTTTCTGGAAATATTCAACAGTTTCCCTATCCAATTCAACAGGTTGCTTTGTGGATACTAGATGCGTCCTCTGGTCATCTTGTAAATGTAATCCGGGTTTTTCAAGGGTCACCGAGTACTTTTCAAAGAAATTCTTATGACTGATAACAACAGCTTTTGGTGTACTAAAAGTATTAACAATAAAACTAAGTAAAACCGCATGTTTTCTTCAAAAGCTTTATCATAATATCATGTTCTAAGATACATATTTCCAGGAGGCAGGTACCGCTACCCCACAGTTTACACAAATAAGCAACAGAAACAATTTATATCTTAAACATTTCAGCCAAACACAATCATTCAGCAGCGATTACTCAACGGATTATATGGATTACATGTTCATATAGGATAGGGTGGTTATTGGTAAAGGTGTACCTCCTTTAAGCCGGATTTAACTGTGTTAGTACATGGAAAAAGAAACGTTTATGACCGCAGAATGTAACTAGTGTGCGGCAATTCAACAATGTCGATTGAGGAGGAAAAGTAAGTAAGTAATGTAAGTATTTGGTTCGATGTTGCTAAATTTTCAAGAAGTTAAACATTGTTTCATAGAAGGATTTGTAGATATAAAACCTGGTAGGCGGAAAAAAGGTCCCTCGGAAAAAAAGTCCCCGGAAAAAAAGGCTCCAGGAAACAACTTCCCGGTGAAAAGTTCCATGTAAAAATAGTCCCCGGAAAGAAAATCTCCAGGAAAAAAGTCCCCAGGAAGAAAGTCACCAAAAATAATGTTGGATATTGAAGCCCCGTATAAGAGTCAGTTAAAATAAACGACTCTACCTGATTGTCATATACGGTAGCCCTTTAAAGATCACTTTTAAATATAATAATGTAGCGACATTTGTCAATAGAATTTTTTTGTTTATTATTAAATTAAATGTACAAAATGCAGTAAAAATACGATTGAATTAACCTAAAAAATACAGTGTTCCATTTCAAAAGTCTAAGACAGAACCGATTTTGTTTTTGTGCCCAGAAACTGCATCAGTTTTTTTTAGTATTTGTAATAATAATAATAATAATCTAGCAACTCAAGTAGCCCTGAATTTACCGATATAATCAAAATATAAGCTTTTTAATAAACTCACTGCCAACGCTGAACACTATAAAAGAATGCAATTTCATCTTATTTTATATTACAAACATTTATGTTTTCATGAGTTTTGCCTTTCTTTTTTAAGTTTTTCAGTTCTTTTCCCTAAAGACTTATTCCGGGGACTTCTATTCTGTATTCCAACACGGAAAAATCAACATTTCAAAATGCAGTTATTTATTTTATTTATAAGTTTCAGCTTTACTTCATTGAAGTTCATTTTAATTTATTGTAAATAAAACAATTCTTAACTTCAACAGGTTTTTTTAGCTTTATACGTATTTCAACACGTTGACATGTTATTTATTTCATTATTATTTATTATTATTATTATTTATTAGTTTATTACTATGGCATAACACGTTACGTTCAATAGGTAAATCAGCTGATTTGATTATATATCCTCGAGTTCTACGCTAGAGTTCTAAAGCGTAACATTTTTCCGTAAAAAACTTAATAACAGCAACAAAAACAATTTTGCCAATTTGAATTTGATATTACTGTTTTTGACGTTATTTGATTTCAACATTATTTGAGTTTGTAAATAACTATAATAAATATTATATTTCATTTGCTTAATGCATATATTTATATTATTGTTATATTGTATTTAAAGAATATAGGTAAAATAATTTAAAGAAAAAATTCAACGGTAAAAAATGCAGGAAAACATCATAGAAAAGAAAATCTAAAGGAAAAATAGACCAGGGACAAAAATCCAAAACTTAAAATGTAATTGTTTATTACATTATTATTACTAGAGCTGGGCAAATATGCTGTAAAGATAGACTAATTTATTTTTAACGAAATCTTTGACTTAATTGTAGTTACTGGTTTAAAATAGCTATTTTTAAATAATTTTTAATAATTAAAAGATAGTAATACTGTTGCATGTCTTATCTACGCTGCCCCTAAATTTAAAAAGTTTTGAGAATGAAGTAATTACACTATAGAAATCCCACAAAATTGAATTTTTATTTATATTTAAGTATCAATGAGACCTGTAATAATATTACTGCCTTATCTTTATAATCCCATTTTGTGTCTTCCAAAATGTATATTGGAATTTTTGCTAATTCCTCATAATAATTGTGGTGCTATGTGGTTGGCCGATAAACATAATTATTTTGTAATAGAAATAAACAGCCATGGAAAAAAGCCACGGAAAAGAAGCTAGGAAAAATATCCTGAAAATTCTGAAAAAAAGAAAAAACTAACCTGTCGTGGAAAAAAGCCGCGGAATTAAAGCAGATTTTTCGCAAGTACCGTCGAATTCTCATATAATGACTTCCCATTTAATCATATTATAAGTACATTATGTACTACTGCATGTTTTTTCGAATTGTATGATACTTTTCAACTATATAAATGTTACATACCTCTAACTAAAGATTATTAATTGTTAATTCCATTGTCATACTACCTTAAACATTTTTCGAAAGCGCCGAATAACTTGGTTACGTAAAAGCTTCTTATTGTAAATCTATAATGGAATACTGGTAATTCAAGAGGTGGCGGACAAAAGTGCCGCGGAAAAAATTGCCTGGGAAAAAGTGCCAACGGAAAAATGTTCCGCGAAAAAAGTGCCGTGGAAAAAAGTGCCGCCGGAAAAAAGTACCGCAGAAAAAAGTGCCGTGTAGGTGTAAATTTGACATTTGCACTTGCAAAATAAAGTAATATAAACAATATAGATAGATACTGTTAGACTTAATAATTTATTTTAAAACAGTTTGAAAAAATGGATACTAAATATTAACAAAAGAATCTTCACTACATGATTTGATCCAGTATTTTGACACCACATACGTTGCAAGAAACAACAATAAATGAGGAAGATCGTACGAATAACCAGACGAAAAGCTTGGAATAACAGATATGGAGTTAGGTTAGATTAGGTACCTACATGGCACTTTTTTCCGCGGCACTTTTTTCCGGCGTTTTTTCCACGGCACTTTTTCCGTGGAACTTTTTTTCGTCGACAATTTTCTCCAAGCACTTTTTTCTGCGGCACCTTTTTCCGCGGCACTTTTTTCCGCGGCACTTTTTTCCGAAATTCGATTCAAGGAATTGTTGATTTTCAGAAATATTTAAAGTTGTATGGTATTAATCCCACTGTCACTTGCAAGTACTTACTTTTTTAAATTTTTACAATTTGCAAAGTTGTTAAGCTAGAGGTGTCTGACATTTATATAGTTGAAAAGTATCACATATTCTTAATCATAATATTCTTAGTTCCGCATATAGTCACGGGCTCATTGATTATATTCAAGATTAAAATTAACTTCGGGCGAAATTTGTATGGAAGATCAATCAAAGCATCCTTATCAAGTTCATTCCTTACGCCTATAAAAAACCCAATAAAATTTCCGATTCGCTTCTTTTCATTAAGACAAAGTAAGAATTCGATTACAGCAGGAAGTCGAGGAGGTTTTCGAAAATTCTAGCCTGCATTCTTTTCAGTTTTTACGCTTCTTCGCACTTGAGAGAGACTCCAGTAAATTTTGATCTTCTACAGGTACAAAAAGCAGGTTCGGACAAAGGCCCCCGCATTCAGCTGGCGGCACCCAAATACTTGTCATGCTGTTGGTTTTCTTCTAGAGGACCAGGACCCGACCAAATCATTTTTGATAAATGATACAACATAAAACACCGGATTTATACTTCATTGATTTTGACGGATGGAGTGTAGCATTGCGTGCTTTAAATTTGGAAAACGCAGACAAGAATTTATCGTGACGTTGAACAATTATTGAATTTCTTATCGTCGATCTTAAAATTTGGTTGAGGTGTTTGGAATTAATGATACATGATGTACCATTTCTTTAAGGCTAACTTGGTAGGCTTTAAGATGGATAATGGTTTGATATTAGTATTTCACCAGAAAATTTATTCAAGCCCATAATTACATAATACGATGGAAATAATTATACAGGGTGTCTAGAAATTCGTCCCAAAATTTATACGACGCATTCTCGAAACCATAATAAGAAAAAAAAACACCCCATAAATGAGTGCCCGAAAACGCTGCGTTACGTAGTTACATTCGCATAAAGGAGGGCACGGTAAGCAATGATTTGGATAACTTTCATAGTAATTAATAATCACATTAACGTTTTGAAATTTTGTATTCTGCCACTGCTCATTAGCGTTATTTTTTTTGGATTATTATCACCTACGTAAACGTAAGACAACCATAGATAGGTATGAGAAATCACGAAACGTTATTTGTTAATTTTTTAACCTTTGCAATTTTTAAACTTACATCCAACTTATAATCAATTATTGTATTTATCAGGAAAAAAAGGTATTTGGTTCAAGTCGCTGGCTCTAACGGTTTTCAAAATAAATCCACTTTTATGATTTACTAAACATGTTATTAAATTTCATTTAAAAAATCATAAAAGTTGATGTATCTCTTACCAGCATGATATATTTTTATGTGATGAACAAGTTTAATGATCATAAGTTCAAAAAGTGTAAGGGTTATATAAAAAAAGAAATATGTGCCAAGCACGCATGTTCTAAGTGAAACTTCCGAACGTGTTCTCACAGAAAAAGTTTTTTGAATTCTATGACTTAACAGAAAACGAAAACGGTTATGGCATGTTTCAATTGGCTGTAGAAATCGCTATAAAAACGTGTCACCAGATGTGTATATGCGTAGAAATTCAGCGTAGTCTGCCCGCAACAGCAGGGGGTAGTGCGTGCGTCGCGGCTTTTCGATAAAAAATTCATACCATCAAAATCATGGCCATATGATATATATTTTTTGCTTTAAAATATTTCTTAACGTTTATTTTTATTTTGTTCGTGTTTTATATACAAATATTATTAATGTTTCAACTGTCAATACATTTTTAAATTGAAAATAATTATTTTTTTGTGGAAAGGAATTATACAATTCGAACGTAATTCAATCTTCAATGAAATATATTATAAATCATATCTCTCCCTAGATGTGCTGTTCGTAGGCTGGCTATATAAGCAAAGCAGCAAAATACACTCGTTTAGAGTGTGTGGCTGCGATAGCACAACTGGCGCCCTTAAGCAGGATCAAAATACCCTTATCTCACATATATGATAATAATATATGAAACAATTTAAAAAAGCAAATTTAATATAATTAAACTGAGGAATGAAACAAAGTCACTTTTTCTTGCGTTTAAAGCTGCAAATTCGTCATTACTAAGTGTAGAATTTGAGGATGAAGACGGGTACGACACTAAATGAGATGAGATAAATATCAGGTCTCTTGACAAAGACTACGATATGAAGCATGTATAGATGTATAAACACCAGTTGTACTTGTAATAGTAAATTAAAGCCTGTATCTTCGACAGTGATATCAATGCTTGAATTTTGTGCAGTCGTTGCAAATTACGTTGAAGCGATTTCCGAGTTTTTATTATTGATAAATATCTAGTATGTCGGTCACGTTCACCAGTGCTGGTTTTTAAATATTTCGTTAGACTTTCAACAAGGTCTTGAATTGAAGCTTTTTTAGCTTCATGTGTTTTGCGTAATCAGCTCCGGAGAATTGTTTTCGTGCGCCCATGATCTTAGAGCTGCAGGTTTCGCATACGCGACAATTAGCTGTGCGATTTCAACGATGTGCTTATGAAAATGAGATGGGGAAATTGGGCGTCAACCTAATTTTTTTTTAAGTTTTTATTTATAGTTATCATTTCGTCAATATTAGTTAGAGCGCCAATAAAGCCGAATTTAATTAATTTATTTTAATATAAAAAAATTTAATATTGCTGCCCTTAAGACGCTGTCGCCCCTACGCAGCTGCCTTGCCACCTACCCAATAACGACGGCCCTGCGCTTCAGTTTGTGTCTATTCGACATCACTTCAGTTCCATAACTTCCGTTCCATCACTTCCGTTCCATCACTTCCGTTCCGTCACTTCCGTTCCGTCACTTCTGTTCCATCACTTCCGTTCCAACACTTCCGTTCCATTACTTCCACTCCATTACTTCCGTTTCATATTCTCGTGGTTACTCCTGCCGGAAAAGAAGTTCTACTGCAAAAAGGAACATAAGTGTTTCGTGACCCCTGTACGGGACTCCCACATAACTGAATATAATTTATAAAAATAAAGAAGTTGAGCCAGTGCCGGAGTTTTAATACAAACTTCCAACATAACTGAATATAATTTATAAAAATAAAGCTAGTTGAGCCAGTACCGGAGTTTTAATACAAACTTCCAACGCAGTAGAATCCTAAATTAAGTCTTGTAGTTTGTATCTATTCGACATCATTTCTGTTCCATCACTTCCGTTCCATCACTTCCGTTCCATCACTTCCGTTCCATCACTTCCGTTCCATCACTTCCGTTCCATCACTTCCGTTCCATCACTTCCCTTCCATCACTTCCGTTCCATTACTTCCACTCCATTACTTCCGTTTCATATTCTCTTGGTTACTCCTGCCGGAAAAGACGTTCTACTTCAAAAAGGAACATTTAAGTGTTTCGTGACCGCTATACGGGACTCCCACATAACTATATATAATTTATAAAAATAAAGCTAGTTGAGCCAGTGCCGGAGTTTTAATACAAACTTCAAACGCAGTAGAATCCTAAACTAAGTTTTGTAGTTTGTACCTATTCGACATCATTTCCGTTCTATTAATTCCGATTCATATTCTCGTGGGTACTCCTGCCAGCAAAGAAGTTTTACTTCAAAAAGGAACATAAGTATTTCGTGACCCCTATACGGAACACCTACATAATTGAGGATAACTAAAAAAACATAAAGCTAGTTGAGCCAGTGCCGGAGTGTTAATACAGGCTTGCAACAGAAGTAGAATCCTAAACTAAGTTTTTCTATCATTAATTATGAATTACTGTGTACTTATTCTATAATTCTTTAATTTCCGATTTTATCAATAAACTACAACCTGTTAATTATAATTATCTCATAAGTTTTGCTATAATGATTAACAATATGCAACTGCTGTTGCTGCCTGCAGTGAGAATATCGGTGGGGGCAATTCTGATTAAAATCCGAATAATTTAATTTCATGGGATGCACGCGTGATGTTATTAAAAGCTGCATGTAGCATTTATAAGTGTAATACATTTTAATTAGACAATTTCTTATTAGCTACTTTCTGTCAGACGCTTCAAGATCATTTAAAGCACTTCTCCATATTTTTAATAAAATCCTGTACAAAAAACGAATAACTAGAAACTTGATAATAAACTGTACATGTTCGCCTTTAAAAGTTGTTGGTTGAAACGTAAATGTACTCCAAGTTTAACAAACTTATACTAATTAGATTTGAAACCGTCATTTCTACGTTAAAAATAGATTCGTTACAGCCACAAAAAGCAAAAGTGCTAATCGTTACTTGTAATTACATAATTTACCATCAGCAAGAACCACCTTGTAATTCTGAATTACACCATTAACGACAATAAGCTTAATAAAACCAATTGTAGAGATCAACAGAGGTTACAAAGAATGCAAGTGTAATAAAAGTGGCGTCGCTTTGAGTTAATCGTAATTTAAACTACTGACCACAAGACTTTTCTAAACGAGAGGTAGACTTAACGCAGAAAAATATTGTCTTTTTTTCCAAAACGCCGAACCTAAACAGCGTTGGGCCTTTGCTGGAACCCTGCTGCGCACCTTTTTGCGAAAGTCGCTTACTTTGACCGGATTTCGCCCTTTATAAATATTCCTGGATGATGTTAGACAACCTCTGGTACAAACTTTGACTTATTGTTTGGTGAAGAGCATGGCAACGTTGCCATCGAGAGGAATGTGGCTGAAGGAAGGAAGGAAGACGAGAGGGAGGGAGATGCTGGATCAGTCGCTGACCTTGCAAGGAGAAGAACCAACAGCGGCGCTCCCAGTGCCACAACCGGATATGCTGCACAGAATATGACTAAAAAGAATGTACAAACCGCCGGCTTAAAAAACACGACACGGACTTAAGATTGCTTTTTGCGTTTTAAGTTTAGAAATCTTTTATTTTGTTTTTGTCTTTGCATAAAGAGCGCTCGATGGTTATCCAAACTATCATGTCTGTGTTTTTTAAAGAACCCAATGGTGCCAAGAATTATAATAAAGAAAAATATTTCCTGAAACTCAAACCTCCAACAACAGGAAGACGTCGGTTTTAGTCGGTTAATTATCATACTAATATGTCAAGGATTAATAGTAACTTCGCTTTATAAGAGCTAATGATTATTAATTAAATAACGTATTTTAGGAACAATAATCATTTGTTGGTGTTGTGGTCATACAATAAAATATTAATTATTAAGTCATACATCCTTGCTTGCATTTAATTAAAAGTTGGCGGTCTTAATTATTGATCAGTGAAGCGTTCAAGGCACAATATTAATACGAGCATGTAACTTTTATGAATTTAGAGTACATAGATGGGTTTTTATTAAGCAAAAAGTAGATTTACAAGTAGAGTATCAGTCAACAAGTTAATATTCAATAAATTGACTGTGATAGAGTTGTGCCAAATGGTTACGGTTATGCATCCCGAATTTGGCGGGACAGTCCCGATTTTCAGGGCCGTGTGCCGTTTTCATGGGAAAAGCTGGCGGGACAATAATGTCCCGTTTTTAAGCTCATAAAAAAATAAAGTCCGGTGGGCTTAAGACTCACTTGACTTTATTTTTGTTTATCGCATGTTAATACAGAGCGCATAAGAAAAACTGTCGGCGTTTTTAGTTTAGTTTTAGTTCTGTCTCCATGTTTTACACTCGTCGAGTCGTAGTCACATGATCGCCAATTACAGCATATGGCTATCAGTGGCGGTCCTTCCTATTAGGCAGGGTACACAGTGCCTACCCATAACTTACCAAAAAAAAATCACATTCGAAATTTCAATAAAATATGTTACTTTTTACAGTTTTTACTTTTAACACCACCGCGTAACCTTAAAAATTAGGCGCCAAATAAATAGATCGTTGCCTTAAAACACAGTTTCGCATACACGAAGGCCGAGCTCATCGAGCCAAATGATTCCAGCTACGCCACAATCAACCAATCTATTGTTCTTAACACGTTTGCATGAACATTGATACAAATAATGCAATAATTAGATGGACGGATGCAAAGAAATAGTAAGGATTTCAGAACACAATAAGCACGGCAAAGGCACGGCCTCCGCGCCGGTCAGCCGGTCAGCGGCAGTTAGTTGCAGCGTGCAGATACTGTGTGTTTATTTATTTCGTACGTAGTTTACAAATTTGCAGTAAATATGGAAATTCTCGTTGACCAACTTTTAAAAGCAAAATTTAATGGATACTCTTACAAAAAATAAATAGAAAAAATTATGGGCGATGTACTTCAAAATGGCTAGCGCCCTTATAGACAGACAGTACAAAGAAATTTAGATCGTTTAATACTGAATGATATAAAATAATGGACTGGCTAACTGGTAGTGATATTAAAGATAAACTATTTTGCCGGAATTGCTTACTAATCTAACTATATATTATCATCATATCTCAACTAACCCATATCTAATCATACGAAAGTATAGTCTGAAACAGGATACACTGTTTTAAAAAATCTGTCAGCTGCAATTAAAAACGCGAGTCGGCCAAAGAACATTTACCTGTAACTGTTAGATTAAAATAATTTGGCAAATCACGCATTAACTTGGCTTTAGACGACGGTTTACGTTATCAAATTAAAATGCATAATGACAAAGTGAAATTCGATAGGGATTTTATGCGTAGATTAATTCATTTAACAACAGGTTTTGGTAAATTGGAGTTGCCGTAATTTTTTTATTTTTTAATCTTAATGTTAAATAGTTTCTTCCATTGCCTACCCAAATTTTGAACCCACGAACGCCACTGATGGCTATACTTACACCAAAAGACTACTCACATACAGTGGCGTAACTACGTCAATGCAGTTGCATTAAATATCTTTTTTTTAATAAAAAATACAAAATGTAACGGAAATAAACCTAAGTATTGACAGTCAAATATTAAGTATCTTTTTGAAGTTACAGCTTACGGAAATGGCAATACGTAGTTTCAACAATTCACTAGCTCATCTTGTAGAGGCTGGAGGGAAGGAAGCATTTCCGGACGCATACTTATAGGAACGAACATCTTTTGCTGCTTTTAGTGCTTTTATGTGTAGAATTTACTCTTAAATTTTGTACGAACTAATTTCACATTTTCAGGAAGCACCCAGACCTTCCCGGTAACATGATTTTTCGCAAAAATTATATCGAAAACTGTTAGATTTGGCGACATTGAACGGGAATGTCTTTTTTATATACTTTTGTATGCAAGATGAGATTGTATAGACTAAATTTCTAAAATATTTAAAAGAAACTATTACTACTAATCTAAATGAGTAATGTGCTTTTACTGCGAAAGTTACGGACAAAAAATTGTTACAGCTTTAGAATGCTGTAACTCCGCAAGGAATCGTTTCCGGAGACATGTTTACATGAACTATTTTCATCGCTGCAATGATTATAATAGCGCCCACCATGTTTATTACACCCTGTATTGATTCTCTGTTATTAAAAGAAATTATATGAAATTATTTTATGTTTAATACTCGCCGCATTAACTACAGCTATAAAAAAAGACAAAAAAAACAGGTAAAATAGGTATGGGAGGGGCCCTCAATTTGTGTCTGCATTGGGGCGTATTTTCTGAAATTACGCTACTCTGTCCACTGCTTACATATGCTTATATGCAGTTTGCAGTTATACATGTGTTCGCAATTTAGGTTGGCCGCAAAAAAAGTGTTAGCACTCACCAACACTTTTTACTTTCCCATACTTTCAGTATAGGGAAGTATTGATTTCCTGCAAAATTTCAAAGTTGAGATTTTAACGTAAATAGTCGGGGGGGGGGGGGGGGGGGTCCATGGACCCCAAAAAAGTAATTTTTAAAAAATGTCTGTCTGTGGGTGGGTGGGTGGGTGCGTTATTTGGAATGAGGGGGTATATCAAAAATTCACCGACAAAATAAGCTTAAAAAAAACTGAAACCGGAAGCGGAAGTTAGACATGTTTTTTTGGTAGCAAATTTTTTTCAGAAACTGAATTTTGGAAATTTCAATAGTGGAGATTAAAGAAGGCCTTTGGACAAATCAAACGATTTTTACCGAACTCTCTAGCTTTAAAATGGCGGCCGCTACGAATTTTTGAACATTTCGACTTTAACGCCCATTTACTCAAAAACCAGTTATGTGATTGGAATCAACTACATCTTGTTTGGTAGTCCTTCAAGGGTACTATACCATGAAATAGAATTAATTTTTTAAAATATAAAAACGATCGCAATGACATCACTCCAAAATTTTGGAATTTTTCAAAAAATATTTCTCAAAAACTGCCCACACGTTTTTGTTTAACCTTTTTAAGCTGATAGAGCTGGGAATCTTCTACAATTTGTTTTTTTGCGCATTGCTATAATTTCACTGTGACGCCCTCTATGAATTTTTTAAAATTGAAAATTGGTACCCTTTTATTTATTTAACGGGGGGGGGGGGGGGGGGGGGGGCAATAAAATATTTCTGTTAATGTGAAATAGCTCATCATTGATAGCAAAATCCAAATATAATAATATTTTTTCGATAATTTCATATTTAGGGGGGCTACTGTTCCCCCTCCCCCCAAATTTTTTCAATAAAAAATTAAAAATTTGGTTTTTTGTTTTGTTTGCTCTAGGAGAGCCTTTTTACAGAAAATCAAAAAATCGAATTTATTGCCCATTAATAATCTTTTTGTCCTTGGAAGAATTTCACATACTTTCTACAGCAGTTGTATTCTTGTACTAGTCGTTTAATGTTCAGTGTAGGCTAACTTTTTTATTTTAATAGATAGACTCGCAAACCCAAGAGCAAAGTTGTAGGGCAAATTCTTCTCGATTGTATTTAAGAAAAAAACTTGAGTTTCCAATTTTAATATGGCGGCCACGGTAAAAAAATAACTTTTTTTAAATGGAAACGTGGCATTTTGGCTTTAAAATCAGAAAGGTTTTGAAATTCTAAATACAAATTAATAAGAGTAATTTCTTGCTAAAAATTATACTTCTCGAGTTATTAATATATTTTCAAATATCAATTTCCGCGCTTCCGTTGATTCAGTTCGAATATTTTACTCAACCTTATGTTTGCAGCGCAGCGGTCGGTCTTTCTTCAACCGCTTCAAGATGTTACAACTTATAAGAACTATTTACTTTAACTAGTCGTGTCTAGACAGGTGTATATCGAAAGTGTTGGAAAATATAAAACAATGTATTTAAATGCATAGGAAAGTCCAGGCGAAGTGTTTCGCGCTCATTTTTAATTTTTAATACTGAGTTACAAATAGAAATTTGTTCCGCTTTTGTAAAATAAAATGGGAACATTACTAACGATGGTTGTCTATTTTAGAAAAATATTCGAAATTTTTAACGTTAATGATTTCTGCAAACTTCTAGTTCAACGGTTTAATTGCTAACACAAGTTTTTTTTCCAATTAGTGTTGATATTTTTTTAAATTTTATTTTGGGCTTTGGCCCACTCCTTTAGGGCCCCGCATCCCCTTATTTATATTTACTATTTTCTTTTAACTATACTTAATTTTGCTTTCGTATTTGTCATTGTTACTAATATCATAAAGCGTATTAAATACGTCTAGTTTCCACATTCCCTTTTACTGTAGGATCTGGAAAAAGTTTACAGACGGGTCAGCAACTTGGATATTTTATCCACAAAAAACAACAGTGATAGCTAATTGAACTAGCAGTATAGAGAGAGCCCCCTTATAGGTTAGCAGCTTTTGCATCTAGCAAACCTTGCAAGACTTGCTATTAACTTAAAAGGTTGGAATACAGGGTGCAGCAACTAAAGTGTTAAAAGCTCTTATTTCGAAAACTATAACAGATGGAGCAACAACATTTTTTATGATTTTATGGGACGGATGGGGCCGTATATTAGGCTAATAATACGTTTTAAAAAGCCCCCCCCCCCACATTAAGGAATGGGTAAAGTAACTTAAAAATTTTAAATAGGATGATATATAATTTTAAATATGTTTTTTAAATGACTACATGCTTTACTACATGCTTTCATTAGAATGCGTTTACGTTAATTTGCAATAATTTTAGTAACATTGCAACAAACAAGTTTGATTTGAGAAACACACCATGAGGATCTCGCTTGATATAAATGATAAAAAGTAGGTTTAAATTAGAAAAAGTTGTTAAACTTGATGCTCGACGATAATCTTAAAAAGAATTCCAGCAAACGTGAGATACCGAAAATGTACTTAGATACTGTCCTACTTAATTTAATGCATATTAAACTAATAAAACTGGCGTCCAAACGGCTGCCGGTCAATAGTCATGGGACCAAAAGACTGCGCCCAAACGTCTACGGCCAATTGGCGGTGCCCAAATGTCACGTACCGGCCGGGCCTCCTAAAAATAAGTAACTGTAATTAGATCAAGCAAAATTTAATTAATAACAGTAAAAATGTAGATTTACAACCTGTAATAAATGGGGGGGGGGAGACTGAAATTTTGTTAATATTTCATTCTAACTTAATTTCGCTTAATTTAATTTTGGTTGCTTGTTTTAGTAGGATCATTTAATTTAAAAAACGAATCTAGTTCCGCTTTTTAATATTTATAGAATATGTAGGGGGGGCTATAACGGCTGCAGCCAACCCCGTTAATAATTCAAAAGCAAATTTTATTAAGAACTGCTGCAGAACAGAAACTGAGAACTGAAATTCTAAGCGAGATTTAAAAGAAGACCATAGGCAAATTCAACTCTTCTTTCCCGAAATTTCTAGATTCGAAATTGCGCCGGTACTATTTTTTTGAAAATTTTGGCTTTAAAGCTTTATTACTTAGAAATCAGTCTACAAATCAGGATCAAATTTCGTGTTGTAGTAGCTCGGAGGGACACAATGTTACCATATAAAAAAAATTTTGTAAAAATGAAAACTGATAAGTGATAATTATTTTTTAAATTTTGGATATTGTCAAAAAATATTGCTTAAAACGTGGCTACACGTTTTTTTTACAATTTTGTAGGTTAATATACGTTGCTGTGAATGAGCAACAATTTGGTTCGTCTCTCAGTCCGGTAATTTTTCTGTGACGCTATCTATGGATTTTTGATAATCGAAAATTTTAAGCCCCTCCCCAATTATTATTCTCTGATGAACTTATCCTTTTAATTTTTGGTTTCTTTTAATCCCAAAGAAAATGTCTCTTTAAAAAATTGAATATTATAGATCTCTTTCACACAAACAAAACGTTTCTGTTTCTAAATACACTACGACATGCCCGCACTCATAGACGGCTACGTACTCGTTGGCGCCTGTCATCAAGCGGGTGACTAGATGATAAACTGGTAGTATAAAATTACACCTCTGTATTAAATAACGCCTTGCACACTAGAGCTTGGCTGGTCGGTTGCATGCGAGCGAGTTACGACTAACAGCTTACCAACGTACGCGCTCCCTGAGCCGGTATAGTGGCAGCGCTGGTACAACCTTATAAGTCACTATTTATATGCAAAAGGTTGATACAAAATTACAAATATATTTTTGAAATATGATAAGGCAATTTCCAATGTATAGGAAAGTCCAAGCGACGTGATTCGCTCATTTTGAGTTCTTGTTGTCTTGTAGTGGAGATATTTTATGCAAAAAGTAAAGGATATAACAATGGCTTAAACATATTATGAAAGTCCTTAACAGCCCCGCTGTTTCTGACATTCATTTCCAGAAAAATGTTCCTGGACGCCCCGGTATGGAGAAATGTGATTATGGCCCCCTCCCCCCATTAGAAATTCCTGGATCCGTGCCTGTTATTAGCCGGCCCCTTTCGTCCCACAAAACCGTTAGAAATTTTGTTGCTCTCTTTTATATAGTTTTGGAGATATCAACTTGTCACAGTTTAGTTGCCGCACCTTGTATATTAGTTCAATTCACAGCATTATGTCGCTAGAAGATTATTGCAATGTCTCGAAACCTAATTTAATTAAATAATTGTTTTTAATTAATTTTTTGCTTCTAAAGGTGGGCTGACTAAAGGACTGGGAGTAAACATCTCTTTCGTTAAGTCGCTGTCTTAAAATTCACACTTAAGGCTGTTGTTTGATTCTACACATTTTTTGGGTTGGTAAGTTAAAATTAATACCAAGAAACTTGAAATACTCTGAGTAAATTATACTTTGCATTATTTTGGACCGCTCAACAGAGAACTATCACATGATTTTCTGCCTAAAAAATAATTTTCAACCCGCCCTTGATTCCTTCCAAAAATTCTGTATTTTTACTCATTTTAAATCAATATTTAGGCAAAAAATGTACTAAAATTGTTTTGCATTGCATGGTACACTAGACTAGATGCATATATTTTATATATAATTATGTATTACTAGTGTTACCCCATCGCACAATGCACTGACAGATAGCGTTGTCAGAACCGGCGAAATGTCAAGTCACGTGATGCATTAGTTCCAATAATGACACGCGACGTTATTGTAGAAGCGCCCCAAGTGACGCGCGTCTAGCCGACCGTCATATATATTATAAATTAAAATAATGATTATTAAAAAATCGACGTAGAATAAAAATATAAAAATGTTTCATGTTCCATCTGTGGATAAAGACCTTTCATTTAAAAAAAATGGTCCAAATTGGTGAAGCGGTAGCCGCTGGAGGAACTGGAGAAAAAAAAACCTTTTTATTTTTTTTGTCTCAATTTCAAGTGAATAAAAAAATTAAGCAGTAGAATGAATTCCTTATTAAATTACCTTTCCAACGATGTACCACACATGGTATGGTGCCATTTGAAATTTTAGAGGGGGGTGGCTGTGGCGGCTAAGGGGTTGATGACAGACGTCCGGATTTTACGTAAAAAGATGTCCCCCTTGCTGTCTTTGTTGACATGTCTTGGCGATTTTCAAGCAAAAAATAATTTTGAAAGATGCTGAGGGTGGCTACTTTTCGTTGAAAAACCCTGTATGTATATGGATTCTCGTTTTTCTTATAAAAACTTGGGGGGCGTAAACTACAAATAGGGATTCTTCCCCCTCCCAAAAGAACCCTCTAAAAACGCTCTTGGGCCAATAGTTGGTTTAAGTTGCCTAATATTCGGTACTTAACCAAATATTTTTTGAATACTCGCCGAACAGTTGGACGAATATTAGCTGAATAGTTGGCCGAATATTCGTAATTAGGCGATAATGGACTAACCGAATATTCGATATTGACCAAAATCACTATTCGGTAAATCTCTACTTTAAACCAAAATGTAGATATTATTTTTGAAAGTATTTATGTAACATAATTCACCCTTCTTCATAATTCGTAAGTTCATTGATTTTTAAATTAGTTGGAAATTTCCACCTTTAGTTCAAAGATTCATCTTAAAGATAGTCAAAAATTGGTAAAAGCCAGAATGGTACCGAATTTGTATCACTGCTTCCATGAAGGCTGCAAGTTTCCCAAAAATATATTCGCCGCCCGAAAAATTAAAAAATACCTTCTCCTTCAATTAAGTTTAATGTTTGGAAATAGTCGATAGATCCGATTTCAATTTGCAGCAATCCTTCAAGTACTTCATAATTCCAGTAGCAAATGCGATTAAATAAGTGTAGCAAGGGAGCTTGAGGCAAATACCAAGCGTGTATGACAGACAGCTCTCATATCAGTTTTGTAACTCGAACTTTTGTTGCTTCGCTTCATCACCTAAGGTCTATAACCCCGGCCCACACGCATTACGAGCCACCTACCGGACATAAAACGCAAAATATATATGTATACGATTCATATTCCACACGTTCTTTTCGGTCATCTCTAATTAGCGAGTCGTTGGTAAAATTATTTACGGCGTGCTAAAAATTCCTTTTTCGTAATCGCAGGTCCAGCACTTACGACCGAACGGCAGCTTAAATTTCGGAATTACGTCCAATAATTTAAATTTTTAGGTGTAATTTGTTTCTGTCGGTGAAGCTATCGGTATCCGGCCCATCATGGTATTCTGGTATCTCAAAAACCTGTTTAAGTTCAATCGGAAACGAATTAGAGGCGGTATTTTTTGTTGCTTAACCTTCACACCGGTCATCGTGTTCTTCTCTCGTGGTCCAGTCTGTCAGAAGAATAAATTGTTACCGAAGCAATCGACTACTTGTTTTTGTTCCTACTTCGTAAAAACTCATTTCTTGTAAACCTAAGTAGTTACAAGTTTCTCCAACACCAAAAGACGGAAATTGTCAAAATTTAACGTTATCTTAAAAAAAAATGGATCAAACCTTTTTAAAATTTTTATGTTAACAAAAACTAGTTTCTTTTAATTGATATTGGATGTAATAAATTTGGATTATAATTTTATTACATTTTTTCCTGGAAATATAAAAAATTAATAAATTGGCAGTGATTCAGTTGAGCACTCTCGAAGGCATGCCATTAATATCAGTCGACTTGTTTTGTATTTTTAATACTAATCTTATGGATCTGAATCTGAATCAAGAAAAAAAAGCAAAAAGCAGGTTTCGTAAAGGAACTGGACCAGATAGACAGGTAGGGACGTGACGGACGACTCTGGAATCCGGACGTGGACAATGAGTCTGCCCACACAACCTCTATCTTTTTAAAGCAATGATCCTCTCTCTAGTGAGCCTTGGTACGGAATCTTAAGCTTTGTTTTACGAAAATCGCAAATCGTGCAGAATTATTTCTTGCAAAAGAAAGTGGGATGATTTTTCTCGAGGTTAAGTCGAATTAACTTTTCTCATTTGCACAAAAACATATATATGTAGTAAATTCCAGCATTATCTTAGTTCTAGGTTTTTGATATTCAAATTAACAACCAAAAAAAATAGTGAATAGTTAACGCTTGATGAAAGTTGATCAAAGTACAAAATCCAAATCATTATCGATTAAATTCGAGTAGTTGATCATGAAACAATCTACCAATTAAAGTGGAAGAAATCGAAGCAATTATTCTGCCTCCTACATTTCGTTAATGTGTCCCTAATTTATAAATAAAATAAAAAATTTTAATTAATTGGGTAATGATGTTTACATGTTTGTAATCTTATCACTTCTATAACGGTATGGGAACAGGAAATTTACTGTGCCATTTTTTATCTCGCCAACAACGGTGCCTTATCTTTATTAATAAATTCCTCTCATGTTTTAGGTGTAAAATAAATTAAATAATGCAAATAAAAGATAATCTCCAACCTGCACAAAGTGTTTATCGTTTAACTATACAGGGTGGTTAAAAAAAGTTACATAATTATGAGTTAACTATTTAAAAACTGTAGAAATGGAAACCAAAGATAAATAATTCAAGCAAACAATATTGCAAATGTAGCTGGACTAGGGAGTAATTAGAGCAAATACAAACTTTTATTCCTGTAAAGTACAAGTAAATGATGGTATTTGGAATAGCAATACCGATTTTGAAAATAACATGGGATTTTCTAATAAAGCTTTGATAGACGTAATTTAGGTTACTGGTCATGTGGTAATCCACATTGAATACCAGGATCGCATTCCCTGCATTCTCAGAATGCCGTTGTGTGTTGGAATATGTAGGGTGGAAATATATTAAGGAGACGTTAACAGCCAATCAATATTCGCAGCTTTTGCAAACTGGTGTTACTCCTGTAGAAGCTACTTTATGTGTATTTAATTAAAGTTAAAGGCGTCCTAAATAGCACAATCTGATTCAAACAAGATAATGTCCCTTCCATTATGAATTACATGTTTGTCACTACTTTGTATGCAGTGTTTCCACATAGATGAATCGAAAACAAAGGACGTATGAAGTGGCCAGGAAGGTCTCCAGACTTCAAGGCTCTGAAATTCATTTTATAGGACCATTTAGAAAATTCTTGTAAAGTTGGTTCACAACTCGCTTTTATTAAGGGCATTTCTAATTCATTAATAATGATATGTTCACATTATATATGATGGTGTTCACCTTACATCTTCTCTCGTTCTTTATTTTTATATCGTACATAATAAAGCTGTAGTCTCAACATTTGAGAGGATTAGGGGGTACCACTATACTATCTTAATAAAATAAAAGATTTCCATGATATGTGATACACTTTTCAAATTGCAGCACTCGTTGGTCGCATTTGTCCTTTGCAGGGCCGCCGAGTGTTACGTACTGCTGCAATACCGTGCATATTCCTTTGCTATGTCTTCGCTGGATATGTTAGTAACTTGGAATATATCAGGAGTAATGCAATCAATGTAAACAGTGCAAGACTTATACAAGAGGATATCGTTGTCATACTTTCCTTCTAGATTAGAATTGGAAGGTGAGAAAACGCGCACGTAACCCACCAAAAGCGGCTACACACAACAGTTCCCCAACACGGGAATCACCCAAACCACCCAATTCTTTGAATGAACTTGAGGACGTACGCGATTGGGGTGTTGCTGATGAGGGCCGTGTCAGACCAGGTGTCTCTCAACATGGGTCTTTTAATTGTTGCAAGGGCAGGACAGTGGCATAGCACGTGTTCTGCCGTCTCGTCCTCCAAGTTACATCCGCGACATATTTTCCTTGTAGTAATGGGAACTTGTTAATGTATCCGGAGTAAAGAAATGATTTCCGGGTATATGTTCAATATTAAAATCGAATCTTACCATTAGCATACGAAAACACTACAATTTAACAGGTAGTTCATTTATGGGTTTTCCTTTTAACACAGATAGAAGAGGTTGTGATGCGTTTTTACATAAAGTGTTTACCAATCACGAACTTATCTAATCTTTCACATGTTCAGACTCTAGCGAGGACCGCTTTTTCTATCTAAGCATATTTTGCTCCGTAGTGCTTAAAGATTTCAAACAACAAACAACAAGATGCCAATTGTTATCCCTTTGTTTTTATTCCATTACTCCACCAATGCCGTATGAAGGTGCATCGGCTAATATCCTTATTTCTTTGTTGGTATCATACATGGCAAAAGCAAATGCTGACGTTACCATGTCCTTTAAGTTGTCGAAACAATCTTGGTGTGTAGCTGTCCACAAAAATGAATTATTTATTTTAAGAAACTCTCTTAGTTCTTTGGTATTGTTTGCTGCATCTGGTAAAAACTTGGTAAAGTAGTTGTTGTGAATTACCCACCCACTTACATGCGAGTTCATTTTCCTACAACTTTTTATATACAATATAAAAAAAAGTAAAGAGAGATGTCAGGTGAACACACCATCATATATAATGAGAACACATCCTCATTAATGAATTAGAAATGCCATTAATAGAAGTGAGTTGTCAACAAACTTTACAATGAGTTTTTTAAATGGTCCTATAAAATGAATTTCAGAGCGGTGAAGTCTGGAGATCTTTCTGGCCACCCCATATGCCTTCTGTTTTCGATTCATCTATTTGGAAATTGCAAATTCGCATTTCTTTTTGTTCAGAGAAATTCCATGTTACCTTCTTCTGTCATTTGGTTTATCTGTGCTTTAACCTTGTCCATTAGTGGTAAAGAAACCCTTCTTGAAGACTTGAAGTCTAAATAGAGAAAAGTTCTGTATCCTCTTTTTGTTCAATATTATAATGTATATTTTTTAGTTTTTCTATATCAGTAAATAAATCGGTAAACTTTTTCAAGAAATTTCATGGGTTTTCTTTATTGTTGCTATCATCAATCCATTCAATTAGACCAAATGCATTTATTTTTGGGCGATCCAGTAAATTTTCTTTATTTTTAAGTACATTCGTAGTAATTTGGTGCTCCTTGTCTTTGCAATTTACAGGTACCCAATAATTCCTTTTACATCCAGACCTTTATTACTTGGTCCATACAATCTGGTTGGTGAATTTGAGAGCTCTGGTTTATTTTACATGGTTTTATACTGTTGCTTTGTGATGATGTCGCGGCTGCACCCGTGTCGATCTTGAACGATATTTTCAGACCATTTATTTTAGTTTCACACGCCAGGAGCTGTTTTCTCCACCGGTCACGTCTTCGATCTTTAGTATTTCGCTGATGCCATAGAGATCATCATCTGAATCTAATGCGGAATTACTTTCAGTTTTGGTCTCAACTGCTGTATTATTTTATACTTCTCCTGACAGTGAAGTGTATTTTAATTAAACATTTCTTACATCTAACTCGCAATGCAGGGGATGCTGCTAATTCATGACTAGGTTTAGCATTACAGCGATTACGTAGTGGGTAATCGGTTGAATGCTTCTTATGGTTTTCTTTGCTTCTATAATATTTATTAAATCTAATCACATCACCTGAATTAGTGGTGGTTTCTCGAAGGCTTTTGTTCTCGAGGTTTGCCCTTTCTTGCTGCAATATTTTGTTTTCGGCATCAGGTAATGTTAAGCCGCTGATCATCTGTGGTGATTCTAAACGGTTTTTTGTCACAAATACCTACTACAAGTCTATCTATGATTAATTCTTGGATCGTTGTGGCGTAGTTGCATGTTTTTGCTAATTGTATAATAGCTGACATGAATTCGTGTGCAGTTTCACCTTTTTTATCTGTATACGAAGATTGAATTTTGCTCTTTTGTACATTATGTTCGTTTTCCTAATGTAGCGCTCCTTCAGCAATTCTTTGGTTTTAACAATATGTTCCCCAATCTTCCTTTTTCGGATTTAGTGTGTCATGTAACTTGTCCACCTCACCTCCTATATGTTAGAAGAACGTTGTTAACTTGTACTGCTTCGGACTGGTTGTTTAGCCCTGTCAATATTCTGAAACGTTCGTACGCGGTTATCCAACTGTTCCAGTCGCTGGAATCGAATATGATACGCTCTGGAGCTCGGATTGCGTTGAATGTTGTTGACGTCGTACCTCCTAGAACTTGTATTTGGATATGGACTAAACGTCGTTCTAGGGCTGTAGCAGCAGCTTTGCGGGTCCGTGTACAGAATTGAATGACCGGGCCCCCTATCCCCATTATTTTTTAACTACAGCTAATGTTAGGAAAAAAAAGCATGTATAAACTTGCATAGTTGCATATGAACACATGAGTCATTAAGTCTGTCATCTGAATTCTGAGAATGTTTTTCAACATTGTGTCTACTATTTAAATGCAATAATTAATTATTTAATTTAATAGATATAGGTTTTAGTTTTGCCTGTAATATAGCTATGATAAATCAATTTTTACTAATAGTTTTTACCAATATAACAAATCTGGCAAGAATTTATTTCTAATGGCCAGCGGCGCCGGGCTCCTTGAGCCCCATTGAACACACCAAACACAATTTTTTTTGTTTTTCTTTTGTTATGATATTTCGAGTGGTTTTAATGCAGCAACTAGTGAGGTTGTGTTCATTCTACTATCACTACATTAAGGTATACTAAATAGGCCAAAATGGCGACCATATTACCAACTTTTAACAGTTTTCCCTAAGAATTGCTAGAAATTTAGAAAAATTAATGTTATACAGATTGTTTGTTGGTACTATATTATATTTATTTGACATTTCAACCAAAAATTTTAGCTGTTGTGACTTGAATAAGAGTTGTATAATTATACCTTATTCGATATGTTGATATCTGGTTTGTAGTTGTAGTTTTACTAAATAATTTTATAGTGGGTGCTTGTTAGATAAAAAAAGTAATTTAAAAATTAGTTTGTGTTTGCATTTTCACTGTCTAATAACTGAATATTCAGCGCCTAATACAGGAAACATACATGTGAATACATGTGTAAAATAATACAGGTTTTGCTAAAAAATTTAACTTTATGTTGTCAGGAACACAGTACCTAACATCAGTGGCGGAACAAACTCTACCGCATTGCTGGCTGGCTCGGGCAACTAGAGAGCCCTAACGTCTAAGAAACCCGTAAGCAAAAAGCAAGAAGAATTTTTCACATTTCACAACTTGAAAAAATTTTTAATTGCACGACTTAGTTTTTTATATATTGCATTAACTAGTAAGATAGGTAAACTGACGCCGGCACCAATATTTGTTTATTCTGCGGTGTGAAATGCTGATCGACTTCCTTGGAAGATCATAACACAAACAAAGCGTATTCAAAATAAATTCTGAATCTGATACTAGGGTGTATGTGTTGAGTTTGATAAATAATAATGGTATTTTATCTATTGAACGAAATTAGAGGCTCATTCACTTCATCACTTCTAAATATTTTATAG
Organism: Ctenicera cuprea; assembly: GCA_958336395.1. Classification (NCBI taxonomy): domain Eukaryota; kingdom Metazoa; phylum Arthropoda; class Insecta; order Coleoptera; family Elateridae; genus Ctenicera; species Ctenicera cuprea. The sequence goes on from OY284488.1 coordinate 33,777,676, forward strand.
GACTTTACACTTTAGTTTCATTTGAGCGCTTGACGGGTTATAATACTGCACTGCAGACGAACAAAATTTGAATGTTTATTAGTATACTGTATTAGTGTATTGCATATTAAACGTGGATCGAAACGGTATTAATTATAGTTTATACCATCAGTAATTTACTGAATATAAACTATAGTTAGTGACTGAGTGTGAGTCCAAGTCTGAATCTTGATATTTCTATTAAACAAGTGCTCAAAAATGGAAATGAAACCTAAATGCTGTCACAAAAAACAATGCAAGAACGGCGTGTTTTTTTTAAATATTTTTATATTCGTTGTTTATAATTTATAAATCTGTGTACATTAATCATGTATAATAATCAAAATAACATTTACATTGCTTTTTAAGTATGTGTACATAAATTATGTGTAAAAATCCATAGGAGAAACTATATGGTACGTTCTAATTCAACCACGATTTATTTATTTTATGTTGGTTAGTTTGTGCATACCTACTAGACTACTAATATAAAAACACAAATAAACTTAATAAGAGCAAGTAAAAATAATTATAATACTTTTGATATAAGGGGGGCATGAGAGGGTCACTTTTTGTTCCACCACTGCCTCACATGTATTTTTGAATTTAACGCCGCCTGCATACCTCCAAAATGGCGGGCTGTCAATACCTCTCTTTACACTGCACCACTCACGTCTTACACCATGTAAAGTTGGTTCATTACTTACTTTTATGAAGTACATTTGTTTTACATTAATATCGGTGTGTTCACTTTACACTTATGTCCAACACTTTGCCTTCTTTAAAGTAGCCTCAATTCCACCCAAAATGTTGGGGTTACCAAAGTACCAAACCAGGTTAGGTTATAAAATTGCAACGTTTTGTTAAGACACAAAATAGAATTACATAATATTTATAGAACCGTTTCAACATATAAATTTAATTTATTAAACTGCTGTTTTATTTTTAGGAATAGGTAATTACTAATAATTTTTGTTTTCAGTAATAATTTTCAATTGACGACCTTCGTAGAGTAGTGGCTAGGTCCGATGAGCCGAAGGCTACAGCGAAGGTTTGGGATTCAAATTCCCCCATGTTCGATGGGGGAGGGGGGTCTAAAAAAAAAGTGTTACTCTTCCGCAAACAAGGAAATTTTATAATATGCGGAAAACACAGCACAAGGCTCAACGCAGAAATGGTCAAAACTATCTTGGTTTTTACCGAACATTTTTTATTTAAGGTATTTTTTGATAACATGAATATTAACGTCAGTGGAAACATTATACCTATAAAAGCTTTCATATAAATAATTGTATTAAAAAACTTCCTGCAATTATAAAAACAGTATAAAAATATTTTCGTACATTTAGAAAAAAATTTATGATCTGTCCAAAACCACTTTCTGTAAAAGCAACAAAAGCTGTCTCTCCAAAACTCAAAAAAATTCCTTATAAATTAAGTAATTAACTCGAGATTTACATATTCTGATATACATTATCTCGTCTCAGCATCAAAATCTTGTAAACCATAAAAAATCGCCTGATTTTAAAACAGTGCCTCCCTGAAATGTTGTTTTGCTCACGAGTTGTTCTTCCTACGAATTTCAATGACCCTCCAGAAGGCGGATCAATGATATGAAGTTATTTAACCGCAATAATATATAATGCACGCCCATGATATTATTATAAATGTTGGTATCATCAAATCCCGCTCATAATATTAATATTATTTAAATTAGTACTGACTTTATACTCCGTTAGATATGCATAAATTTGTAACGACATTCTAAACGACCATTTGTGGTTAGGATATTACGTAATATGTCGCTCAATTCTAAGATTGGAAGCATATACATAGGGTGTTACCCGACCATCGAGTCAAGTTATTTTGCCCCTCCTTAAAGTATTTCATCACAGCAGTTTTAGTGCAAAAGATTTTTAAAATCGTTTAACAAAATACTGAAATTTTATTCCATAGATATGGCGACCTTAACTTTTTTTTAACGCATTATACTTCGCTGTTAATTTTTCAGCATACGATTTTTTTCAAGATTTTAATTTCTTAACGAGATTCACTTTAAGAGTATGTATTTGGTTAACAGGTAATTTCGGCCAAAGCTTTTTTTCTGAATTTCTTAAAAAATCACGGAAATTAATCCAGCAAAGTTCCACCTTTTTTTTTTAATTAACACGTTGAAACAATTTTAGGTTCCCAAGATTTTTTACTTCTTTTTTTATAAATCTTAAAATCTGATCTAACTCTCGTCTGCCTTGGTAATGTTTTAAATTTTTTCCCTGAAATATGAGTAGCATTTTGCGGTCTACCACTCTTTACCCTCCAAAACTCAACAAAGATGACGCATTTTGTTGTGCTTGGATTAATCATCACATTCATCCTCGATAGATTCTCCAAGAAAAAAATGGCAATGAATTGCCATAGAGTATTGTATCCCGGAACTCACGACCGTCTATTATTATTTCCAGCTAACATAACTCGATAAAGCGAGAGGTCAACTTACCGAACACTTATAATACATTGCTTCATTAAAAGGAACGTCCAAGACCTGATATTAGGTTCGTAACGGCTTATTAAAATTTTTTTGGCCCATAAATGCGTGGTTTTTCGATTGTTGTTGGTAACAATCGGTGACGTTATAAATGTGTAAATTAACCACATGTTTAAAGGTGGGGAATGATTTATAAGTTGACGCGGATTATACTGAAGTGAAGATAGCAGCTCGGATGTCAAGTTAACGGAAAATAAAGCCTCCAGCGTTGAGATTGCTTTCTGTTACCTCTGAGGGCCACATCCAGTAAGGTGGCCCCCATTTCAATGAGTATTAAGTAACTTTTTGTGACTGTAAGTGCAGTTGTAACGGAACCCATACCGGAAAGTCCGCTAGAGCCGACCGTTTTAACACTTATTAGCCGGTTAGCACTGCCATTTTTGTTTAATTATGAGATTCTAAACTCGCATCCGCTCGCTGAAAAAATCCAAACGATAGCCATAAGGAAGAAGGTTTCTGTGATGTGTCGTACGTACTTTATGTAATTTAAATGTATGGTTGCAGTTAGAGATAATTTGCCTATTTAAAAAATCACCACGTTGATGTTTACAACGTTGTTTAATGATTTTTTTGTTGATTAATTACTTAGTTACACTTTGTACCTGAAACAAGTCCTTGTAAAACATTAATGTGCAACTATTAACACCTGTAAATAACTTTTGTTATGCAGAGAAAGAATTTACATTGCAATTTTTTTAAACAAAGTTTACAAAATCTGGTTTAAATAATAAATAAATTGGAAAATTGCAGGACTTTGCAGGAAACTGTACGAACAGCCATCGGTGATTATTATTATTCAATAAAACATCATAAAAATTTCAAACTGAAATTCAGTAAAAAAAAACGCTGTGATTATTTCAGCAGCTGTCTTAACTGTCGAGAACTCTACATTCTTGACAGTTTTACATGCCAATAATTTAGCTAGCTCATTCGCATCGAAAAAGCTGATTCTTAAACGGTTACTTAAAATGTTGGTACTTAAAATTATTGTAATAATTTTAAAAGCTAATTCGACTCGGTGACGTCTCACAACAAAATATTTCAGCAGTTAATTAGACCTATCAGCAAAGCAACAATAGTAACAATTTTAGCAGATAATTTCAAACTGTTGATGCCGGAAGTTATAATATTGTGGTCGCTGGTAACATTGATTAAAACTGTTTTTTGTTTGTTTCGGAAATAAATTAGTTCCTAACACAGCAAAACAAATGTGATAGTATAAAATATAAAATAACTAACTAAATGTTTTGTTATAGCCAAACTTTACTATTTCTTGAAAGCAAATTTTTACAGTTGCGCAAGTCAGGATCGATTGAAACCTAAGAGACTAGACGCTAGTGGTTAAAACGGCCGCGTTCATACTTCCTAGAACGTTGTCGTTACAAGAAGGTTCCACCAGACTGTGTGTTTATCAAACACCATTCGTAACCGACACAACGAGCGAATTTCCAGAGAAGCTAGCCTCAGGCTTCTGAAGTCGGAAATTAGTAAAACTCGCATAGCTCTTGATAAAATTGACTGTAAGCTGTATGAGTTACATTTACAACTCTCTCGCACGCTAGAAGCATCTCTGTGGGGGAAAATTGACACAACAACGGGTAAGCAGGCACAAACTACATTAGAACAAACAACCGTTAAACAAATTGGCAAAACGAAAGGTTAGTTCCGAAGCCGCCCCGAAACGAATTACCTGATGACAAGGTAACAGTAAACCTTAGCAAAAAGCTGCTCGATGATCGAACGACATCGTTGTCTAAGGGTTCAGCTATGCCGTAACACCTAAGACATAGTATCTGCCGCAAAAGCAACAATTTACAAGCTACCTACAGAAAATTCTGACAGCGTAAGACGGATTATTTCAAGCATAAGAAGAGCGAAGCCGGGGCTCTCCAATATCAGTAAAGATGACAAAAGAAGCAGCGAAGTTACTAAGGGAGAACAAAGATGTCCTGATACTTAAAGCCGATGAAGGCAATGTTACTGTTGTGATGAACACCTCAGATTTCATCTTAAAGATGGAAACGCTATTGTCCGATTCCATTTACAGAAAGCTTAATCGCAATCCACTCAATTCTCTTATCCCAAAGGATACTGCTATGATCAAACGCTTTGATACTATTGACATTACGAAAAAACAGCGCCTCATATCCAAAAACTCTATCACACCTCGTATCTATGGTTTACCCAAAATACACAAAGTTGGAGTTCCACTTAGACCTATTGTAAGTGCTATCAATTTTCCTTCACATGCTTTAGTAAGATACTAAGCCACTAAGCTTCGCGCACTTAGTGGCAAAACAGAATCTTACATAAAGGATTCCTGTGACTTTGATCAAAAGCTTACAGCCGCCTGAAGGAAACACTCTAGTCAGTTTCGACGTTGTCTCTCTTTTCACAAAAGTACCGGTAGAAAATGTGCTAGAGATCGTAAGATAGACTACCTACAGGTCTAAACCAATTAGTCGAAATATATTTGAAAAACACCTCTTTCAGTTGGGATTCCAACTTGTATGAACCGGTTGAAGGAGCGGTTATGGGTTTATCGCTATCACCTGTTACTGCAAAACATATACATGGAAGACTTTGAAACCAAAGCTTTGGCAGCAGCTGATCTTAAACCTACATCTTGGTTCAGATATGTAGACGATACTTCTATCATGTGGTTTCACGAACACTTCCTCGAACACCTAAACTAAATTCATAATAATATCACCATGGAAGTAGAGGAAAATAGCAGTATTCCACTCTCAGACGTACATGTTACACGTAAACCAGATGGTAGCTTGGGACACGCAATTTACAGAAAGAAGACACATAAGTATATGTATTTAAATGCAAACGCGCATCACCACCCGATGTAGAAAGCCACTGTGCTAAAAACTCGAACAACCAGAGCAGTCCGAATCTCGTATGTAGAATACCTACAACAAGAGAAAACTCATGTCTTGATGTCGTTACAACAAAACGGTTATACAGCCTCAGAAATTCACAGAGCAATCCGCAATGCAGAACAGCCCAAGGCTAAGGAGGAACTGGCACCTCCAAAAGGCTTAGCTTTTTTACATTACAGTAAAGGCATTACTAATAAGATAGAGCATGTTCTTAGAAGGTACAGCATAAAGACAGTCTTTAGGACTAACAAAACTCTAGGTAACCAAATATCAAGCTTAAAATCAGCCAGGATCATCTCTTGCTCTTGTGGTTCAAACTACATCGGACAAACTGGTCGTCTGGTTGCCGATTAAGTAGTCTTGTCCTGACAAACAAGATACATTAAGATCACATCCTTGTCGGCCCCAAGGTTTAAATAATCTAGGCACACGGCTCTGTTTAGGCGGGCAAGGCCCACGAACAACTATGGCTCAAGCTACAAGTCAGCCCACCTCATTATGCTGGGTGTAATCCCCAAATGACAACGCGGTCTAAGCCGAAAGTACATTGTAATATTGACAGGTTCTTTCAAAGTCTGGTCAGGTTAATAAGCAAAATATACTTATACTTTAAATATTGTCACTCGCCATATTTGCAAAAGTACATTTATATAACGTTCCACCGTTCCACTACTGTTAAGGTCAGTTCACTGATATCTGTGACTCGGATTCCCTGCGAGGACAAACTCGTTAATAGAGAATACTCCGCCTGGAGTATTAGCTATTAAGCATCATGAATGGCTTAAACACAGTGAAAAGCATCTCCAAGCAATCAGTGTGGCGGTAGAAGATTGACAGGGAAACCTGGTACTTTCAGCCATATATTGTCTTCCTGGACCTATCATAAATAAAAAACAATTTGATTTGTTCTTCAGTTCTCTTGGCCATCGGGATTGTAACGCTAAATATCCCCATTGGAAATCCAAATTGAAACTCCACGAGGGAACCAACTGTTTCAATCGATGCTGCATAAAAACTTGCAACAAGTATCCACAGGTGATTCCACGCACTGGCCAGTAAATAGACGTAAAACACCAGGCGTTCTAGACTTCTGCGTGACAAAAAGAATATCAATAACTTATTTCAAAATTGATTTTTTTTCTGAATTTCTCATCCAATCACACGCCTTTACAAATTAAAATAAACACGAAAATCATTAACAGGGCCAAATCCCAATATTTATCAAATAAACGTACGAACTTGGAGGTTTTTCGTGACATATTGAAAGACAAATTATCTGTCAATCTGTCCCTAAAAACTGAAAATGATGTTGATGAAGCGGCGGAACACCTAACTACATCAATCCAAAGACTGGGAAGCAACTCCAGAGGAACATGGAACTACCGAAACTATACGCTGTCCTCGATTTATCAAAGAGATGATTGATGAAAAAAGAAAAGTTAGGAGAAGATGGCAAATTACCCGTGCTTCCAGCGATAAGGCTATCTACTCAAGGAAATCAAAAATACAAAAACACGTAATCCGTCAGTCACTAAATTTAGTACTGAATACTGCCCCTGTGGAAGGTGATGGAAAGTATGAAGCACTCGCAAATATTTATTATCTTCCCCCCCCTTAATAGGTAATTAGGCTCGAAATGACACCGAAAAAGCTGAAACGTTAGCAAAACATCTGGAACGCGTATTTCAACCCCTTCCGGTAGAAATACCACCCGAAGATGAAGAACCCATCCATCAGTTCTAAGATGCGCCTCGTCAGTTGAACGTATCAATTAAATCACTCAACACTCAAGCAGTCCGCTCATTAATCGCCCTGAACCTGAACCCCAGAAAATCACCAAATGCGACCTGACCACCGGCTGATCTTGAAAATCCTTCCACCAGAAGCAATCAAGTTGATAACTTTGATCTTTAATAGAATACTGGGAGTGCGTTACTTTCCTTCTCAGTGGAAAGTAACCCAAATCATACTCTTACATAAATCTGACAAAGAAGTTACTGAAGTAACATCATATCGACCAATCAGTCTTTTTTTCATGTTCTCAAAATTCAAAGTCTAAAGCCACTCTTAGATAAAAAAACAATCTAGTTCCCAGCTATCAATTTGACATTTGACTATAACATTCAACCATTCAACAGGTGCACAGAGTCATTAGAAAAATAAATAGCAATCTGGAAAACAAAAACTACTGTTGTACCGCCTACCTTAATGCCTCGCAAGCTTTAGAAAAGGTGTAGCATGACGGCTTACTATACAAGATAAAAAGAAGCCTACCATACAATAATTACGAAATATTAATATCATATCTCACCACAAAATACTTTTTTGTAAAATATCGAGAAGCCTATACAGATTTGGTTAAAGTCAAGTCCAGAGTGCCCCAGGGTAGCGTTCTCGATCCAACGCTCCTTATATATACAGCCGATCTTTCGACAACAACCAATACATTGCTCGCTACTTTCACCGATGATACGACTATTATGGTATCACTTCAAAACCCGTACTTTGCATCTCGTTTTCTGCAAAAACATCTTGGAAAAATTGAAGCTTGGCTAAAAAAACTGGCGTATTAAAGTTAACAGCTCCAAATCAGTACATAACACTTTCGCTCTCAGGAGAGAGACATGCCCATCGGTTTTTCTAAATAGATCCCCCCTGCCACAGAAAGATGCATTCAAATATCTGGGCACTCACCTCTATGGACATTTAAACTGGTCCAAGCATACGAATGGTACCAATGATTCCAACTGGGTCTTACCTACACGAATATGTACTGGCTCATGGGCTGAAACTCCAGACTATTTATAGAAAACTAGGTGCTGCTCTACAAAGTCATACTAAAGCCCGTTTATACGTATGACATCGAGCTTTGGGAATCAACCGGCACTTCGAACATAATGAAGATTCAACACTTTCAGTCGAAGGCTTTAAGAGCAACTACTAACGCCCCTTGGTTTGTCCAAAACTATGTCATACATCGAGATCTGCAAATTGTGACAAATATAAGTGCGCGCTACCAGAACCATTTAGGTGAACATCTCAGCCCTGTAGCAGTAAATCTTCTTATAGCACAACCTACAAAGATATTTAAGTAAGCGTTATGATCCCTTAGACTTACCGCAACGTCGGTAGTGTTATTAATTATAAATTCCATGACGTCATAGATACTATTATTGATTTATAATGTTAACTAACCACTGGGTTCACTTTCACTGTGTCATGTCTCTCACTTGTCAAATCTTTACTTATTGTCTCAAAATAGACAGGTTGTAAAATTAATGGATGACGAAAACAGAAGGAAGAAAAGAACAATTTGAACATTAGTAATACCACTGAGAAGCATTTTTCGTTTTTTTTCATATTGCATCCAGAGTAGGTCTAAAAACTCTTGCTATGTTAGAGCGCCCTTCTGAAGTAATTGCAATTCTTCTATTTTTCCTGCAGCTTTGTTGAGCTGTAAATGCAGCTTTTCAGAGAAGCATTTTGGAAAAAAAACATTTCTGGCCAATCACGATTTTCAGGCAAAAATTCACACCTCAGTTTTTGAAGTAGTAAACAGTATGTTTTATATTCAAATAAAAACAATCACAGTTTGTTTTTTTTTTGTAAAAATCGAAGATACATTTTTTGTATGCTGTTCTAAATTCTGCATTTATAACAAAAACCGTCTTCCGCATAATAAAAACACAAAACAATTACACGGCGTTGTTGGTGGTTCTGAACAAACTCACAAATTTAATCGCGAAAACAAGTGCCCTATTGTTTCCGTCATGGTAAGAAATGTCGATATGTACTTGCATCCGGCAACGCTTATCTAACTTTTTGAAATGGAAAATTAAATTTTCGCCATGGAACTTTTAAAACAATGCCAATCAAGCCCGCGTTACAAATCAAAACCGTAACAACCGCAAATTTCACGCACTTCGAAGACATGCTCAAAATGAACAGAAGAGTTTTTTTTTATATTTGATTTGATTGGTGCGTTAAAATTAGGATCATATAAGTAAATGAATGCAGGCTCGTGAATATTTCACATTCAATTTATTCTAGTGGCTCCTAGGGAGAGAGAAACAACTTCTTTCCGGAAGTCGCGTCAAGGTCACATATTACGAGATTCTCGGGTCGTAGTTGTATGTAGATTTACGTTCGGAGAACGGCGCTACACGTGCCTGCATAATTTTTGCAGCAACATAGCAAATAACTATCTCCAAGGAGAGGAAATAACTTAAATTGTTTACTTCTTCTTATCGTTGTTTGCTGTAGACATATATGGTAAATAGAGCACTTGAAGAATAACGTAATAAACTAATGCTTTATGAATGTGGAATTTTGAAGATTTGTATAATTTACAACTAAAGAGTAAAATTGGACGTCTTCAGAAAACAGTAAAACCCCTATTACTCGTAACTGTTGCTTTAATTCTAAATTAACTATTTTTTTCCCATTTACTCCGCCCCAGTTCGTTTAACATTAAAATTGAAATTTGAACTTTAATATTAATCCGACAAAATTCGAAATGAAAATTCTCTTTCCGCCAAGGTGATCCCAGAAGAAACCTTGACCGACAAAAGAATTTCCTGTTTCACAAAGTTCTCTTCTCCCTTTCCTAGAATAACGGTTATTGTATATTTCTTGAAAATCAATATTAATAAAAATTAAAGTTCAAATTGATGGTGAATCATTTAGAGGTACTATTTTTCACAGAACAGATAACTTTTTAAAAGCGGATTTTATTTCGCATTTCCCATAAATCAGACTTTGTTACTTCAAATTATAACAATAATATTCTTATTCTTCTGATTTTCACCCATGACTAACCAACATAAACAGAACCGCGTTGCTCATCCATACAATATGCCTTCGTTTCAATCTGATGACTTTAGGAAGCACTTCCGTTGCACTTAAATCATCCACCGTGCAAGTTCTTCCTGTTTATAAGTGATGTTACCCCAACAATTAAGCGTTTCCTCCTGAATTACTTGACTGGTAATCATATATAGTGATTTAAAAACAATGCAGGTCGTGAGAGTTAAATACTATGTGCTTATATAAAGAACCGTTCAAATAGACGTAATGAAGTTTGCAGTTATACGTATCCAGGTGTTGACATTCCTTTAAAGAAGCATCCGCTTCAGGACAGTTCGTGTAATTTATGACTATTTCACGTGTATTACTTTAAATGTAAGCGTTATGGCCAAGGCGCGGATTTATATGCACAAGTAAACGTCAAAATATGCGCATATATGTGCACCAAATATATACAAAATATGCACCATTATATGCAAAGTATGCTCCATTTTATGCACAATATGCAATATACAAAACTTGCAAGTGAAATCAGTAACAAATCTTTTTTTAATTATTTTATTTAAAAAGCGCATGTGGAGAACCTTACAATATAATATTACACTTAAAATTATTATTTAAAAAGGCTTCTTTCAACGTCAACTGAAGTAATTGGCGCATTTATTAAATTAGTAAGAATGTCCAGATCTAGTTGTATGTCTTTATCAATAACGTTGCCAGTTAGAGCCTCATTCACCTTCACAAGAGTTGTAAAACCTTCGTTTTTATTCAATACGTGCGTCTGTTAGTTTCTGCGATACAGTTTTTCCAATATTGCATTTAACTTGATGAATTGATTTTTCCAACGCTTTTATAAGCTCTACCGAATCGGATAGCAAAACTTCTTTCTTTTGTAGTTAATTTGGTGTTGTACTTGCAAAGCTATAATTGACTTTAGTCAATGCTGATTGTATTGCAAGTTGAGATTTGTTTATTGTAGTTTTTGAACCTATAACACAACTTGATCAGTCTTCAAAATTTAAAATAATTTTTTAAATATTTTCGTAATTATTTGAATAATAAAGAGCAGCATCCCACCACGTATCCCATCTGATAAGAACTGGTTTAGGAAACGGTGGAATATTTGGTCTTTTTTTTTAAATAATTGCACCCTCGGCGGCGCTTTACTAATATCTTTTTTACATAAGATATTAGATCGTTACAATGGGAAACCGATTCTTAATTTCTTCTACAACTCTTTTTACATCATCAACCAAACAAATTGTAGGATTAGATTTGGATAAAAAATATATAAAATTCGCTCTGCTTTTATCGTATATCCTGCAGCATCAGATAGCATTAATATTATTTTTTCTATAGGAACAGTTTCCGGCTGAGAAAACTTTGGGAGACCCTCATTTGCGAATCTGGAAATAGTGACACTGTAATTTTATCTAGTGTAGTTGGTTCTTATAATTTCGCGAATTTTACAAACATTTGTATACTTGCTGCGCCTGACGCCTAAATTATCGCTAAATACACCCCAGGTGGCATAAACAGTAGCAGGCCACAATAACAAAACATAGTATTCAAAGGAAATAATTTAAAAAAAAACAACATCGGTGGCCAGGATTGAACCGAGTACATTTGCCATCATATGAGGGGCTACACGCATCTAGACTACTAGTCGTTGAACAAACGCCTCTGAAGTGCGTACACATGCTAGTGTAAAATATATTTGTTAAAACCAGCGACGTGTGTCATCCATTTTTACTTTTCTATACTTTCAGTATAGGGAAAGTATTGATTTCGTGAACATTTTTGAGCTTGAGAGATTTTGACGAAAATATACGTTTTGGTCCTCCAGGAACCCAAAAAAGTGGTTTAAAAAAATATCTGTCTGTGGGTGGGTGCGTGGAAGACTTTAGAGCAAATCCAACGCTTTATTACTCAGAAATGGGTGGACAAATCGGGTTCAAATTTTTTATTGAAATAGCCCTATAGAGACACAATGTTACTGTGCCCAAAAATTTTCGAAAAGTTGAAAGCTATGAAGTGAAAAAAGTTTTCAAAATTATGGAAGTGTGCAAAAACATATTACTCAAAAACTGGTCACACGATTGTTTTTAAATTTGATAGGCTCATGGAGCTGAAAATGAGCTACAGTTTGGTTTGGTCCCAGCTCCATTACGCCTTTTATGAATTTTTGAACATTTGAGTTTTAACGCATATTTACTCAAAAGCGAGTAGTCAGATCGAGATGAAATTTGATATTGGAAATTCCCTAAGGGTACACAATGTTACAAGCTACTAGAACTTTTAGAACCACTAAAACTGTGAAACAACAAATATCAAAATTTTGATTTCTTCAAAACCATACTGCTTAAAAACCGGCAACACGATTATTTTTAAATATCTATGAGCGAATAGAGCTAGAAATGAGCTACAATTTGATTTATATGCTAGTCTATTAATTGCTCTGTGACGCCTTCTATGAATGTTTGAAAACCGAAAATTCATGTCTCTATTTAATAGACAGGAAACGAGAAAAAAATTCTGTTTAAGCTAAGTTGCTCATGAGTAATAGTAGAATCAGATTCAAAAAATACTTTTTAGGTGCAGCAATATTTAGGGGATGTAATTTCCCCCTTCTTCCATAATTTTTTTTCGAAAACAAAATTTTCTTTCCTTTTTTTTTGTTGCTTAATCCCGAGGAATCTTTTTCCACAAATTAAAAAGTAAGTTTTTGTTTTTGAAGAACAATCCGTCGTAACATAGCATAGAAGGATCACTGATAACTTCAGAATAGGGGAGGTAGATTGCGAAACACGTAGTGAATAAGAGATGAACATAGTATAATCCCGTGATAATAGTCAAAAGCGGATCTTGTAGCTTTGTACTGCATGAGCGATTAATTGTCCTTCTCGCAGTAAGGGTTTTATATTTAAATACAATGGCGGAACAAAAAGTAACAAGCTCTCTCCGCAAGAAACTCTGATGGGTCCCCTTATATCAAAAGTATTATAACTATGTTTGCTTACTCGTATCAGCTTCATTTGTAGCTTTATATGTAGCCTAGTAGGTATTTATAAACTAACCAACATAAACTGAATCGATCTTGGTTGAATTAGAACTTACTATACATATATGTAGTTGTCAGCTGGAACTTCTCCTTCGGATTTTTACACATAATTAATGTAGGTACACATATTTATAAATTATAAACAACGGAAATAAAATATTATAAAAAAAGCGCCGTTTTTCGAAAGTTTTTTATGGCAATATTTATGTTTCATTTCCACTTTCAAACACTTGTTTAATAGAAATGCCAAAATTCGTACTTCAACTCGCTCTCAGTAACTATAGTTTATATTCAGTAAGTTACTGATGGTATAAACTATAATTAATACCGTCCGGTCCACGTTTAATATGCAATACAGTTTACTAACAAATATTCAAAATTTGTTCGCCTGTAGTGCAGTAATAAAACCCTTAAAGCGCTCGAATGAAACTAAAGTGTAAAGTGTTATAAAATAATCAGAAGTGTTGAAGTAAACGAGCTTCTAGTTTTGGTCACTAGACAAAATACCATTATCAAACTCGAAACATACACTCTGCTATCAGATTCAGAATTTATTTTGTTTGGGCACTGATTACGCTTTGTTTGTATTATAACCTTTCAAGAATGTCGAGCAACATTTCACACCGTGAAATAAACTATTGGCGCCGGCCAGAGGCGTAGCTAGGTAACCAAAGGCCCTGGTGCAAAAAAAAACTGGGGCCCTAACTAAACTGGTTAGGTTTTATATTATATATATATAATATTGGTATTAAGCAATAAAACGAAGTAAATCAAAAGGTTTATGTATGTATGTATGTAAAACACTTTATTGTACATAAATCATTACAAACAATTTATATACCTACAGTTAAGTCATGTACAAAAGCGAATTTATCCGTTTAAGGGATCTCTTCCAGTTTATTATATGAAAGTCGGACCTACCTACTAACAACAAAATAACAATTTAGTTTATAATCTTTTCCTAGCCTTAGTTTTCGCAAAAGTATCAACGATTTCGGTTAAATCTAGGCTTGATGCGGCTTTGTTTTCGATTGCTATTAGCGATAAATGTCGGAGTCGAGCTTGGCCCATGGTATTCCTTAAATAATTTTTTATTATTTTTAGTTTGCTAAATGATCTTTCAGCTTCTGCAGAAGTGACAGGAATTGTATGGAACAGTAACATTGCTGTAAATACTTCTGTTAGGTCGCATTCTAGCACTCCATATAATCTCATTATTTCTTTACAGAATTGGTGAATAGTCCATGCCTTGGTTAATTTAGATAGAATTAGGTGGTAAATATTAAGAAATTGAAGAGAAAAGTTGGGGCCTATTATATCAGAATATTTACTTTGGAATTGGTCACACTTTTGTAATAAAGTTTTTTCATCTACATCCAGTAAATGTTGGTGTTAGAAAATTGAATATCTGACTGACTGCACTCATACCAGTAAAACGTGCATTTAATTGAGTTATTATTGTGTCTAGTACATTATTGAAAATAGTAATTTTAAATATTTCTTCCCTGTTTCGAAATCGGTGATCAGAAGCTAATTCATCAAAATGTTTTTTAACTTTCCTTTGCCTTTTTTCTTGAAAATGGGGATCTATGCCATATTTTCTTGCAGTTTCACTGGCTTTGCACTTGAATGATTCGAAGTCATTTCTATAAATTTGCATCTTTGCATTTGTCTCTGCTAAAGCTCTACTTGCCTCGTCCAAATCGATATCGCATTTTTGTAAAGTTTTAGATGCATAATTGATGTCACTCAATACACGGTGCATGAATTCACAAAGCAACAAGAACTCGAAATTTAGCATTTTTGTTTTAATTTTTTCTGCTTCACTACGCTCATCTTTACTGGAATTCATGAGAACTATTTCTGTTAATGCTTTGATTATATCGAAAAAACGAAGTTTTATTGCAGATATCGTATTGACCCTACTGGACCATCTAGTCGGATTTAGTTTTTTTAGAGTGGTGTCCGATTCGCCAGTGAATTTTGACAGCAGATCCCAACGTTTGATGCTATTGCCGAAAAATTTATACAATTCTTGCAACATTGCGAAAAATACCTGTAATTCCACACAGTGCTAACGGCATCATTTACCACCAAATTTAAATTATGAGTGGCGCAATGTACGTACTCCGCGTTAGGCTGGATATTCTTAATCCGTTGTTGTACACCATTATACACACCGCTCATCACACTGGCTCCATCATAACCTTGACCCACACATTTTTTTAAATCAATATTTTTCTCGATAAATAATGAAGTCACCTGGTTGACTAAATCTGCCGCACCATGTTGGTTGTTGGCGTTGTTTGCGCTTAAACGCACCACTAGGTTTCTTTTTTTTATGCATAATTTTAGTTCTCTTATTCTCTAATTTATGCAAAACAGGGAACAACCAACAACTAACAAGATTAACAAGAAACTGAAACGTAATGTAATGCTACGCTACAAAACGTCATTGGGGAATCCCCGGAAACACTGCACAAACAACAGAAAGAATACAGGGGAATTCCCCACAAGGGGGAATTCCCCTGTATTCTTTAAAATGAGTTGCCATGATTAAAGTCGTGCTGCAACCTATTTTATTTACATTCCGAAAGTGGGAGAATTTTTCGCTAGTTCAATTTGAGGTTTGCTGGTCAGGGTCCGAGGGCCCCCTGAGTTTGGGGGCCCCGGTGCACGGCACCGCCTAGCACTATGGTAGCTACGCCACTGGCGCCGGCGTCAGTTTACGTCTCTTACTAGCTAATGATCCATATAAAAAACTAAATCGTGTTTCAAAATATTTTTAAGTAGACAAAAATTATAAAATTTTTTTTTGCTTTTTGCTTATGGGTTGCTTAGACGTCGGCACCCCGTAGGTGACTGACCCACCCCCCGCAATGCGGGGGTTGCTGGATGTTTGTTTAGCCACCGTTTAAATACCATGCAGCTAAAAACAGTTATTAGTTAAATGTGCTGTAATTGTTGTGATTACATATATAAATATAATTATTTCGTATAAAAGTATGGAAAAGTCCAGGTGCTTTGCTAATTTTCTGTTTTAAATTTTGTTTGGTATTTTAACGACCCCTATGATGGACGATAGACTTCACTTCTTTGTTTGTTCAAAAGCTTTAGTTGTGTATCTAATAAATCTACATAGAAATTTGTGACTGTTCTCCAAATCCCCACTGCAAGGAATAACCACAAACTTTTCCTAGATTACAACTTTTAATTTGTTGTTGACTAGCATACAAGTCGAGGATTCCCCAAGTATTACATTAAATATTAATTAATTAGTCCGTATTTTTTTTGGCAATATTTAAATTCTGATGATTCTTTCAAGGTGAAGCAAAAGTTGACCTGAATTCCGGTCCATATGACTAAAATTAGTGCCCGCGATCTACAAGTGAAGGAGGCATAGATAAATTATAATATGAGCTTCACCTAGATTGCGTTGTTTTGCTGCTCACGACACGGAAATCTAAGCAGGCTGTGAAATACCAGCCAGCGGTGCATATTACATATTGCACAGTACAAATATGTATGTGTATTACTTCCTGGTTCACATGCATGTAGACTGGATAAATATTAATAAAATTATTCATATGAAAAATTCAATACCTGCGTCCTTACGTAAAGATGTTTGTTGTTTAATTCCACAGTGTTGGTTTGTTAAGCAATAAATATCTCTTTAAATTTAGATTTAATTTAAAGAAAAAAATCAAATTTAAAAGGTTTAATTTTTCCGCAAATAACACAGACTGAATTAACAAGGTTTAAGTTTCCAGTATTTTGTAAACTAACATTTTGCATTATGAAAAGCGTTGGTAAAAAAAAAAATTTTAATACTCACTAAAATACATTCCACATCAGTTTTATAGAGACAAGCTCAGGAAACGAAGTGAAGCGGATAAACTATTTAATCCAGTTCCCAGAAAACCTCATATTGTTTGAGACCAAGGTACGAAAATTTAAATAAAGTTGATTTAAATCGTATTTTAATTCATGATTTAAATCAAACAATTTATTTAAAAAATCAATGATTTAAATTAAATAGTTTTTTAAACCTGGTGTCGTTTTCATGTGAAATTTTCCAATTGGACCAATAATGTGCATAATTTGGCAGTAAACTTTGAAGAGAACTTACATAAAAGTGCCAATTATACAGGGTGGAAATAAGTGAGAGAAATAAAGCTCGAAGTCTTTTACCAAAAAGTATGAAATTTATTAAAGCAGTTTGTAAAAATGCCTAAGGGCACAATGGGTACATGTTTCGGCAAACCGCTATCCTCAAGTCATATTAAGATATGTAAACACATTTTTTTGATAATTATATATTTAATAACACCATAAATGACTATACACATTCTTAAGTGTTAATATTATAAAAGGGTAAAGCGTACAACCAATAAAATTACAATTTGATAAACTTTAATCATCTATTATTAAAATATCTACTTCTATCAAATTTTATACTGTTACTTGGATGTTTCCATATTTTAGGTTATTAAAGGTGTTGTCATATTTATAATTATCAAACATTTTCCTCGTGATTAATTAACTTTTCATAACCTGACCTGATGATGGTGTTTGCCGACACATGTCCATTTTATCAAACTGTTTTAATAAACTTCAAATTTTTTGTGGGAAGACTTTGAGTTTTATTTCTCTCACTTATTAATACTTGACCTACTAAACGATTAATCAATTCAATTTAAATTTTTTATTTTATATTTCTTGAAGTACACGAACAATTTTGAGTCAAATTTTCAATAATTAATTCTGCTACTTTAAGGTTTCCAAATGTTTGTTCTGGCTTATATATATTTTTGACACACCGTGTATACTTTATTTGAACTGCATACATTGTAACGTAAATTTTACTTCTACATAAATCCATACACAAAATAAAAATTTGGTTAAGTGGAAGAGCAGTGACTTCTTTGAAGCCACTTTCTTGCCCTAGTGTTTTTTTTATTATCATTTTGTACTACATTGTATTCAAATTTTGGTTGACAATAGAGACAATAATAATATTATTAAATTTAATTCTGCACAATAATTTAATGGGCGGAAAGATTGGCGCAGTGGTTAACACCGTTTTTTTTAGAAAAAAGGATTTAAAATAAAAAAAACATTACGTTGCACTTGTTACTATATTTAAACAAAATAAATATTTAAACAAAAACACTAATTCTGCATGACAATACGTTATTAGTTTGAGCAAGTAAACAGAGGTGCTTGAATTTCTTTTAATGAAAAAATCAGTATAAATTCCGATTTAAATTAAATAAATCGATTTTTTTAAATTTTTTTTATATAACTCACGTTTTATTGCACCCTGTTTGCCGGTGAAACCTAAATATATACGATCCAGTTAGTACAAAACAATTTAATATTTTACAACTTGTGATATTTAAATCCAAGTCAACTGTCCAACAGCAGAGAAAATTAGCTGTCTAACAAGCGCCAAAAAAAGACAAAAAAGGGCGCATAACAAAAACCTTTGAGGATTTAGGGAAGAACTACTTTGGACAAATGTTCCTGAAGCAGTTACACAAATAAATCATAGAAAATAGCTGTGGTAAATAAGTCACAGAAAGCCTTCAACAAAAACCTTTGAGGTACATTTTGCAAAAAAATTTTATAGGTGGCTTATTAATGAAATACGAATCTTCTGTTAAGTATCATAGAAGCATGCAACTTTGTAAAACATATCATTAACAGTTTTCCAACACGGAAATTTTAAAGTTGTTTTTATTCTAATGAATGTATAAAAAAGTGAAAAAACCTGATAAGCATGATTTATTATAATTCCGAAAAAAATAATAAACAAGAACTTGATTTAATATTATAGGAAATTCGAGGAATTTACAAACTCTAAAACATTCCCAGAAGCATTAATTTATTTACTAACAACAATATGTAATATTTACAGGCTTATCTTAAGAAATTTTTGTTGGAAATTACTATTCAAAGAATGGTGACGCGAATGGACTTTCTGTTCTCAAAAATCCTTGACCTTAGCAAAAACAATGAAAATGTGATCAAAGAAATTTAAACAAATTTAGTTCTTGATTCTGAATACATTGTTTAGAAAATTCAAGGAAAATCTGAACATGCCAAATAATAAATTTTATCCTGAAATCAAATTTAATTAATTTAAGCCTTCAGGACTGTTATTCATGAAACATCCGCCGGCTATTAATGCTAATTGAACCGAAGCATTTTCCCAAGGCGTTTTATTTAACCATTTGAACATAAACACATGCGAATAATTATCACATAATAGACAGTGACAATGCGTATTGTTATTAACAATAGACGAGATGTAACTGGAGGCGTTCAGGAGAAATCATTACATAATTCCGGACAATATTGGCCGACTATGACATAAGACTAAAGAAATTGGGTAAGGCGGGCGCTAAACATAACCGCTGTTTGCGAAACCCACCTTTTACTTCCCGCACTTAAGTAGCGTGTATTTTATTTGATTTTTTCCTGCTTTGATTTCAAATTAGCGTTTATATAAAATGGAGAAATAGGTTGGGAAAGAATTCCGATATAAGGTTGCAGTTTGAATATCGGAGCAGGAAAATACACAATAAGTTTTTTTGGACTTCCGTAACGTATAGATTAAGTTTACTTTGACGTCGAACGGCGGAAGCGTCCAGAAACGGAAGCAAGCGCCAGCTCCATTTCATTTCCGGCACACAGGAAGAACGGAAAACGGAAATGTTATTGCAGAATGCTTTACTTTGGATAAGGATTCTTTGTTTTGCCCACGGTGGAATTTCTAATTGAAATCTGTGTTTCTCTGCTGCTGATTAAGTAGCAATTTTTATATAAATAAATTAATTTAAGTTACTATGACCATAATTTTCTATGAAGGAGAGCATACATTTAACCAAAAAACTCCAGTTTTTTGTATTTTGAAATTTTTACACAACTACAATTTAAATTACAATATTATTAACGGTAGCTTTGAATCTGGTTTGGGGCTTTTCACAGATGTGGACAAAAAGTTCATTTAAATGATATGTGGTGTACCAGCAACCAAGTCTGATTTGGAATAACCAAAACAATCGGAAATTTTCCAATAAAAGTGTTGAAAACTTTCCTAAAGTATGCAATTTGTGAACACTTGAAGTTTTAGAACTTTTTTCTTCAAATCTTGTGCAATCTGAATTCCTCATCCAATTTGTAAAACCAAAGTTATTTTCCAAAAAAAATTAATTTTAATGATTATGTTTTGCAATATGAAAGAGTTAATGAGTTAATTTTTAGTGTTAACTTTTTTATGCAACTGAATCATAATATTTCAATGGCAGATGAGGAATAAAATCAAATGACAATGTAGTAGGAGAATTTAGAGTACAATATACCAACGGCAATGGGCAGCGAGTGATAGAACTCAGCGAAGACTACTTTGAAAGTCACAAATCGATTCTATAAAAACAAAAATATACATAAGTACGAAATCGATAATCGATTTCATAATAATCAAACACACCTCACGATTGAAAATAACCAATGTAAAAATATACAGAGGAATTACTTGTGGAACTGATTACAACCTACTAATGAAAAATCTCTATTTTTAATACAACCCTTTGCTATAACTGACAAAGTAAGGAATTGTCCAAAATACAAGATAGATAGCTACGTAAATGAAAGTATCTACTATCTATATCAGCAAACACTTGGCATCCGATCGACTGTCTAACTAAAATTTTACACGTTTTTACTTTTCTATGCTTCCAGTATAGGGAAGTATTGATTTCATGACGAGCGTTTCTTCCGGAATACGAATTTTTTTAAACTGAAAATGGAATCTGATACAAAACCTTAGGACAATTCCAACGCTTTTTTGTCCAACTTTCTATATTTAAAATGGCGGGAGCTACAATTTTTTGAAAATTATGACTTTAGTGCCTTATTTAAAAAACAAGTTGACAGATCAAGTTCAAATTTGTTGTCGTGATACCACAATGTTACTGTGCACACAAATTTTCAAAAAGTTAAAAGCTATGGAATGAAAAATTTGCAAGATTTTGGAAATTTTCGAACAATTATTGCTCAATACAAGAGCAGGGGATGAGCTACAATTTAGTTCGTGTTCCAACTCGCAAATTTTTCTCTGACGCTTTCTGTGAATTTTTGAAAATTTGAGTTTTAACGCCTACTTACTCAATAACGATATACGATCGGGATGAAATTTAATATTGGAAATGCCCCAAGGGTACACAAGCTACTAGAACTATAGGGCTACTAAAACTGTGAAATGAAAAAAATATCAAATGTTGACTAATTCATGTACATAGTCTTTATAAACCGAGCCAAAAGCGGCAAAAAGTACTACTTGTCTACGACGTTTACCAGCAGCATCTCCAGCAGTCAGCTAACAGCAGCCAAGCCGCCTCTACCAGCCAACCGCTCTAGTAAAAGAAAGCTCCCTGAATCCCAGCGCCTACTCCAGCAAGCAAAAACCATTTTTGTCAGGACCAACATCATCGAAAGCCACCACATCAGCAGCTATTCCACGAGCCACATCCTGGTTCCCTCACGCTACGCTAGTGTACGCCGCCATCGGTTTCGTTCCCGTTCCCGGGCTGAACCATGCCATCCCGCTTCCAAGTTCTGGTGACGGTCTCCTCCACGTCGCCAAACCCGAAGGCCGACGCCTCCAGTTTGCACCGGGCCCGCACATCCTCGCCGACCTCTACCGTCGGTTAGTACACGTCTATGGACAAGCACAATCCCCAACCAGAAGAAAAACCAGTGCCTTCCCTGCTTCGTCGAGTTCAGCTTTTCACCGTCCTCGACGACCCAGCTTCGAATACTCTCGCCGCTTCCAGCAGCGATTAGCAGAGTTATTTGAGGACACGGCTATCCAGCCGCTGGATCCCGCCGCACCTACCCAACTAGTCAGCCCACTGCCCGTCAGGAGTCCAGTGCCGCCGCCTCTTACTGCGTGGTTTTTCTAGAGCCCATCGCCACCGCTTTTAACCCCCCTTGCCACCAACGTCTTCACCAAGTGAGATAGACGTGCTAGGGCTCACCACGAGCCCCCAGGACTTTCTGCGCAGAGTACCTGAGGTATCCTACCCCTCGAGTAGCTTACCTAGCCCTCCGGCAAACCACCAAATTCTTGCGCCCCGTGGATCCACTTTGCTAGTAAACTATCAAATGTGTATTCATGCTCCTTTCCGATATCTTTTCTATTAAGTGCCTTAAGCAGAATATATTGTCAGTGCATGATCTACCTGCTCAAAATCCATTCTGTTCTTCCATATCAACATTGTCTTTCTCCATGCTTTTCTTTATTATTCTGCTATACAACCTTGCTATAGAACTTCTTATGCTTATTACACGATAGTGTGTACATATTTCCCCTCTTTTTATGTGAAGAACTCATATACGCCAGAGTTCACTCCTCGAGGACGTCATTTCGTTCTTTTAAACAATTATTAAAAGTGCGCGCTAATAATTACATATAACATATCTGGTTCATGCTTTGCCAATTTTTTTTGGCTCTGATACTTTCCCGTTCTTCATTTCTCATACAGTCGTTTAATTTCTTTCTATGATATATGTCTTCTACGTCCTGCTCTTCGCGTTTATTTATGTTTTGGGTTACCTATTTTGTGCTATATTATATTATTCTCTGTCAATAATTTCTCATGGTTGAATGATTTTTCCATTCTTTCATAGCCTGAAAGGTGGAAATGTATTATTAGTACTACATCTCTTATGTGCCTATCAACCAGTCGCTCTTCCGTTTTGAGAAGGAATGAGGTAAGACTATAATAGGTCAAAAGGATTTGCTCAGGTCGCACGCTGTGCGTCTTGCCTTGGGTATGAACACCACCTTCACTGATCTTTATGGTATTAGTATGAACCCGAAGGCGAGGCAAAAGAGAAAGATGTGTAAAAGCGGCTCTATGAACATGTCCAGCCCCTTTTGAAAAAGAGCCGAAAATACCCTTGGGGCCTGGACATACAGTAAGTATGGGTCGAATGTGGTAAGTCACCACTTTTGAGGCAATCTCCCAGTTCGCCAGAGAAATACTGAAGCAAAAAGCCGGCATAGGTGGGACGTCATTATCAAAAACCGTTGAGCTGGAGAAGTGCACTTCCAAAAAGATGTTTTAGTGTCCCCTTATAGAGAGTCAGAGTCTCTAGCCTAGTTATAGGAACTTTGGAGATCACTTTGTGTAGTCTAGTCTTCTGGTGAGTCTCCAATGCTTTCGCAGAAAGCTTTCCAGGACTCTCTTTTTGATCTACGAAGATAATCTTTGTAGTAGCGTTGGGACCGTTTGTAGTTGTCCCAATTGTCTGAAGAGTTAGTACGCATTGCCCTGTTCAAGAGCCTGCGTTGCTTTTAGACCTCAGAGTTCCACTACGGTACGCTCCCCTAGCATAGCGCAACGGACAACTATTCTCATATGATCCAGTGATCGTGCTGTTGATAGTTATAAGATTCCGTTCTACCTCCCGCGTATTGCGATAGTTGTTATGTAGGTTCATTACTCTGTTTGACAGGTTCCTCCTAAAGAGAGCCCAATCTGTAGACTTCGGGTTTCTGTAGACGTTGAGGTCATGTTGTCGCAGTTCTAGGTCAAAGCGCATATGTCGGTAATCTGAAAGAGACAGCTCCGAAGCAACATACCAATTTTTTGTCCAATGGTGGTTCCTTTTGTTTTCACTTTTGGAATTTTGTTCCACTTCTAGAAACAACTTATAAACTTAAACTGAAATAGGTATACTATTGTATACTAATAAATATTTTTAGCCATAAGTTTGCAATTAAATACTCATTTTCGTACCTTTTTGAAGCATTTATACAAATTTCAAATTTTTTGGTAACAGTTATTCATTCAGGAAAAATGAAGAAAAAAAATGCATGAGCTTGTTGCACACACGGCTCGCTCCACCCTACAGCCTAAATAACACGCAAGCTTACGGAAGGTGCACTCGTAATGTAGCTTAAACTACAAACACAGCCGATCAGTGTCATTGCGCAACAGAAAGCCAATCAAAGTCCTGGTTTAAGTGTCGGTTCTCTGGTACTGTAAAGAAAGTTAAAATGTTAACCTGCGGGTATGTCTTACTGTATTTAGAAACCTAAAAAAATTATATGAACAACAATTTCAACAAGAACAGAAATGTTTTAACGTTCCTTGTTGATTAAATAAAAGGGCATAAATTTTCGATTTTCATAAATTCATAGAAAGCGTCACAAAGCAATTAGCGGGCTGGGACACAAACCAACTTGTAGGTCATCAATAGCTCTATAAGCCCACGAAATTAAAAAAAATCGTATTGCCAGTTTTCGAGCAATATTTAATGAAAGTTTCCAAAATGTTTAGAAGATCTTCTCTTCAACCACATATATTTTTGTCAAACCCTTGAATTTGAAAATTTTCATGAATTCTTCTTTATTATACTGAATGTATAGGAAAGTGAAAGCATTCCTCTCTGATTTCAGCTTCTCTAAAGCTTTATTTCATTTTTCATAAAAATTAGGCATCCGGAAAAGTAAACAAACGCATCCATCGCCAAAAAAACATTTAAAAACAAATTAATTTATTGAGCCCTAAAATGTGTTTTAAAACCTCTAAATCCGGAATTTTAATATAATCTAGCTTTCCTGTACTTGAAGGTCTTAAAGCATAAAAAAGTAAAAACTTAACTTCAAATTTTGAAAATCCAAATTCCTTCTACACCACTGTTATTAAGATTAAGTGATGATTTTCTGACGTATCCAATTTTTTAACAAAAAATTAAATAAATTGGGGTCAGCGGGTGGTCTAGTGAAAATAGCCTAAATAAACAAGTTAGTTCGGAAAGCTTCTGTATTCTTTATTGGTCATGCCGCTATGTCCAGTTTCCTTAGAAATATGTATACGTATTTTATTTCCTTGGTTTCTATTCAATGAAATCTAAAATTATATTTTATTTTTACTTATTTTAAATTCCGCAATGTTCTTCTATACAAATGTTTCATTATTGAATAATCAAAACCGCAATTTCCAACAAAGATCGGGCGTGTTATAACTTTCCTGATTCAATTTCACAATGGACAAGCAACAATAACTGTCTCTAATTCTCAGTTTCACAGCTTAAAAACAGTTTCGCTAATTTGATTAATTGAAACTAAAGAGTTCTTGAAGAACTCGCAGCTGAAGCGTGAATTTCAAAATTGACTCCACACTAAGCTAATTAATTAAAACAAACCAGAAGCCCCGGCATTCGATAAATAATGATCATACTTTGTGAGATGCCGCAACCTTTGACAAATTGACGGTTTACATAACTTATTCAGTATGCAGTTTCTATAAGCAAAATAAGGAAACGTCGAAATTGTTAACGAGTTATAATTAGATAACACTGCGTAACAATTTTGACGAATATTTGAAATTTTTCTTTTTAAACCATACGACCTCTTGCGTGTGGCAATAAAACTCGTAAACCGAAGCATTTATTTACAAGAGCGTAACTTTGATTTCCCATCTTGTATAACAATGGCAATTTACACAATGTTTAAGCAGAAATAAAATTTTGTCCAAGCCAGTCAGATGTTGTGTCGAGTGATAATGCTATATTTGAAGGCGTCTCTTTACAAGTGGATAAGTGATGACGTAAGCCATTAGCAGATTAATATCCGGGTGTCCGGGTGTAGCATACAGCATAATTTGAAAGAGAATAAGTCATTTCACTTCAATAGTTCTTACGAGGCCTGTTTATTGATTAAATAATATCTTACATTTCGTAATGCACACGCTAAAATGAGAGTTGCGAGGTTAAAATGAATTCTGCGCTGTTTTCTGTTGAAACCAGGAAACAATGGAAGATTGGGCCAGGTTCTAGTTTGTGGTATTTTAAAACACATTAACCTATTTTCCTATATTTACTGTCCCAACTGCTTGCAGATATTAGAAATTCTGGTTTTTTAATTGCTGGGAATGACAATGATGAAAATGGCGTGTTTGTTAATAAAGAAATTTTTTCTTCCTTTCAAATAATTATGAATTGTGTATGTTGGTATAAGTAAATTATTTAATTATGTGGATTTTTGACAGCAACTTCATGTTTCTTCATATCTTTTATAAAGTCTTTTTCGTATTTAATTTAAGTTTAATTTCAAGTGTGTCTTTAGTAGAAGAAATTCTTATTTTTAAATTGTAATTAACGTAGTATTCCTTTAGAAATTAATGACCGCCACCACCATATATTAACGAGCCGCAGCCGACAATTAGCAGTAACAGTCAGAATTAAAATTAAATGTTTCGACAAAATTACAAAAAGTGCAGCATACAAATACATTTTATACAAAATATTGGAGACGTATCCTGAAAGTATTTAAAACAAAAACCTTACCAAATAAGTTCCCTGAAAATATTTTGTTTGGATAATTTCCATTATAATTTTCTAAAATTACAATTTTTGCAATATTCAACTGAAAACTGCATTAACCGCTATAGCTCTACTTAGCTCTATTTATATAGCCTTGGGGTGTAAGTAACTGGCTACTTTATTGACAATTTACAAATATTTGCATATCTGTCAATGAAAAATCTAAACCGCGACGAGTTCCCTGAAAAAGCCACAAAGCATCATCAAAATCCTCCAGTGGTGAAAATAAGCCGAATGAGAGGAAATTGTGGTTATTCCAATGAGCATCTTAAAATTTCCCAGTTATTTATAATTACAACGCAGTATGGAAAGAATGTTTTTGTTATGAAACAATGTAATCAGCAATGTCAATCACAAAAGGGGTAATCAGGTTCCTTTTTTCCAAGAAAATTTTAATCAAAAATTATCAAATTAACTCAAGTATAAAAATAAATAAAATATAGTCGCATATAAATTTGCGAAAAAAATATTAGTTAAATATAAGAATGAAATTGTTTGGTAACAAATGTGAGTCATAAAGGAGTACGTAATATGCGAAATTACCTCCTGAAAATTCTAAATATTTGAAATATAATATTTCGATAGCAAGCCACAGATAACAATTTTCCTGCTCATAATTAATTCTTTACCGGTCACAACTTTGTTTTTTAACGATGTATCCATACATTTCGATAGCCAGAGATATAAAATATAAAAGGAAAAAAAACACACACTTCGCCTCGACTTTCCCGCCCTTTAAAAATAATCACATTTTCCGTTTTTTAAAAAAAATTGATATCATGTAAGTATAGGTCCAAACAAAGGCCTTGTTATTTAAATTAAATTAAATACATAAAATAAATAAATTCATTATTACATTTTTTGGGAAAGTCTTAATGACTAAATTTTGCTGTCAAAAAATTGTGAGGAGAGGGGGGCTAGTCGCCAAAATAATTAAAACTATAATCTTATTCTTTTGTGACTCATTAACAATTTAGCTTAACCAAAAATGCTTTATCGTCTCGCGTTTATCTAATAAAGAGGCACGATTAGCAATATTTTTTAGATATCCATAGTTTTGATAAATGTTTTACTTCTTAGTTCTCCTAGTTTCAAAAATGCTTTTAGATCGTAACACTTGCTATAATAAAAACCAAAGTTAATGCCGATCTGACAACTCCTTTTTCAGTAAATAGGCGTTAAAGCAAAAAAAGATTCTATCGGCCGCCATTTTGAAGCTAGATTGTTAGGAAAAAGCTTTCGGTTTATCTTAACGCCCTCCATCATATACTTTGGTTTCATAGTTATGAACTTCTGTTTTTGAAGTAATTATACAAAAACACATCTAACTTAATTCATAATTTCTAGCTTTACTTCGTTAAAGTTCATATTAATTTATAAATAAAATATTGAATAATTTCAACAGATATTCAATACTAACATTATACCGTTGTAACTCGTTCAACATATTTACATTTATTATAAGCCAGTATTTTAATGACATCAAACAACAGTATAAAATGTTCACACTTTTGTAATGATAAACATAAATTAGATTATTTGAAAACATTTGAAATTCAAAAACATTCAAAAACTGTACCTTTAACGAATGAGGAAATTGATCTCGTAAACTCGCCATTAGTAGAGGTTTTGAAACAAACGTCAAGTCATCTGCAGACATAGATAACCAAGATCAAGTCATCAAGTTCTATTGTTCCTATAGCAACACCAACTGTTTACTTTTAATTTTACCTTTGATAATGAAATAAGTATATAAGGTTAAAATACCCGTTAAACATATAAATTATTTTATTTATAAATTTCTTCTGTAACTTCCATTTCATGTTCGATAACAGAAAACGTTTACCCCTCATGAATTTTCGTTATTGTTCTTAGATATACCAAATTTCATTAAAACCGATCCAGTAGTTCGTGCAACTTTGCGTTACAGGCGTACACACATATCCATAAACATACACATAGAGACAGATATTTTTTAAACACAACAGGTGTGGCTTCCTGAAGATCCAAAACGTGCATTTCCATGAAAATCTCAAAATTAAAAATTATCACGATCACAATACTTCCATTCCAATAAAATGAATGAAATTTTAAATATCTGACAGTTTTCTCCTTTTTAGGATGTTATTCGTATTTCCTCATGATCGTGTTGTCACTGTGAATTATATTTATCTAGATACGGTAGTCAATAATCGCAAAACTAGCAAGATTATTGATTGTCAAGTGTTTGTGTTCAGGAAAAGCATTTTTTCTATAACATGACGCAGATAGAAATCTAAGAATTTGCGATAGATTGGAAAATTTTTATCTCAAGTGTCTTTAAGAAACTCACGTCTCTAATTCGTACAAACAACCTACTTAGAACTTAGTGGTTAATTGAAATAGGTGTGTGCACTGAGTAAAATATGTAATTATGTACCTGTTATCAATTAGGACAGGGTTTTCTTTTATTGTATTACTTTTATGTATTTCTAATATAGGTATGTATTATGTCGAAGTTTAAACTCTAAAAAATAATAAAAATAATACTGAAATAATTAATTGTTAAAATGCGATACTGAAAATAAAAATAACATATTGAATTGATCATATCGACTACTTCAAAAGTCTAGTGCAATTTTTTATATGTTTTTCGACTCTTGATACCTCAAACAAAGTGCAATGTGGACTCACAACTACACATGTTTTTTGAAAGTTGTAAACAGTCCACTTAATACTCTTAGCAACTGTTCAAACTATACAGTTTCCAACGTGGAACTGTATGGCAACGAGTGTGGAGTTTGCAGACCAAGGCGAAGCCGAGGTCTACAACCACAGGAGTGTCATAAACGCACTTACGAGGTGTATATACCATCTTTTCAAAACTCGCTTGAAATGCTTCACATTCTTCAAGAAAATTCCAGTACGTGAAATGCAATAATCTATATACCATGTGAAACAAAACGATAATTTAAAATGTTTGTTGTCAATACCACAGTCGATTCCAATAAATATACAAAACTGAAAACTGTAGCATTAATTTAAATATGTCGATTCATTAATTAGTTAATAATGTTTTGCTGTATTTTCATTTGCAAAATCCTATGATTTCTACATCGGAGTACTTACAGAACTAGTACTATAAAGACTACTTTATAGCACTATATATAAAGCGACATTTTGGACAAGATTTGTGTTGCCATAATAGCGACATTTTTGCACGATTTTAGAAAAACATGTTTATTAGCCATGAATTTGGACAGCTTCTAGGCTAACGAAAATGAAAAAATTAAATTTTATGATTTTGAACAAAATTGCATATGTTACTGTGGAAGACCGAAACTTGTCGAATGTCGACAACCATCGCTGATAACTGTTGACATGCACCTTGGTGAAAGTCCAAAATATTATGAAGTATAGTATATTAATATGGAATAATTATACCAATTCATAGTTATATTGGTCCGTAACATGCACCACTGAATTTCAAACATCTACTTCAAACATCTACTTCTTCTTCTTATAGTGCCATACCCTCCTATTTAGCGCGTTGGCTACCTCTCTCCTATGTCTGTGTTTGGTGCGCGGCGATAGATAATTTGCACAGACATAGGGGACCTACAGATTAACGTGGGCTCCGAACCACAGGAAGTGCATGCACTTCTTCTTCAGAGAGGTTTTTCTAGGGAAAATCCACCTCGCTGGTTTCCCGTTGCCTTGCGAGGGAGAACGACCGGACCAGGGGTCGAACCCGGATCCGCTGCATTGGTAGCCCGCGCGCTTACATAACATAATATAAACTACTGTTTATTTTTTATATAACTTGATATTTAAGCAAAAAAATGTGTGCGCATTTATTTAATAAATGCTTGTGTTCAACACATAAATAGTAGAGAAAGGGCATATTGAGTGACCAGCTAGATCTTCAGACTTTACCCCCTGGATTTCTTTTTGTGTGGTTGTCGGGAAAAAATGGTCTACCCAGGGCCGCGCTAAGGCATGAGCGAGCGGGGCCTCCGCTCTGAGCGCAGTTTTGATAGGGGCGCAAAATGTTGAACAAAAAACCGTAGCAGATTTTTTATTATTATTCTTCCGTAGAGCTCTCAACAATGTCACAACCAGAATCTAGATATTGATTTTTAAACGGATTTCAAGAGCTTGAAAAATGCAACACTAATAGTCCTACATCAACATAGAAAAAGCTTACAAAATAATTTAAACCATTTTAGAACGAGAGCTACCGAGATATCTTAAATTAAGCAAAATTTATTTTGGGTTTTGTATAGAACAGGTAAGATTGTCTAGTCAAGTATAATTATATCAGTTGCGGTTGTTTGTTGGTTTGTTCTTTTTTAATATTTCTTATTGAGAGCTTTTGAATATGTGATATACAAGCAAAAAAAGGAACCAGAAACGGAAACTAGACATTTTTTTGTAACATTTTTCAGAAACTGAATATTGCAAACTGAAAGCCGGGCCTGATGAAAAACCGGAAGGCATCTTTTTTACACTTTTGTGGTTTCAAAACAGTGGCCAAAACATTTTTTTAAATGTTTTGACTTTGACACATGTTTACTAAAAATCGAGTTGGCAGATCGGGACGAAATTCGACACAGTATTACTATGAACGGAAATTTCTTTAAATCGTGAAAACTGACAAGGAAATTTTAAAATTTTGAAATTTAATAATGGTCAGAAACTGGCGGCGCAATTGTTTTTAAACTTTTCGAACTGCTCGAGTTACAGAAATAAATTTGGTTTGGTTGGTCTGTCACAACGCAATAATGTTCTATGAATTTTTGATATTTCGCTATTGTCATTTTATTTAATAAACAGGGATGATTTTAAAATTTTAACTTAATTTTAAGATGAAGTAATTTTTATGGAGCTAATCTTCTCCTCACACATTTTTAATAATAACTTCTTTCTGCTTTTTGGTGGCTTTTAATGTTCAGTATTATTTGCTGGAAAAATAAAAAAACTCGATTACTTTGCTTCAATTTTGTGTGGAAGAAATATGTTCGGCTTCTAATGAAGCTTGTATTGTCGCCGACTCTAAACCAGTCCATAGGAGCTGCTGTGCTGCAGAACCATTTTTTAAATAAATTTTAATAAATAAATTATTCTCTTTTTTAAATCAAAGCTTGAATTTTTGTAAGATGGCCGACAACGTTTGCATTTACAAAGCATTAAACCAATCTTTTAGTAATAAAAACAAATGTAATGAAAGGCCACATATGTAAAGCAGTGAAGACCTGCCCGCCTCTGTTTGAAAACTGCAGCGGTTCACTGTACAAACAAATATGAGTCTTATATAATGGACACGCATAAATATTGGTTTCTAGCAGCAGGAGTCCCTCACCACTAAAACTTGAGACAATTTAAAGGAATCCGTAATATAGATATAATAACTTTTTTCATAGGATTTATTTCCGCAAAATTTTTTTTAACCACGATTTTTATCAAATGTTTATTTCATAATAATACACTTATTTTTCTTGTAAACAAAAAATTAATTGGACGGGGTATATAATCTGTAAGTTTCTGGGCAAAACTAACTAGTTCATGATTAAGCTATTAAATGTTAATAAGGAGTAGCTTGATTATTTTACTTAAAAATATTAAGCATGTGGGTTTTATTGTTTTCTATTTTACTGATTTCCCGCGCAGAAGGTGAAGGTGAAGAAGTAGTGTTACCAAAATGTAAAAAAACTAATTAAAATATAAAAATACCGATAACGTTATCACTCAAATACTGTAAAATGGAAAATTAAACTGATAGCACCAAAATTTAACTCCGTTTACGTATAAAATTTAAATGAATATTAATGTTGGTGGAACCAGTATTCCATAAATTTTGGTCACTCTGTACAGAAAATACAAACCTCTACATGTGAACTAATTAACAGATTAAGATAAAAAAAAAACTAAAAGTAGAAGAATTTATAAATTATTAGCATTGTCAGTGCTAACATAAAAGGAAGAATGTGGTCACACAGAGCTCATCGCATAAGGTGAGTAGGTACTCAGGATAAGTGATCACGGTACCACCAGTTCTTATAGCGGAATTAAGGCGGTGTTATCGGTAAAACGACGATGTCGGACACGTCCGTACATCAATCAGTTTTTATTATGTAGTTATAAGAAACATCGTGCCCGGAATTCTAAAAAGCCAAGCCGGATTTAAAGCTATGAAGCAATTAAAGTTCAGTTGTCATCATTGCCATTGCATGCTAACATTTATGTTTTTAACCCGCAGGTTGTTGAGTAATCCCTTTTACCGTTTCGCGTGCATCTGCCGAGATTAATCCCGAATCGCAATATAGGAATATCAAAGAAAATGCAAACTTAGGTGGGGCGGCATATTGACAAAAACGTCTAAAAGCAGCAACACATTGCAACGTTCCCAACGCATATCTTATGTAACAATAAACTGCAGCAGACGAAATGGAACTGGTTTCACACCGATGGGCGGCTGCTAAGAAAAGAAGCGAGAGCAATGTGCACTTTCTTAAGACGTCTGCCCGCTATTGTATACCGTGGGAATCGAACCTCGGCCTTCCGTCTTCAGAAAGTAATCTTAACGGACATCCTTAGATCCGGCAAAGCATCAATGCCTCCTAAATTACACAACTTCGGTAATTGTCCTACCTGGGTAGTTAACGATATCCTTGCCGAACAAGGTCGCAGGGTGGGAAATATTTAAGGAAGTATTTAATGATTCCGGCAAATTCAAGGAGAATATTAAACATTAAATAAAAATTAGCAAAACTATGAGAAAATAACTGTGAATACAAGACTCGACATCAAAAGTAAATTCTTTGGAAACATTTCCAAAACTAACGCGAAGAAAAAGAACAAAATAGCTACAAAGGAAAGAACGCGCGTCGGAAAAAAATCTGAGAAAACAACAAGTTCTGGTAAAATAGCCTAGAAACGTGTCAAAAAATGTTTTGTAAGAAACTCGGGAGAAAAACGCTAAAAAACTGTTTCACAAACACATCTGGAAAGCCGCCTGCAAAAACATTCCAGGAAAAATACCGCTTACAAAATTGTCCCGGAAAGAAGTGTATCGGAGGGAGAGAATCTTTAAAAATATTCAACAGTTATACCACGACTGATTTGAACCCACTTATTAAATTACGAATACCTGTTGCATAGCAACTCCTGTACGTTTGGTTTAACTATTTTCTCGTAAATGTTATTTATCCCGATTATTTTTCAATTCACGAATGATACATGAATAGATTTTACGAATAATATATCGAATTGTCAAATTTATATTTTTAAAAATATCAAATAAAACAAATTTGGTACTTTTATCGCTATAAAATTTTGTGCGCCAAAAATCATCGGGTTAAACTTTTATATTAGTTGTTGAAACAGCATATGCCACGTAGTAATTAGTCGATGGAACTGTTTTGCAAAGATGTACCTTTATCAATTATCCAATTAAACCTTATTTCGTATCATTGAACCGTATAGTACCAAATTCAGAATGTAAAAGTTTAGTGGCGTACCCCCCTCCCAGTTCTTAGTAGAAGATAAAAACAAAACTATTCGTTACAGAAACACTTGAATATATTTTAAAATCTCAAACAAAATAACTAGGTACCTAATAAAGATGCATATAACATAGAGACTATAATATCAACTAAAAATGTTTATGAGCAGAAAAAGAGATACCTACAGGGTGTTTAGTAAACACGGCAAAAATTCAAGGGCGATTCTCTGGGTTATTTTAAAATAATTTGTCCTTCCTTTGATGCTTTTCGGAAAGCCGCTTTGTTTCGAAGATACAGGGCGATAAAGGTTTTTCGACAATAACAATATATTATTACCTACCTAAATATTACATGTAAAGTTTCTTAATCTACAAGAATTGTTGAAAATGACTACCACCAGCTAGGATGCATGAATCCAACCTTCTCCTCATTGACTGCCGCATCCATCAATTATCCGATTTCTCAAATCTTTCACATTTTCCATTGGAGTAGTGTAAACCAATGACTTCAGACAGCTCCATAGAAAAAAATTCAGGGGGTTTAAGTCCGGCGATCGAGCAGGTTATAAGTGAGGTCTGCCTCGACCAATCCAGTGATCTCGACATGTTGCTGTTAGAAACTCACGAGCAACCACAACAAAATGCGCTGCTGCACCATCGTGCATAAACCACATTGCATATCTCACTGACAAAAGTTTAACTATCAGAGATTGAAAATACAAGACACAATCAGTTAGTCAACTTTGACAGATACAAAATGACAAACCACGAGACGTAATCAACAATGTGTGAAATCCACGGTTAAACATATCGCCCTGTATCTAAACAACGCGGTTTTCCGAAAATCATCAAAGGACAAAATATTCTCAAAATAACCCAGGGAATCACCCCTTAAATTTTTGCCGTATGTGTACTAAGCACCCTGTATATGATGTAACAAAAAACGAACATAATACGTAACCAAAATATGAAAAACTAAACTAGACAAAACTTCTTTTTCAGGCTTATTCACCTATTTATGCACATACTTGTCTGGACTCATTTTATCGAACACTTCGCTTCAATCGTTGTTACTGAAGCTATTTCAACGGTCTTGCAAACTGTATCTAACAGTAAGGCGGTTGCCATGATAACGTACCCCCACCCACACCCTGGTGTATAGCACAACTACTCGGAAGAAAAAACTGTTATATTTCTCACTTATATTATTGCCTAGTTAAAATAGAAAGAGAAGTCACCGATCAATTTATTACTTGCCAGTACCGTAACATTTTAAACTAACCGACATATCGAGATATTCGTCGAACGACAGCCATTAAAAACACATGTTTGGCATGGAACAAAAAAATTGATACTTGCTTATTTTTAGAAGGAAAAATGTGTAAAAGGCGGGCTCCACAACTTATGGGCCCTGCTTCCTTAGGGGACCTGATCACAATGCCAACTGTTCACAACGCCAACCGATGATTTTGTGCGTTCATAACGCCAACCGTGATCATAAAGCCAACTATACGCTGCTGTTCATAACGCCAACCGTGATCATAAAGCCAACTATCAACCTCTGATCACAACGCCAACCGTGATCATAAAGCCAACAATCGAGCTCTGGTCATAACGCCAACCGTGATCACAACGCCAACTGATCAGAATGCTAACTGATTATTTTTAGTTTTCATAATGCCAACCGTGATCATAAAGCCAACTATGAACCTCTGTTCATAACGTCAACCGTGATCATAAAGCCAACTATCAACCTCTGATCATAACGCCAACCGCGATCACAACGCCAACCGTGATCACAACGCCAACCGATTATTTTAAGTTTTCATAACGCCAACCGTGATCACAACGCCGAATACATGCAAATTGTACCTTTGATTTTTTTTAAATCGATATATATTTTTTTCTTCCTAGTATAGTTAGAGGCAGGTTATGTAGTCGTCAAAATTTCGGAGGTTTAAATTTTGACAGATATGCGGGTTTTGACTCTTGAGGTGCCACGATTACAAAAACATGTTTTTCCCAAAATGTATGTGTGTTTGTGATGGAGATGTAAAATACTCGTTTTTGTTAATATGGTTTTTTCCTTAAAAAACAATTTGTGTTTTTTCACAACATGAAAGTGATCAATTAAATAATGAGGGCATACAGCATAAAATATGAAAATCTATATACCATCTGATCTATAAAAAAGGCTCCAGCTTCTAGCAACTTTATTGTTCAACTAAGACCCAATAAACTATGAATATATTATTAAATAGCAGGTAAAGTTCCACATTTTAGCGAAGTTAACACTTTTACATCATTCAACTGTTTTGAGTTACAATATTCA
Organism: Ctenicera cuprea; assembly: GCA_958336395.1. Lineage (NCBI taxonomy): Eukaryota > Metazoa > Arthropoda > Insecta > Coleoptera > Elateridae > Ctenicera > Ctenicera cuprea. The sequence goes on from OY284488.1 coordinate 33,814,213, forward strand.
ACTTTTCTATATTAAATGGAACATCCTGTATATTTTTAGATTTTATTGTAGATTTTTTAATGTATACCTATCTATACCACTTAAGTAGGGGTTTAAATGAGAAATAAGGTCGCAAATGGGTAAAAAAGATACCATCTAGATTGCCATGCACAATATTTCAATTCATAGAAAATGCAAAAATCAACAAAACTAATGATTTATTTTGACAACATAGTGTTAGGTTGTTTTCAGTGTTTTCGAAACGCGGCTCTTGTGAATTTTGTTTCATTATAGCAATCTAGATGCCAAGGACGCCGTTGATGGGGGAGGACAAGGGAGGCAAGTGCCCTACCTGGACTTGCCTAAACTAAGGTAATTTTTCAAGCCGAAAATACACGCAATGTAATTAATTTATAAGTGAGAATATTTTAGAGAAAGAAACTTTTTTCATTGCTTTAGCAACGACAACTAGGGGTGCGTAATATCGGAAATTTACAATCGATTATCGAAAAAGATGTCGATATATTGTATATATCAATGTACTATATCGATACATCAATATTTTTTGAATTAGATATCGTTATTCGATATATCGACATTTTTCTGGAATATCTATAGGTATCGTTGTGTTTTTATTTTTTTATAACATTCAATAAATCCGTTTAAATATCTACTGTTTATTATATTTTGTACATATTATCAAACTAGATAAAATTCTGTTTCGTTTATGTCCAAAGTAACCTTAAAAAATTATATTGGAAGTAACAGAAAACCGGTTCACCCCTTTTTTTTATTTATTAGGATAAACAAATGAAATTTAGAGTGTTTAATATACATATGCATTTCTATTATTTAATGTAATATATAATTTTTTGCACTACCGGTTTTACCGAAAATGATCCTAACTTTCTTGTTTTAAATAAAACACCCTGTATATTTTTACATTTTTGAAATCAGAATCAAATTCTATGTATGATAGTATCTTTTAAATTAATTTTTTGCACCCAAATTTTTTTTGACAAAATTATTGTTTGGGTCAAGAGCGTCATGAATCGCATAAAATGGTTCCTGTGAAATAAAATATTATTTTAAAAGTGAAAATTGTATATTAAACGTTATGCGCTGAACTGCGTGAAAGGTTAAAATTAGCGAAAACGTTTTTTTTTGAAAAAAGTGGAAAAAAGAGATTCGAAAATTTGCATGAAATCATAACTTTCCATACTTCAGTAGAAGTATGGGAAAATAAAAACACATAAAAAGTAAAAAAAACTTTTAAATTAATTCTTATCTAAAGTAAGGAGGTATTTTATTTGTGTGAATCAAATACGCTATTTACATTTATGTTGGAATAACACGTACAAATCCTTCCATCGGTAGCCTGTCCAGTGGACATCTTTAAAGGGCTGTATCTCTCGTAACGATGCGTTTTTGTATGTAGGTAAATTAAGTTAAATCAACTTAATTTTGTCCAGAGAACTCGTGCTTAAATTGTGACCGGTCGTTTTCTAATGACCCTGTATAATGTAATACAGGGTGATTATGGGAACGGGCAACTATTGCTAACTCTGTTATTTTTAAAGATACAAAGTCAGTTAAATTTGCAAAGAATTGTAGCTTTTTCTTCAGATTACGATGGAAAAAACAAAAAGTCAATTGAGTATCGCGGTCTTGAGTTATATGGTTAAATTAATTTTTTCAAATAGAACATCTGTTAATTTTAAATATTCTGAAAGATAATTAAATTCTAAATATAACAGTTCCATACACTAATAAAGCTAAAATGATCTTAAACAAATTATTCGTGATTATTTACGTCGTTTTGCAAGAAATTATACACAATTTTACATAATTTCTTGCAACATGACATAAATAATCATGCATAATTTTTCTATTATTCGTTTTAGGCTATTAGTGGTCTTAAAACTCTTACATTCAGAATTAATTTTTTTAGAGAATATTTAAAAATATGAAAGATGTTACATTTTGGAAAAGTTGCTTGAGCAAATAACTCCAGAACGCGATATTCAATTGCTTATTGAATTCACCGTTGCAATCAGAAGAAAAAGTTACAATTCTTTGCTAACAACAAAGTTCCCATGGTCACCCTGTATAATAAATTAATAAATTTTGAGCAGACACTTTTAGCAGTGAGCGTTAGGATCAACGCACTTCTTTGCGCGTTGTGATCACGGTTGGCGTTATGATCAGAGGTTGATAGTTGGCTTTATGATCACGGTTGGCATTATGAAAACTCAAAATAATCGGTTGGCGTTGTGATCACGGTTGGCGTTGTGATCACGGTTGGCGTTGTGACCACGGTTGGCGTTATGAACAGAGGTTCATAGTTGGCTTTATGATCACTGTTGGCGTTATGAAAACTAAAAATAATCAGTTAGCATTCTGATCAGTTGGCGTTGTGATCATGGTTGGCGTTATGACCAGAGCTCGATTGTTGGCTTTATGATCACGGTTGGCGTTATGAACAGCAGCGTATAGTTGGCTTTATGATCACGGTTGGCGTTATGAACAGCAGCGTATAGTTGGCTTTATAATCACGGTTGGCGTTATGAACACTCAAAATCATCGGTTGGCGTTGTGATATGGACCCTTCCGTAGAACCCGCGGGACCCCGGTAGTTGCGTCTCTGTAAGAGTTATCAAAACTAGGAAAAATGGGTATTACACTACTGCTTAGAAAAAATGTCCATGTTTTTTGATAAAAATTAGTTTATTTCTGAAAATAATTAATATATAAAACAATGTATAGCATGCACACTAAAACGGTACAAAAAACAAAAAAATGGAGGCAAAACTACAGATACAATTCCAAAATATTATTTTGATGATAAATTTACATCTGTCTATTTCAGAAACTTTCCATTTCATTTTTCAGAAGTAAAATTAGGTATATTGTGCCAGTAAACTTTCGAGTTTGAGTAGGTGCATTTCTTTGTTAAAATTCTATTATTACTCATTTTATTTATAAGTGCACCATTTTCGTGGAGTGGATGCAGTGTGAGTAACAAAATATTGTCGGAATGCCACATACTTCCGGCATGTTGAACTCACCGACGACAGTCTTTATCTCCCGTCTTACACATTTTACATTATTTTTAGACAGTGACATACGCTTCTAGGATAGGATTTTGTTTGCTTTTTGTGATGCAAGCACTTCCCATGAATTTGTTCCATGTTATTAGCAGAAAATGATATCGATAACGACAATCTGTGACGTTTTAACCCCTATGAATAAGGAAACAGGCGTTTTTTGGGTGGAAAGTTGTAAGAAATATGTTTCATTTTTAAAGGTTCACGTCCACTGTGTCCCACATAATTTAAGTTGTTCCATAAATATAAAAATGTTGGCACGGATTAAAGTTTTTTAAAGTATATATTTAAAAAACCGGACATGCCAGTGGCGTAGCTGGCAAGGGATTGTAAATGATAGACAGTGGTAAAATATTTAAATTTGTTGTTTGTTGTTGTACAAATGGGGATAGAAAATTTAGCAGAAAATTTTAAAATTATACCATAAGAAGTGAAATACAAAAACAAAACAAGTGTTAAAAGATAAATTACTCTATTATATTGTACCATTTGTTTAAGTTTTGCAATCCTACATAAATAAATGTTGCATATGTCTAAGAATGCGTTAAAAGTTGGCGAACTGTTACGGTCTATCGGTGAAGTTGTTGCAAATAAACAGAGTTTGTGCAGGAATGGGTCGCAGGGTGTTGAAGAATGGTTATGGGCGGCAGTTATTAAAAAAATCGTAAATATGCGTGCGTGCATAGAGTTGACAAGTGTTACCGGTATGAAAATAACAATGTTGCATTTGGTGTATTTAATTATTTAATGATAACTGTAAAAATGATGGTAAATACAAGGTACTGATTTTGTGGCTATTGTTGACAGTCTGTTATTTATTGTTTCTCTTGATTATTAATAATGTTGCTGATTGTCCCTGTTGTTGTTGAGAATTGAATAAAGCCCGACGATACAAAAGCTATTTTCTTGGAATCTAGGCAGTTAGGCCAGACTATAGTTGAGACTACTCGACCCGATTTATTGAAAGAATATTAACCTGTGACCCCAAAACATATCTTGCAGTGGTAAGGGATGGCCATTATCCCATTGGATTCCTTGTGGGTCATGTGTCACGTCTTTCGTGGAGCGGCGATGTTTTTTTGTTTTTTAATGTAGGGCGACCGGATTTATTGTAATTATTTGTATATTATTGTACTCAGAATTTATTCCTGATTGCAACAATTTAAAAATATACAAGGCGTTTCACTTGAAATAAGAGAGGTTAGATCACTTCCGGCAAAACCAAACGTGCAGAAAAAATGAAGTAGTTGTCATATAATGTGGTTTTATATGCATAACAACTTCCTAAAATTTTATTTTATTATATTAATAAATAAAGAAAATAAAGAGGATGAGCCTACTTTCGTTGATACCCGGTATATGCTTGTTTTAAATGTTAATACTGGCAATACTCTGGAAATGCTGAATGTTTGATGATTGTGTCTCAGAGCAACATATTCACGAAAGTGCGCAACTTGAGTAGGCCTACGCGGAGTTTTTTGAGAATTCGACCTGACTGCATCGGCTGCATCTGCTCTGTCACAGTAAACAGGTTTTTACTATCCTACGACTTAATATAAGATCGATGCTGCATTTAGTGGCGGTAATCTGCTCCTACAGAATTTGTAAATTTGATAAACCGCTTAAAACTAAATTCTGAAATATTTTAACAAGTAAATTTCAAAACACATAATATTGAACAAACTAGCTGCAGAAGAAGTCTTTCTAAATTCCAAATATTTCAAAGATTTAAAACGTCAGTTCGACTTACATGTGATAGTACCTTCCCATTGAACATTTAATTATCGAGGCACGAAAGCTTCGTGAATAAATTAACGTTACACGTCTTTAGGCCTACGTTTTCTGGTTGATTGGTTCTCATAAGCAACACGACATCCGGCTGAAAAGTAAGTAAGGCAAGCACGGTGCTTGAAGCACCGTGTGTAACCTGGCAGGATTTAAAATCTTTTAATTTTGTTACTTCCTCATTATGAACATACCAAACAAAAATTGCCAAGGTAAACTATTTACAGAGAACAGAAAATAAATTACCTTTATATATTTATATATGTATTTTGCTTACTGATTGGCAAGTAGGCTGTAGATGTTTAGTGCCGTCGTACTTTCTCATCATTATATTTTCTTATTAAATGCGAATGTAAAAGAACCCAATCCTAAAAATTCAATTTATTAAACTATTTCTCTATATCTGTTCTCTATAACTTTTACTGGAGAGGGGCTATCGGTACTAGAATCCACATATTTACGACTTTCTTATACAAGGCGCATATTGTTTGTATTGTTGTATTTTCAATGTGATAAGCAGACTTGGGATTATGTTGTTTGTTGGTTTGTATTATTGGAACACAATATGTTGAAAGCTGTCATTATAAAAACAAACTCTGAGGAAAAAACAGCACGGTCACGAGGCCGCATATACCGGCGTCAGGTCTTCGCTGCTTTAAATATTTTTCTTCTATTGAATACCTACTTTTTCATTACATATGTATTTATTACAAAAATAAATACTTTCAACTTAACCTCTTTCAATTTCGGGCCACAATGCACTTAGTGCATTACGAACTAACGTTGACTTTTATTAAGTTGTGCTGTGCGGACGCTAATATCTAATAATAGCAATAAAATTTATTTATATTTTGCTCGGTTAAGATGATGTCACATAAACACGTACGTTACACTCAAAATTTAGGTAGGAAATAAATCGCTGACATATTTAACTACTAAAAATCAACCCAGAGGCAACAGAGGTAACATTTTTGTCAGGTAAAAAAAACATAGAGACAAAATAATTTTTTACGGTGATAAAAAATATAAAAGTTTGAAATCGTTCAATAAAAAATAACATTTATAGAAGAAAAACAAATTTAGGTTAGTATTAAGTTTTCTTAGTTCTTCGTCGACTTTATCTAAAATAGAAGCGACTGTTTGAGTCATGGACCTGTATAAATGCAGGGGGGTTCAACCACTTAATCTTCTCACGACGAATTTATTAAGTAATTTTTCAACCCAAGTAATGTGGAGAAAGATCTTTCGTTCTGTGCAGTAGATACAGAATCACTTATAACCAGGCATTTTAGCCAACCTCGTTTTGTTTAACGTGGCAGCACCTAACAAGAACCTTAATTTGCTATGTTCCTCTTTGGGCCAGATTGAGTTATGCTCAATTTTTTCATTATTTTTTTAAAAGTATACAAATAAATAGGCGAAACAGGTCGCTGATACTTTCCCATACTTTTTACGTTTTAAATATTTTCGCGTCAAGAAGTTATGGAAACTTACATCTAATCTAGCCGGTACAAGCCCGCTGCAGACTCAAGGCGTTAGTTACGTAGCTACGTAACCAACCTACGCATAGGTACGGGCGGAGCACGCTCTTACTGCGTAAAAGGCGCTAATAATAAAGTTAATGCGCTCACGAAAATTGTTATAACAACTTTATTTATACAGTTACCAAAAATATGCAAAAATTGAACAATATTTTTTTTATTGGAGTTAATTGATAGCCGTACTTAGTTAAAATCACGTAGCTGTCGGGGAACAGGTTGTTGATATTAATAAGTATTGTTTTCTTTTTTAATTTTTTTTAAATAATGGAAACTTCTTATAAAGTACTTCAAATAGTCTATCGAAGTGATGAAAGTTAATAACGATCGGCGTTTGCATTTTTAAATAAATAATTAATCAATTTGAAATTTTTCAAAAATTCCCGGAGGGCGTCAGAGTAAAATTTGGGAGATAAGTAAAAACAGATTAGTAGTTCATTGCAAGCTCTATCGGCTCAGAAAGTTTTTAAAAATGGTGGGCAGTTTTTGTGGAATTTTTTTTCGAAAATATATATATATTTCCCAATAATATGTTTATATCACTTGATGATGCTTGCAGTATATTGATTTTATGAAAGTATTAGATTTCTTGATTTAAAAGGAAATATATATTTTTAAAACTCTAGGAATTCAAATAAGGGTTTTTTAAAAAAGAGTATCTGTATATAAAATACTTAATCACTTTAACAATATCTATTTATTTAAACCTTATACGTATTTCGGCATGTTTACATGCCATTGTCAAAGGTTATATGAAAGTAAACAGTTAGTGTTGTTATAGCAATAGAACTTTTTTACTTATCTTGGTAATCGTCTGCAGATGACTTGATTTCTTATTCCAAAATGTCCAGTAGAGGAGAATTTAACAGATCAATTTGCTCATTATCATTAACGGTACAGTTTTTAAATGTTTGTGAATTTCAAAAGCTTCTAGTATGTCTAATCTACGTTTATCATCACAAAAGTGCAAACATTTTATGGTGTTATTAGATGTCATTGAATGATTTTGTTCTAGTAAGTGTTTAGCGTAATTGGATTTATGTGGGTGTTTGTATTTGTAACAACGTACGTGTTCTTTATACCTAATATCAAAATTTCTAATTGTCTGGCCTATATAAACCGAATTACAATGCGAACAATTTAATTTGTAAATGCCTGATTTTAACAAATCGTCTGTTTTTGATTTTGCATTAAACAAAGTATTTAAGATGTTCCTAGTTGTTTTAAAGCTTACATTATATTTATTTGTTTTGTTTATAATTTTAGCAATTTTTTCTGATTTCTCACCAAAATATGGGATCGAAGCATATTTAATTGTATCGAACGAAGTTAGGATATTCGGATAAATTTTTTGAATGGCTAATTTATAATCTTTTTCTTTAATTAATGTATCAATAAGTTTAGTATTATAACCATTACTGTATGCAATTTGTTTAAAAATGTCTGTGCGTCTGTGAATGTGTGTGTATGTATATGCGCGCGCGCGCGTACCTCGTGTCTTGCAAACGAATTGGCTAAATTTAATGAGCTGCAGTTTGTAAGAGGTATATCAAAAATTCAATGATAAAATATGCTTTCAAAAAAATCCAAAGCCAGAAACAGAAGTTAAGCATGATTTTATTGTAGCATTTGTTTCCAGAAACGGAATTTTATGAAATTCTAACATAAATCTGACGGATCTTAGGGCAAACCCAATGCTGTTTTCGAACTTTGTAACTTGAAAATGTCGGCTGTTATATTTTTTTTATGTTTTGTTTTTAATGCTCTATAATTCAAAAACGGTTTGAAAGGTCGGGATAAAAGTTAGTATTGTAATAGCTTTAGGGAAACATATTAATTGGAAATGATCAAAATAGTATTACTGAAATAACGGTTACAAAATTTTTTAAATCTAATTTTTTTTAAGTCTAATAGCTAGCTTGGAACGAACTACAATTACGTTAGTGAACCAATTCACTAAATTCTTTCTAACGCCTTCTATGAATTTCTGAAAATCAGAAGTTCATGCCCCTTTATTTAATAAACGAGGAACGATAAATCATTTCTGTTTAAGTTAAATTACTTATGAGTGATAGTAGAATAAGATTTATAAATTAATTTTTAGGTGCAGCAATATTTAAGTTTCATCTTTCCCCTCCCACCCAATTTTCGGCTTACAAATTTACTGTTTGGTCTCCGGTTTTCTTTCGTCCCCGATGTTTAGTTGACTCCTGCGTCCTGCTGGAGCGGTAGGAGAAGGGTAATCTGCAGTCACTACCGGCTGCGCGGCAAACGTTTATACAAAAATACCAGGAAAAATACTTTTGTAAATATGAGAAGTGCCAAATTCTAAAGTATAGGAAAGTCCAGGCAAAATGCTTTACTCATTTTTTGCGTTTTTTAATTCCAGAACACGCGAAGAATATTGCAATATATAAAATACAATCTTAGTAAATTTATTCCCACCGACGCACGCCACTGATTCTCCTATTACGGTAATGAGTACAATTTGTATATGATTATTTTCCTTGTTTTGCTAGTCTGAATAATAAAACGAGTAGCAAAACACACTTGCATCTTTAAAGGTAGCCTTGAAACTTTCACCTGCGTTAAGTATGTGTTATTGAGAATATGACAACGCTAATCAGAAAATGCGACCATGTTGAACTATGCTTTGTTTGTTATAAAGTAATGCGGTGTTAAATCACGTGTGTGGTAGAAGAAACCTTTATAAGAAATGAAAACAACTCCTCGCAGCTGGTGTCAGGAAGTCTCTAGTTACACATGTGTCGCCTGCTATTCTTGTTTATGCTAAACCAACCACATTTTCTATAAAAATTTTAAAATTAAAATTAGTTACGCCGATTACGGAGAGCAAGTTGAAATTTAGATCACAACATTGGAAGAAAACAAAGTTTATAGATTGTTAATTTGAGATTTTGATGAAATATCGAAATACGGCACTGTAAATCACCTTTAATTACAGGAACTATTTTGTGCTGTGCAGGAAACAAATACTTTAAGGTCATTCAGAGGTGCGAAAGTTGGGAAATTGTGGTTCTATGAAGCTGGTTACCTTGGTCCTTTTCCTAATGTTACTTCTTGTTCATTGGAATTTTTGTTATGTCGTTGTCACTAACGGCAAACTATTTCTTTGTCTTCCTGCTTACATTATTTTATTTGTTTCAAATGTTCAATTACTTATTTTTTTATTTTGTATTATTTTATAAATTTATTCTTTTACTAAATTTGACCCCTAAAATTCCTGTTAACAGTTAACATGTGCATCAATTTCATGTATGCATTTCCAGCCGACACGACACAGACAGTAAAGAAGAAAAAAACAAAATTAATGAAGCTCGTAAAAGCGGGGCATTGCATTCCAGATTTAGGGAGGGTTGTCAATGTAAGCATGGGGTAACAGGACAAGTGTGGCGTAACCAGCAGACAGGTTGCACATCTGTCCCCGATTTTCTCCCCAGGGGGTATTGCACCGCGTTGGCCTGAACAAAGAGTGGAAGGATCGTCTTTCTTTTACGGCCTAAAGAATAAACAATGAAGCCAGAGCAAAACGAAGCTGTATTCAGGGAGGGTACTTTGTGACACTGAATATTTAAAAAGTTTATTAAGCTTTTTGAAATATCCTAACCGAATTTGTTTTATTGAAATTTGTTCATAAATTAATGCTTCCATGTATAAGTTAAGCAACAGTTTTGAATGTACACTTTCAAAGATAGCAAATAATAAACAACTTTAAAATGCAGAAAAAATACAAATGATAATAATTTCAAAAAGAAAATTTATATCAAATTACAAAATTGATTTTATGTATTCCCATTAGATATGATTCAAATATAGAAGAATCTCTTGCCCACATCACATGCTACTGTCTATAATGTATATAGTCCGGATTTTTAGTTTAGTATTTAGTCAGTATTTAAATTATGAGGCAATCGATTATTAATAATTTCTGGCATAATTTCTTTAAATATATAGTTGGCGCATATATTAAATTATAAACGAATTACCTATGAGTTTAGAATGGTAACACATCCATATGTTTGACCTTGTGCTAGCTTGTGTACATACGTTATTATTTATTTGGTCAACTGGAATTGATACTTGTGTAATAGTGAAATAAAACAAAACAGGGTTTACGAGCCTAGAATATCAATGGTAATGAGTTTTAGAAGTACTTCACGAAACAATTGTATAAAACTGCAAAAATATTTTTTTTTAATTAAAATGTAAAATAGCAACTACGAATTAATAAAAATAGAACGTGTAAATTCATTAGTATAACGACAAAATTCTTCGAAAAAAAACTTAAGAATTGCAGAACACAACAACAACTTTTTCTAAATTCTTATCCAAAAAATTAGTTCTCTTGTCCAATACGTTTCACGTATAACTTAATGGATTTGAGTACGCCTATGGTTTTTGTTTACTTGTTGAATTTTAACGATTTTTTTGCCATGCTGTGGCTAGGTCAGTTTTTTTAAGAATCATGAGGCCGTGCGTGAGTACGACTCCATGATTCCCATCCCACCCCCTTACCGGGGCTCAGCGCACTTAGCGCTATTCACCGGTCTAACATGCCCCACCCCGAAAAGACATGCGACCCAACATACATACCACACACGGTGTGTCCATGGACACGCCGGGTTTAACTAATTCAAAAAAATTTCCGACGGGCAGAGGATTCGAACCTACTGCCGTTGGGAGTCTACTTCTAGAGGTTGTTACTCTAACCACTAGACCACCCGCTGGCCCCGTATAAAAGTCTGGTCTTTGAATTAATGTATTTTGTAATTACATCGTTTTTAAACAAGAACCTTAGATGTCATAACCAAAGTCCGGAGTTTTAGTCCCCAAACAGCAGAAAATTTCGTTAAAATTCAATAAGTAAACAAAAACCATGGGCTCGCGTACTCAAATCCATTAAGTTAAATATGAAACATGTTGCATGATCTATAACTATAATGTTTGAGATACCTCGTTTCGTTCAGTGTTACTTTGTTATTGAGCTAGGCCACAAGTTCTTCACACCGTATCTTGAGACGGAGAAAGAAATGAAGCATCGTGAAATGGAGGAAGAAATGGCATTAGATGAAGAAAGTGACATATTCATAAAATTGCTACGTTTAGTAGTTTTAAAACCCGTGGCCATTCATATTCTACGCTTATGAACCCTATTATCATTTCACGTGAAATTATACAAGCAGCTGACCGAATAAATAAAACGTAAGTAAACAAACTCGCATAAGGTCAAACATATAATAGTCGTTGTGCTGTAATAATCACGTACATAATTTGTTTAAAATTGCAAAGAAGCGACAACTATATACTTACAGGAATTATGTGGGAATTTATTATTAAATTATTGTCTCATACTTTCAATACTGACTAAAAGTCCGGACACTAGCGATAACTCACAAGTGACTTGCCATTAAAATAAACAGACTTATTCAATTAAGCGTTTAGTTGTATAATTATATGAAGTCGTTCTAATCTTAACTAAGAAAAAAATTTCAAGTACATTTCGTCGGTATACTCCTGCAAAAATCAGCAAACTAACCTTCTCATAATAGAACTGATAAGATATGAAACTAGTACGACGCGGATATAGATATTTACCTCCTATTTTAATTTGATAATAATTGTTCTCCATTGTTTTTAAACCGTGGAGGTCATAACAGGAAACTATCTGCTGAAATTCCACAATAGGAAATTTCCCAATAAAATAGCACACTCTACAAATCTTATCTATAGCACCTTGTTTAAAGTACAAGTTATTGAATTGCAACCCTTCGACTTTGTAATGACTAGACTTGTTTTTCCGAAGGTCAAAATTTTTATTTTTGTAAGAAGCAAATTTAAAACTCAAACCTCTAATTCAAAAAGTATAAAATGAGGAGCATAAATCAGAAAACCAAAAACAAAAACCAAGGGTTAAATGGGGTGTAAGAAATCATAATGAGAGTGCATATAAACAATCAGAGCAAGCTCCCGTTGTTGCATGCAGATTTAATGGAATGTGACACATACAACACTTTTGTTGGTGCATTTTGCAGCCTCAGCCTAGTCACTTACACTGATGAGTTACCCTAAAAGGCTGTTTTAAATTAAAACTGCATCCACATGTGGTTTTAATATTCAGCCTGTCGAGACGGAAAGATATTATGTTACAGCATCTTGTTTTAAAATTCTTAAAATGCTCCTAATGGGCCGTGTTTAATTTAAAAACTCATATGCTTTAGATGACTTGGAATTTCTTTAAAAGGCATAGAATCTTCCTGAAACATTAGTTAAAATGGAAGCTGGACCTTTATTTTAATTTTTTAACGTAAACGGTAATATGAGAATGATATTGAGGTCAGAATTTTAGATAGCTGAACAGCAGCCACTAGAAACATGATTTTAGAAGAAATATTAACAATTAACTGTGGGGTCAACGTTACCCGACCTTCCACGCGCCCTTTTGCCCCCAAACAATTTCAAGAGTTTCCCAAGCAATAGTCCACGAAAGAAAAATTCCTTGGAAAAAGGTCCATGAAGAAAAGTCTCCGGAAATAAAGCGTGTTCGACAAAATTATTTATTTAATAGCTAAAGTTAATTTACTCCAAATTTCCTAACTTAACATAACCTATAGTTTATTAAATTTTGGTCTTTAAAATTAAAAAACATTTTTTTCACAAACTTTTTTCCAAGAAACCCTTTTTCCGGAAACTTTTTCTGAGAGATTCTTTTCCGGAGACTTTTTTGCGACTGCGCAGTGCTACTAATATACTGAGCCTATAGTTACGTTTTCCTGCATTAAGTGATTTGAACTGTAAAAGAAACAGCTTTTCTCTATCAGCACTGTCAAAAACATTTTAATTTGTATTCTTGAATCCTATAATATGTTTTTTCGCCAAAATGTCGAAGTAGCTTTGTGGCGAATACAATACCCTCCTATTCACAACCAGCCTTTACGTCCCACTGCTAGGCTCCGGTACTCTCTGTCGCGCACTCTTTCTAGCGCTAAGCTGGAGTACGGGGGACCTATAGTTTAACGTCAAATCCGAACGACTAAATACCAGAGAAGGTTTCAGGCATTAAGACACCAAGGCTTCCTACACAGGATTGGGGAATGTCAGTGGCGGGTTGCGGCATAGATTTTTATTGCTGCATGACTGTGGCGGAGAATCGAACCCCAGACCTTCACCGTTAGAGGCTAAGCATTTAACCTCTAAGCTACCGCCAGCCCTCCTATTGGATCAGGAAAACATTACTTTAAAAGACCAACCGAAAGGTCTCTAAAGCAATCCTATCCCTGAAAAACAAAAAAAACTGACGGCATAGACAGCTACGTACAAAAACATTCTCAAACAAATTTAAATTAGATTATACGAAGGCCCCGAAAACAAGTAGAAATTTTGCATATAAAACTAGTGCGGAATAAAATCGAAGTGGGACGATTGACTAAAAGCTGTCAAAAACTCCTAAAAGAAAAAATAGAGCTGTCGAAGTAAAATATGCACGAAAAAAGTCAAAAGAGCATTTATGACCAAAATCCTTCAAAAAAGCCGTTGGACTAAAACGTCCACCAATAAAAACTTCCGAAAGAAAGACAACGAGAAAATAGGCGAAGAACTTCCGCTGGTGATTCCCATACTTTAAAAATAGTTACTTTTTTGTTTACAAAGATGTTTGCAACCTATAAGTATAGGTATCAGATGCAATCTAACAGTTAACTGTTAACTAGTACGTAAAATCGAATAGTTAATAAAAAAACTCAAATTTCTAAAAATTGTAACGAGATCAATCAAACACAAAATAGTGATTTTCTGCACATCGCTTGAAATAAATATAAGACCTTTCTTCTCAACAAGGCAGTGTTATACACCAAAAGTACTGAAGCAGTGGCCGTCTAGTTTCAACAGCTTGCGCGTGTCAAGTCAAACGCTCTTAAACTGTATATTTAGCAGAGAAAGATGTAAAATAAACTGGCTGTGCTGACACTTTTAGATTTCTACCTGCTGTCACATGATTATACCGTATTCGCAATCTACATCGCGCACTCTTATGCTCTTGTACGTCGCTGCTATGCTAAACTCTTTTTATGCGAAGTATTATTAAGTCTATGCGTATACCAAATTAAGACCAAAAAATGTTTGAGAAAAAAATATATTTTTTATGATTTCTTGGAAAAGGAGGTTTCTTATTATTAAAAAAGGCGGTACGGTAAATTCATTAGACACAAATTAGGGAGAGGAAGAAAATTCAGCCCCTAAATATTGCTGCACCTAAAATTTAGGTTGGGAATCTTATTTTACCATCACTCATGACTAATTTAGTCTAAACAGAAATGTTTTATCGCCGCCGTTTAATAATTAAAGGGTCATATATTTATAATTTTCAAATATTCGTAGAAGGTGTCACAGGGAAATTAGCGAAATGGGGCTCTAACCCAATCGTAGCTCATCCCTTGCTCTATGACCATAAAAAAATTTAAAAAAAATCGTATGGCTAGTTTTTGAACAGTATTTGTTTGAAAATTTCCCCTCTACATGTTTAAGTAACAGGCACCAAAGTAAAAAGTTTCGGAAAATCGCAGTGGCTGTTATTTTGAAGCTCTAAGGTCTAAGCTCTAAAGTCCGCTATCAGATTCAGTTCAGTTTTAGAAAATTCGTTTTCTCAAAGAAATGCTATTAAAAAACCTTTCTAACTTTCATTTCCTATGTCAAATTCTTTTAAAGATTATTTTTCTATTGAATTTTGATATACTCCTCCCACTTATCCCACCCACAAACAGTCATTTATTTAAACACCATTTTTTTGTTGGTGGGGGGCCCAAAACGTATTTTCATAAAAATCTTATGTTCTAAAATTTTCATAAAATCTACACTTTCCCGTAGTGAAAGTATGGGAAAGTAAAAATCCAAAAATGAGCTTATGTAAAGTGAAAAATTGCTTCAAGGATAGAATCGTCCCGGAAAGGGGCTTGGAATAAAAGTGCTCATATAAAATATACGAAACCCTAAAAATTAGACCATTAGATGGTCCTAATAGATAACATTTATAGTAAATCGTCTGAAAAGGAAATATTTTGAAAAAGATGCCGAAAAATGTTTCTGTTGCCTAGATCTGTTTTTCAAGAATTTTTTCCACATTTCGTTCCGCAATTGTTTTCAGTTTAAACAAAAATAAGTTGTCATTTATTTAATTAATATTTTATATAATGCATATTGCTATAATAAATTTCTAACAGACCAAAAAATAATAAGTGGTAATTTTTTGAAACCATGGCAAATCAAAGGATTTAAATTACAAAGCCGGCACACATTTTCGGGATATATAAAAGGTTTCACACCGTTTGAACGTAGGATTAATTGTGGTCATAACTATCGAAGGCGGCTTTTTATTTTCTCATTGTTTGAACGGCACTCTTGAATCTCAAAATCAACCTACTTAACCATTATCTCATTACATTTGTTTGCTTGTGTGTATGCATATCTTGTTCCGGTAATGTTCCCACGAGTTTGTACAACCTACGATATACGTGTTAAAATTTTACTGTGGCAATTATTATATAAGATCAGGAAATGCTACAGAAACCGATAAGAACAGGACGAAGATGAGAAATTTAAGACCCACACATCGTAAGGGGGAGTTGTTCTCAAATCTTGACAGTTTGACAAATCGAGTTGGTGTCGAAACCAGGGATCGCTTTTAGTTTTTACGATGTGTTTAGAGGCGGTAGTTTAGACAAATATTCCTGGCCGAACCCGGGTCTGAGGGTAATGTGGGACACTTTAGGGGAAGAAAAGTCTCCTCCCAATACGAGGGTAACATAATACACGTACAACTAACCAGCAATATAATATTTGGCAGGTCTTTTTACTTTTGCTCGACTTTATTACAATTAAGTTATTTTTAATCACAGAAAAAATGAATTTCCGGTTTTTCTAAAGCAATTACTCCCAACAACAATAATAGGGTCATACTTAAACAAACGCGAAATAATAATAAAATTTAATGTACTTCGTTAACTTGCTATAATTATATGCGTTTCTAATTGCTTTTGACTAATTCCTTTTACAAGCGAGCTACAGCTTTATTCATAATAAACGCCAAGTGTTATCTAGGAGACTTACAGGTTGTAGCTGTGAAAATATCATAAATAAGCTTTTTTTTTAAATAAAACTCAATTTTTACGTCATCTGTTCAAAACAATTTTAGCCTAGTTTTAATCAGATAAATGTGGCAACGTGGCCCTTTTCCCTTGAGTTAAACTAGGGGATGTCACCCTATATGTCTATTTCACGCACTGATTTACAAACCACCCTACAACATGCCAAAAACTGCTTAATTCTGGTTAATTTTCGAGCTTAATTGATTAGTGTGCTTTGAGAAGAATGTGTTTATAAATTGCTTTGAAACGTTTGAAAACCAATTTCATACATCCGAAATTATTCCACTTACTTAAACATTATTTTAACACATTTTGTTTTCAATAAAAAATTTAAAAAGTGGTGTGAGCTATTACATACATATTTTTTTAATGGGTTTGTAAACAGTTGTTTGATTCAAAGAATTTTAAAATATTAACATGTTTAACCAATATAGTAGCAGAATATTCCAGTTTTAAATTTATAATAATATTTTAATAAAATTATCTAATTTGTTGTTATTTCCTGGTGATAATACATAATTTATCAAAAATTGCTCAAGTTTAGTTAGTTTTATCATTGTTTAATTTACCTATAAATAAATAAAGTTTAGTAATCATATAAAAAAGAAGCAGTTTTTTATGTTTCTCAGAAATGATTATAAATTTATATAAATTATTGAACCAATATTCCCCAATATATTTGGGAATTACAAAACTACTACTTGATGGGTTTTTCAAAGATAAAACTTGTTTCTTTTTTTACTGTCCATAAATAAAATATGGTAGGCGGAAAAGCGACAAAAATACTAGGGAATAAGATCCTGGAAAAAACATCCCCAAAAAAATCCTCCTGCGGAAAAAACAGTATGAAAAAAGTCCTGGAATAAAACTTAGTAATTTGTTTTCAGTTGTTTTAGTGTTAGTTTTGATGGATTTAGAAAATAAAGTATTGTCTTAAACGGAAAACGTTAACAGTTTCGGTAAGCGGAAAGAAGTCGAGGACAAAAACCCTCAAAGAAAGCCATAGGCAAATTAAATTATAAAATCAAAACGATGTTTGTCTTATTTAAATGTTTTACACATCATAGATAAAAAAATAAATGAAGTGAAATAAACCAATTGGTATGGTAAATAGTATCGCTCGTGTCTTTGAAGGGGTAATTTCATCCATACATAGCAACTTTTAAAAAATAAGGTCCTTTGAAAGTACTGTGCTCAAAGTGCAGTTTTAAAGTAGCCTAATGGTTATTTATATTTTAAAATAAAATTACTAACAATTAATGCCTTGTCATTTTTCCTCTGCTTATTTTTGTGGTCTTCATTTTCGGCTTTTCTGTTTTTATCTGATTTCCAGGCTTTTATTTCCGCGGCCTTCTTTTATCGTCTTCTTTCCTAGATTTAAATTTCCTGTAGTAAATTACCGCACTTCAATAAACCTGAGCTAACTTATTTTTGCAGCACTTTACAGTTATAAATAAAAAGGAAATAAAAAGTCAAATTCAAAAGTTTTTAAAAAATAAGTCGTATTTATTAAATAAAAACATTAATAAACATATATACAACATAATATCGACATCCACATTAAACATAGAAAAATCGTTGTTTTAAAATCATGAGAATCAATTAGTCTGTCCAATTGCTCTTCAAAAATTTTGTATACAACGACCACAAGCCTCGGAATTTTGTCCAAAGGTTTTCCCAATTTTTTTTTCTTAAACCTTTTCTCTAAGGATTCATGAATGTACGTCTAGCATATACTGGAAGAATTGGAAAAGTGTATTAAAAAGCTGTCGGGCAACCGCCAGGTAACCTTCCTCGCATTTATTAAAGCATTTGAAAATTTTTTTAAATTATTTGGAAAATTAAGAAAATTCTTAAGAATATTTCGATTTATAACAATTTCATGAAAATTTAGGAAATTAGGAAATTTTTGAAAATCGATTTTTAGAAAAATGAGTGACTTTTTTGGCAATGATGTAATTAAACTGTTTAGGTAAATAACCAAAGGGACACACCCTATGGGTCTTTTCTATGGTCATTTAACATGTCCATACCAAGTTTCGTGTTGAGGGTAGAAGGAAAATCGCGCTTGCGCAGATCAGCTATTCGCCATGTGTAGAACACACATCTGAGCTTGTTTTTTGAACGCGTTCATATTGAAGTAGAGCACTCCTCTCCACTCCCTTATTATTTGCAAGATTTATCTGTTTTTATAATGTCTGGTATTTTGCAATTGCAAACAATGTTTATCCGCTGAAAGCAGAAAAACGATGTTTTTGAAAAATGATGGCAATTAAACTGTTTAGGCAAACGACCACAATTACACACTCTATAGGTCTTTTCTCACTAGGAGGTCGTATCTATGGTGATTTAACATGTTTATACTGACTTTGATGGCTTCTAAATTTAAAAAACAAAACTACAAATTGATAGTGGGAGTGACCAGGGTGTGGTTAAAAAATCGCGCTTGCGCAGATCGAAGATTCGACATGTGTAGAATACAAATCTGAGCTTGTTTTTCGAGCGTGTCCATATTGCAGTAGAACACCCCTACCCACCTCCCACTTTTTTGCCGAAGTTATCTGGTTTTATAATATCTGGTACAATGTTTATCTGCTGAAAGCAAAAAATCTGTTTTAAATAAATAATAAAACTTTTTTTGGAAATTATCCAATTAAACTGTTCAGGTATATGACCCAAAAGACACACCGTATAAGTCTTTTGTCAATAGAAGATCGTTCGTATGGTAATTTAACATGTCCATACCATGTCCATGTTTTGAAGTCAAAATTCTTATATTTAAAGACAAAAACAAAAAATCGACAAAAGATCGCGCTCGCGCACATCGACTATTCAGCATGCGTAGAATACAAATTTGAGCTCCTTTTTGAAGCGCGTCTATATTGAAATATAACACCCCTTCCCACCACCCATTTTTTAGGTGGATCAATCTCGTTTTGTTGCAGTTTCATACCACTGTGACTACCAATCTATTAATCTCCATTGGATTTTCTGCGTTAATTCGTCTGGGCTGTAAAGTGTATACAGACACACATATAGATGCACAGACATACAGACAAACGCACGGGCACCATGGCGAAATTGTTTTTTTTTCGGTATTCTCGGAACCTAAAATGTGCATTTTCGTCAAAATCTTAACTTCCGAAATGTTGACGAATACATTACCTCTCTCTAGCTATACGCCGTATAGCGAGGAAGGTAAAATAAATATCTTGTGAATTTCTTGACGAAAAGACAAACCAGGAAGGAAAAACCAAAAATATTATTTATTTGAGGGGTTTGCTTATGTTATATCTTATATTGATACAAATTATTTATATTTTCTTTGTTATATCACTGAAATTGATTTATTTTATTTTATCTTTAGTTTTTATTTAAACATATTAAATTTAATTTATATAAGGAAAACAACATATTCTTGAAATCCCCATGTTTTAACATATCACGAGTTAGTTTCCTTCCTGGAAATCGTCAATCTTTCTCAATAAGTTATCGTATGTTGACCCCTGTGATCAACAACAATCACCCAAATGTGAGAGAGCATAATCAAAATCCCACTGTTAATTACTCTAATTCGCAAATAAGCTGTAATCAAGTATGGTTTAACATCCTCCTTTTAATCGTACGGAGTTGACCAAAACCGTTCGAAGTATAAAATACCGACACTATAAACGTTATCGTCTCCCTATTAAGTTCTCTAAGAACCGCAGCACATAAACTTGGCGTAATTAAATTCCCACACGCTACCTACGTCAGCGTACATACACCTTTAAAGTAGCTAATAAACAGGTGTATCAAACGGCAATCATTCACGTTTCAAGTTCCGTAAAGTCTCTAACATGAATCACGTCCAGGAAATCAATTGCTCCTACCACATTGAATAAGTCGCCCCCGTCTCGTTTTTTAAGTGTTCCCATAACCCTGTTTGTACCCCATTTATAATTCGAATCTTTGGTATCACAAAGCGGTACATTTAATGTTAACCAAGACCACTCGATAACGTTTCTTCACTTAACCGCGATTCGTACCGTTCCCTTGCCATAGTGATCTCTGTTCGAGTTTCGACCTCTGGACCCTAATTTAGGGGCTGTCGTACACAAGGGATGATATATAGATTGTAGCATTAGCACATGTGCTGCTGTAACAAAAAATCTAAATAATATGTGTGTAGGGGAACCAAAATGGGTGAATGCAACACCTGTTTTGCTTGTCGTAAAATGGTACAGTTTGAAGACTACTGGGACAGTTAGTCACGCCGCTATACTCTACTTCACCCGGGCTTGTTTTCAAATGCTAGAGTTTCCAGGTTAACTACGTTTTATGTAGGTTAGTGCACAGCTTTTACTTGAGGTACGTAATTTGGTTGTTACCGGTGCACTCACTCGGCACTTCCTTCCTACAATCGCATTTGGAATTGTAATAGGAAGTGAGGAAGTCTTACTATCTAATCGACCGTCATAATGGGAGTAAGTGAAGTGGAACCGCTGAGAAGTGACAAGTCGGGTTCCTTTTATTATGTAATATGTAATATTAGAGAAATGTTTTAATCTGACTGAACAAAATAAAGGCTTTTATTCAAAAAGTATTGATCGGTAACTTGTAGGAATCTTTTAAGAATCTATTTCTGATTTCTAAATTGGAAAAAAAACTGTTTTCTGAATTAACTAAAGCCGGAATCAAATTGAAAGAAATCGGAACAGAAATTGGAGCCATTCTTTTACAACTGCGAAAACTGTACCTAGTCAACTGAGTAGGTCGACAATAATTTGGAAGGGTACGTCCTTGTTTCATATTTCCGCATCTAAAACTTAAAGTAACTTTGGAAAAGAAATCTGAATTTTCACATAAACAAATTTTACTTTAAATCCTATTTTAAATGGTTAACTGTAAATTTAAAATTGTTGTGCAAATCTGTAAACAGAAAGAAACCGCGGAATAAAAGCCTCAGGTAAAACAATCTCCGGAAAAAAGTCCCCGATAAAAGGTCTATATAGGAAAAGAAGTTCCGCGAAAAAGCGTTCACAATATGAAATACTACAAAATCGACGAAGACGTTGTCTCAGGAATACCAGGAAGGAATTAGCTGTATTCGTTTGTAATTAATGTGTGTTCATATTATTGAATAAATTCCTATATATTCCTATATATTTTTATTAGTATAAATATATTTGAAAAACGTTTTCGTAGCAGTACCATTTTGAAATGTAACCAATACGACAAAATAGTTACGAATCTTACATTTATTGTATTTTAGTTGGAAAGTAATAAAGAAACCACTAATTCAGTTAGTAAGTCTATGTGAAAGAAACTTAGTTTATATCAGGTGATTTTGATTTAGAAATTCAAGTTCGTTAAAAAATTATTTCGCATCTTTTTCAGAGACCTTTTCACCGTGGACTTTTTATCCGGAACTTTTATCGGGGAGACTTTTTTAACTGCTTTTTTTCGTTACTCTTATCCAGAGACTTTTTATTCTACATTCGCCTTTTTGCTGTAAGCGAAGCAAACTCCGAGGAAAAAAGCCGGCGGAAAAAAGCCGGTGAAAAAAGCCGACGATAAAAGGCAAGAAAAGAAGCCAAGAAAAAATACCGTGAAAGAAAAAACGAAAAAGTTTTTTTTATTGGGAAATTAAATTATAAAATAAAACGATGTTCGTATCATTTCAGTTTGCCTTATGGCCATTTATATTTTAAATTGCAAGTACTATAAATTAAAGGCCTTGTCTTTTTCTTTTGATTTTTCCGTCGGGTTTATTTACGGCATTTCGTCGGCTTTTTTCATCGCATTTTTTTCCGCCGGCTAATTTTTCCACCGGTTGTTTCCTCCGTTTTTTTTAGTTTTAGTGCAGTTCTTTTTCTTCGACTTTTTTCCCTAGATTCCTGTTTTGCACATCATAAACATAACAATAAATAAAGCGAATAAAGGATTGGTAAATAGTGGAGGTTCTAGTCTACTGTCTTTCGGCATTTTTCGCCCAATCCTTTTTCCACCGGCTTTTTCCAGGCTTGTTTTATCGCGTCTTATTTTTGCACGGCTATTATCTCCTATATTCGAGCAAATAAGAGGGAAACGATATTATAATTAATTTTACCGTTTTCGTGAACAGCGTCAGGGGATTTTTTCATGAATGAGTACAAATTGTTCGTAAATTGTAAAACAATCTAAGGGAAACATCTACTGAAAATATTCACGGAAAAAACTTCAGGCAAAAAATTTCCAGGGAAAATAGTACGGGGAAAAAACCGCAATATTAAGTGCAGCTGTTTATTTCATTTTTGTAACTGTTCAATTGGTACATTCTGATAGTGTTTAGTCAATTGCATCGACTAACGTATCTAGAATAAACAATCCCGAAAAAAAATCTCGGAAAAATCTACGGAAAAATATCCCAGAAAAATATCCCCTAGAAATAAAAATCCCAGGAAAAAAAGACCCTGAAAAAACCCTGGTAAAAAAACGTAGAAATGTAAGTTCCAGAAAAAATAGCGTCAAAACATCCTGAAAACAAGTCCCCGATAAAAAAATTATTCACGTTTTGTGTCTCTAAAGTCTGAAAAAATAATTTTTAGAACATGTCTGTGTATAGGTGAGTTTGAATGTACGAGTATGGATTCCGCCTCATAACTCCTGAACGGAATGTGCTTAGAACCCTTTTAATGCCATTACACAACACATTATAAACAGTTAAAATTTTTGAAAAACTAATAGTCTTATATTACTAGGGGTGTGTGTGTGTGTATATATATAATTGTCAATTATAAATAAAATTAACTTTTAAAAAAACTATTTTACAAGTTTTTTATACCACATTAAATGGGTAAACGAAAATAAGCAGAGGAAGAAAAGGCCTGGCAAAAAGGACACGGAAAAAGCCGCTGTCTATTGTTATTTTCAGTGTGAGTTTTTTTATTCAGAAATAAAATTATAATATTAAAACAATGTTTAGCCTGGCATCTTTTTTGAATTATACTGGGTGTTCGCTTTTAAGGGTTATTTTGACACACCTCATAAACAATATCGCACTCTTTTTAATAGAACACCCTCTTATGAGGAATTTAATTTTCTTCTATTTTTATAAACCAAGTTCTACATCTAAAACTAGTAGTTTTGGAGATAATTATCTTTTTAAGATTTTAATGGCTTTTGTGAAAACCAAAATACTGATACTAACTAATAGATCCTGAAAATTTTGTTTTCGCATGGAAATTAAATTACTTGTAAGATGATGTCATCATATGCAGAACGTTCTGTTTAAAAAAAATTGCGATATTGTTGTTTGAACTTCGTGTAAAATTAAGCTTAAAACCAAACCGCTCTATATAACTTGAAAACTTTTTTATCGGTGCATTTATTACATTGGCCCATGTCCATAAACGCTATAAAAATCGCATTAAAAAATATTTCGTTAATCAGTTATTCTTATTACTATTTTAAATTTGACCGGCAACTAACAATTAAGAAACAAATGGCGAATAACTCAACAACAGTACAAGTTACATATAGGAACACTAGACCCTATACGATCTCGTAGGGAATTAAATTTGGCATTCAAAAACGTATTTATATACAGGGTGCACCGTTTAAAATAACAAAGTTGCTTATTACACCTTGAAAAGTAAACACCCTGTATAAGTGACATAGACTTTTGCATTTAACTTATTTTCGTAAAGTTATTATTTTAAGCTGTGGGTGGCATCAGTATTACATACTTTTAATCTGTATATTTTTATAAATATTGTTATACGAATTTTTTCGTAAAGATTTTTTCACGATTTTTTGCAGGATTTTTTCCGATGATTTTTCCATGTAATTTTTTGATTGATTTTAAGGATTTTTTCCGCCTACCTTTGAAAAGGTCCCTTTTCGATCAAATTTTTTTTAGAATCTGGAATGTGGAAATCCTGCCATCAAACTTGCACCATACCACCAGTTTTTATCTCAGCTTAAGTTTGAACATTTTTTATTTTTCAAAAATCTTTCTAGTGTATAAATTTCTACCCACCTTTAACCGGCACGAAACTCTGGATTGTATTTTTAAGTTTTGAGCTTTGGCAGCGTTGATCAAACGCAAAGTTAGCCGACTTCCTGCTTAGTTGAGCCAGGACTCAAAGCGGATTTCCGGCTAATGAGGAAAGCGGAGTTATTCGGAAACAGAACTGCAAATTTAGCTCTTTATATGTTCTATATTTTCTCTAAGTGCAGTTCCGCGCATTAGCTATGATGCATAGAGGTTAAAGACCTATGGCGTAAAACTGCGTATTTGGTAATAATTTCCGAGATTGTTGTGTACGTATTTTAAAACATACCCACTATGTCAAGTGATCTGTAAATAGTAATTATTGCGAGAACGGTTAGCTGTTTATGTTTAAATATCACTTGTAGTGGTCTAGATTTCTTAATCAGAATTTAAGGTAAATATGTCTGTTCCGTATAAAGTCTGCACTTGAGTTTCTTTAATGTTTTTTAATTTGATAATAATTTCAAAAAGCTAATCCCGTGGAGAAAAAGTTAAATAGTGAAATAGGACCTTTTTTTTGAGAAAAGTGGTTAAATTTTAAACAAGCTGCATTTTCCTAGCTAGAAAGTAACTTTTAACTTTAAATCTTTCCTATAACTTGCTGATTTCCAAAAAATCCCAATTCTGAATAAATAAATTAAATAATACCAGCAATTCAAGCTTTATTTGCTGGCTTAAAGGTAAATACCTGCCGGCAAGTTGCATAGATCTGCCTTTTGTGTTTAAAGAAGGGCTATGCCCTCTCTAAAATTGACAAAAGAACCAGTCACACGCATAAATTGTCGACACAGAGGGCACATGACGGGACGCTTAGATCTTGTCCCTTTCTTTTGATGCTGTTGTTGGTGGAGGTAGAAAATCGTTTGGTTTAAGATATTCAGCCAGCATGGCTCTAATTGCCTTTTCTTGGTAACATTAATGGCAGTTTTAGCAGCTACTTAATTTTCACCAGAAGGGTATTTTACTTTCGCCGTAAAGATCAAATGAATTTGGGTTTGCGAATTAGTGGTTTTAATGTACTTTTTTTGATAAAGAATAACGGCGAAAGACACAAATTTCGTTTTTACTTTTCCATACCTTCGGTATAGGGAAATATTGATTTCATGAAGATTTTCAAAATCTAGATTTAAACGAAAATACACGTTTTATGGGTTAAGGAACCCTAAAAAGTTTTTAAAAAATGTCTGTCTGGGTGTGTGTGGGGAAGGGGAGTGACGCCTCTAAAGGCGAAAGCACTGGGGATCGATTTTGATGAAATTTTGCATCAAAAGGCACATCGAACATTGTAGTTCTAGTTATACTTTTTTTAAAAAATCCAAAACCGAAAACGGAAGGTAAACAGGTTTTCTCGGTAGCGTTTTTTTTTTCCAAAACTAAATTTTGTAAATTTGAATACGGGATCTGAGAGAAGAACTTAAGGCAAACGAAAACTTTTTTATCGAACCCTCTAGCTTCAAAATTGCAGCCGCTACAACTTTTTGAAAATCTCGACTTTAACGTCCATTTACTCAAAAACTAGTTATTTGATAGGGATAAGCTACAACTTCTTTTTTATATCGACTTTTAGTCCTAAGCACATCTAATCAGCTGTAGGGCGGGCGGGCGGTTCTGTTCTTACTGTTCTTATACGGTATGCGACATCGTAGGGTTGCCTATATATATTGTTTTCTTAGTAATCTAACATACAGTAAAATGAAAGAAGTGCTTAAGGCAAATCTAAAACGTTTTTACGTTTAACGCCCATTTACTCAAAAAGTAGTCTTCTGGCCGGCATCAGCTACAACATGTTTGAGAGCCCTTTGTGAGTCGTATACGGTGAAACAAAATTAATTTCAAAAATCTGAAAAAGATCGATATGGCGCTTCTTTAAAATTTTGAAAATTTCCAAAGAAATATTATTTAAAAACTGCCCACACGATTTTTTCCAAACTTTGTAGACTGTTAGAACGGAAGTTTGGCTACGATTGTTTTTTTTTTCTGAAAACTATAAACTCACTGTGGCGCTTTCTATGAATTTGGATGGCTGGAATGGAGGGTTGCGTATATGGCTTGCTTTCTTAGACATCTAACAGTCTGTGAAATGTACAACGTTATAATAAATTATAAAGGTTGCACGGCTGCAACTACGGGAAGTATTAATATGTAGTATGGGAAAGTCCACTCGAAGTCCACATTTCAGGTTTTTTAAGATTAATTTTAGAAAAGTTTTTTTTAATGTTGTAAGGTTTTTTCCCAAAAGCTTATAATTGTTTGGAAATTTACCCAATTCTCTGATACACGTTCGAAGAAAAAACCCACCGTGAAACTAAAATTTAAATGCTTTTCAATTTACATACTTTATAAAAACAAACAAGTTATTATAAGATTCTCCCAAGCCGTTTAGATATTCATAAGAACGAAACTACTATCAAGTTCAAGGTGTAATGTTTACGATATTGCCCACTACAAATATATCAGATATTTAAAATGATCGCGTATGCATGTTCCTGAGCATGTAAAACATGAGTTCGTAGCGTTGGTACATGATAAACGCTTGAATAAAAATTACGCTTAATAATAAAAGTTTTATAGTTGTGGAATAGTTTAAAATTTCTTTTTTTTTGTGATTGTACGTACAAACACTTATTTATATTCAATTTCGTCAGTGTGACGTTAGCTATAGAAGGTTACTCAAGCATTTAATTAATTACAAAAAGATTTCCTACACTAGAAGTAACAAAAAGCATTTAGTTCTCAGTACCTAGCTAGTATTTAAATAACGTTGGATTTAACTTTTAATAAACGTTGTAAAATGTTATTTTCTGAAAACCTATTTATGTTTTTGAATGTAAAGTAAAAGGGATTAATTTGGTTTGCCAATAAAAAGATCCACAAGAAGATAATAAAAATGTGCCTCAAAATATTAACGCAATTTAAACATTACGCCATAATTTATTAGTTTTAGATTACGCTCTGTAATTTGCAAGCGGAGTTGGAAATAGCAGTTATTTTGAGATAAAATAAATTTCTTGACAACTCATTTTACACATTTATTCATCAAGGTGTAAGTATTTGCCCTACAAACTGAATTTTTATTTCAGAATGTAACATATTAAGTAGATTTCGCTATTAGATTCATACATGTATTAATGAAAAAACAGTCGAGCAACCGCCACTGGAGTTGCTCGCATTTATTGAAATTTAAAAAAAATTTGGAAACATTTAAATTTATAAAAATTGTAAACATAGTAAAATATCAAAATTTGTATTAAATTCTTTGCTTAAACCTTCGAATCCAACGTACGATATGGCTTGTTGTTTTGGCGTAATGCCTCTTCTGTTAAACAAATTTTAATATCTCAAAAACGAGCAATAAGAACAATCACTTTTCTTGGTTGGCGTGACTCATGCAGGGATGCCTTTAAAATTTACAAGTTCATGACTGTCATAAATTTATACATTTTTGAATGTTTGCGCTTTGTGTACAAGAATCAAAACCTATTCCAATCAAACTCGGAATTTCATAGTTATTCTACAAGATCTGCTGCTGTCATTCGCATACCCTTTTCACGTAATGGTGTGGTTCTTAAATCGTATATGCATTGTTGCGCGCGCCTATACAATGCCCTGGATAACTGGTATAAATGCATAGAAAGTGATCGAGCAAAATTAAGACATTTCTTTTGGAGCATCCATTTTTATACAATTGATGAATTTTTAGAGTTTTGTAGTTAATTTAACTGTATGTTTTAATTTTTATTTGCTTTTATTTTAATTAGATGAACTTTTACTACCTTACAATTTAATGTTATATGTGATGTATGTATAATCTTATACGCTTTTGTATTTTCGTTTTTATACTATTTAATGTTTCATGTATTGTACCCTCAATGTAATTTTCTCTATGCCGAATGGCCAACAAATATACCACTACTACTACTACTACTACATAATCCTACTTTGTTTACCGAGTCACACGACTCATTATCTACAGCCACTCGACAGATCATTTTTTAAATCATTAAAGAACCATTACTACGCGGCTTGTAACAACTTCATGAAGACAAATCCAACTAGGAAACTAACGAGGTTGCAATTGGGGAAAATTTTGGGATACGCCTGGTGTAAATCCGCAACTGTGGAAAATGGGATGTCTGGTTTTAGAGCCACAGGTATTGCACTTTTTAATCCAGACGTCATTCCAGATTACGCGTATGTTGCCATTGAACTGGAACAAGGTGCAGAAACTGTATCGCGTGGTTCAAACAGTACGCCTGGCCCTTCTTCTTCTTCACCTCAGCCACATCCAACTCGTGCGACTACCACTCCTTCACCTCAGCCAAGTTGCTCACGCCTGCCCGACATTCCAGCAGTTGAAGATGACCCCAGACCAGGAAACTTGTTGGACGATATTTCGACAATTCCAAAAACAAGTGCAGTAGCGGTAGTCAGAAAACGCGGTAGGTAAATTGCAGCAATTCTGAATACTCCAGAACGCATTACGGCACAGAAAGAAAAAGAACGAAAGAAGAAAACAAAACGAATGAGCCCTCCAATTCAGAAGAAAAAAACTGGTAATAAACATAGAAAACAGTTGGAACAATCTTCAGATTCGGAAGCGAAAGTCCTGTTTTACAAGAGAGTGATGTGTCGTTAGAAGGGTGGGACGAAAACGAATGTGTGGGGTGCGGAGAAAACTATTTCAAAACCTCTAGATGTGATGAATGGGTCGAATGTGTGAGCTGCAGCCGTTGGTTTCATGATGGTTGCTCCAAGTACGACAATTTGTGCGATTCATGTGGAAAATTGAAGCAAAAAAACCATTCCAAATAATCTTTTAGTTCTCTATGCTTGTTTATTTAGTTGTTACTTTTTTAATATTATAGTTATAAGCTACATATTTTGTTATTTTTCGTAGTCGGTCTCACTCCTAGTTGGTGGACGGTCTAACCCGTACATGTGGGTGAGACCAACCAGTTGCAATGTTTATGTTTTTCTTGAAAATGATATATATATAAATAAATATGTTTAATTTGTAATAAATTATAGTTTATATATAATCTAAACTATTTAAGCGATAATTGAACGGCTTCAGAACAATTATATCTCACAACACAAAAATGCTACAATTTTTTTCCAAAATGTGGTCGAACTCTCCCGGACTTACCCTACCTCAAAAGCAGTTCTAAGTTTAAGACATATTTACATGTCATTATCAAAGGTAAGCGTAAAAAGTAAACAGTTAGTGTTGCTATATGAACAACAGAACTAGATGATTTGATCTTGGTTATCTATGTCTGCAGATGACTTGATTTCTTATTACAAAACGCCAAATAATGGTGAATTTAAAAGAGCAATTTGTTCATTCATTAAACATATAGATTTTAAATGGTTTTAAATTTCCTGCCTCCAGTATATCTAATTTGCGTATCACAAAAGTGTAAATATTTTATAGTGTTATTAGACGTCATTAAATTATTGTCGTCTAATAAGTTTTCATCGTAATTAGATTTATGTGGGTGTTTATATTTGTAACAAAGTACGTGTTCCTTGTACCTAATATCAAATTTGATATTAGACAGACAGTTAGAAATTTAAATTTCTAATTGTCTGGCCTATACAGGGTGCTCAGAATAACTTGCACAGCATGAGGATCTTTGAAACTATGAGGGATACGAAGACGGTTAAATTAGATAAATGTTGTCCAATTATGGTAGCAATGTAATGATGGTTTTGTTTTTCCAAAAATACCCATGGTTTACTAGTTGTAGTTACATTTTCGGTAGCCAAACGGAAACACTAGTCGCTTATGCGACGCAACTAGCGCACGCATTGATTACAAGTAAATATTCAGCACTTGCCTGAATAACTGGACCGAGTTGGCTAACATTCGGTACTTAGCTAAATAGTTACCCTGCCTGATATTGACAAAATATCCGAAAAATTTCCATAATATTCGGTACTTGACCGAATGTTTGACGGAATATTCGGTACTTAGCTGAATATTAGGCCGAATATTCATTATTAAGCCGTGAAAGGTTGGTGGAATATTCGATTTTCGGCCAGAGTCAAAAGCACTATTTGATAAATCTCTGCTATTCATGTCCTAAATTACATTCCTATCATTGTTTTATTTTACAAAAATAACAAGCTCCCACACTTCGTAAATTCACATCTCTACTGTAATAATGATTTACGGCAAATTTTAGTGGCAATAAATGTTTGTGGTTTTAACTTTTGTGCAATGGCCCATTGTTTATTTTTACACAGCAGATTGCAATATGCACACGTCCAGTACATGCGACGCGTGTTGTTTCCATCAATTACAAGCCAGCAGACATAAAAAGCCGAAATAAAATCAACAAACAAACTCGTGCATCAGCTATTAAAACAATTGTCTTATCTAAGTGAGCAATGCATATGCTCTTCCTGGTCTCAATAACCAACCAATGACACGAGTGCCATCGTTTCCTGGTGCAATATGTTTGCACAAACATTCCCTGTTTTCTTGTAACAAGAGATCCATTCTATCAACGTCTGGAAAATTGAATAGGACGCTTGTAAACCGGTCAGTATTGCTGCTCGTTGATATGCTTCTTTAGAATTGATTTGGTTGGCACTAACGAGTAGATTTGCATCTCCTAACCTGTGGTTATCTTGCCTGTGCTGTTTAGATTAGCCTGAAATGTTCAATCGGTTGGATATGCTGAGATTCCCAATCTGCTTTTAGCGCTGCCACACCCAAGTTGCATGTGAAACTATTATTTTGACGTAGGTACATTAGTGCAGTTTTTATTTTACAAGTGTTTATGATTACTCAATATGTCTTCAATGTTGATTCTTGTAGTACTTCCAGGTTGTTTTGAATCCATCATGGAGACTTCACTTATTTGGAAAGGGTGTTGGTTAAATTGATGCAAAACTCGAAATATTATGCTTAACAACAATATTGAAGAAATGTAAGCCAGTGTCCGTATTTTCAAATATCTCCAAAGTCCGCCGAAGAAACCCTAAGAAGAAGGTATTGTATAAGTCGATGTATTGACGAATAAGTAAGTTTTAGTGTTCGAAAATACAGAAAAATCGCGTTTCGCCATAATACCTGTATACACTTTACAGCAGAGACGACTTAACGCAGGAAAATAAATGTAGACTCAAACAAATATCAATCGCATTCGGATATACCAGCGGTAGCAAATCGAGGTTGGTCCGCCACATATGTCATTACGCAAGTATGATTTATATTCCTACCGCCTTGCATTTATCTTCAACAGCAATCTTGCTTTCTTTTTAAAATTGGAAATTGCGGCGTCAAACTTGACATTGAAAAACGAAAAACTTTTGAAAAATTGAATTTTGTTCAATTACCCAAACAAGTTAATCCAGCAAACGTTGAATACTCAGAACTGAAAATTAAGTTTATATTAGTATATAGTAAGATAATTTTTTTCTACCAATTTCCAATCATTCGGCTAATCCAAAAACA
This sequence comes from Ctenicera cuprea, assembly GCA_958336395.1. Classification (NCBI taxonomy): domain Eukaryota; kingdom Metazoa; phylum Arthropoda; class Insecta; order Coleoptera; family Elateridae; genus Ctenicera; species Ctenicera cuprea. The sequence goes on from OY284488.1 coordinate 33,846,261, forward strand.
CGCAAGCCACTTTACTGATCAGTGATCAGGCTTTCCCTTTCGTGTACTTTATCTGTTTTGATCTTATTTCCACTTAACCTTGTCTGGTGGCCAGAGAAATGCATAAATAAAGTCAAAAGGTTATTTACATATCATTCCAAAGTTTCTTAATTATATTCTAAGTTTAAGGACACTCGGCAGCGGTTTACTGTAATAATAATACATTAACAACAATGCAAGTGTTTTACTCTATAAAGTTATTTAAAAATTTTGAACGTGTAAATTTTTTATTTGTCCGGCTACTCAGGAAAACGCAGTTATTTAAATTTTCACATTTTACTTATTTCGCATATAAAAAAAATGTAGGGTTGTTTAGGTTAATGTTGATACAAGAAATTGGAGACGCTCTTCCGTTGGACTTTTCGATATTATAAATATGATTATTAATAATTAATTAAACAAAATAAATTGTGGTTATTATAATTACCACTTAAAAGAAAAAAATAAACAAAATCTGAAAAAACAGCTTAATTTTCTATAGTTGCAACGTTGTTATGGTAGCTCTGTTTTGGCAGCAATGTAACTAAAATTTGCTTTTCTTTTTACTATCTTCGCTATACAAAATTTTGCATCTTAAACTTATATTTTTTTAAAAAGCACTTTTTTGGATTCAAACGTTGTATTTCTGTCTAAATCTCGCAGACGCGAAAATGTTGACGTTCACAATACATTCTGCGTATATCATCATTATATTTATTATATTTCAACTTTTTTGTGAGCAGATTGCTCGTTATTCGGATTCACAAATAAGACGTTTTATGTCTTTGTGTGGTTTTCCTTGCTTTACCCACGTTCCCTTTTCCCACAGCGTTATCCTACTGCTTTGATTTCTCGGTTTTCTTGCATATTAGTTATACAAATAAACAAACCTTTACGAATCAAAAAATAATTATCAAACCTTTGTTAAATACAGCATGAAAATCATTTCGCTTTACTTTCCATTTCAAATAAAGTGCCAATCTGTGGTAATGTCTATATTTGGAATTGATTGTAAGAAAAGTGATTCTGTAAATAAGTTGTTATTTGCTTTTTTCTTTAATTTAAAATTCCACTATGTGCGCTTTCTTTTATTACTTTCCTCTCCAGTATATTATAACCAAGAATAATGATCGAGTATTCCGCGTAAACGCGATACTGCAAAAATGGGAAAGTAAAACCAAAGAAAATTGTTCTATTGCAAAATAGGACTTAATAACATTTGAATTATCTTCAGCAAATACTTAAAAACCTTTCATTTTTAATGAGACACATTTGAAGCCTGTGACTTACGTGTCGGTAGATATTTTTAATATTTTTCGTAGTTCGAAAAAATTGCTAAATAAGGCTTTTGGTTCGGATATACCCAGAGAAGACTAGATTACATTATTATTAGGCACAAAATATCCTACCTTGATTGCGTCGCTTCAACTAACTCTTTATCTCTTTAATAAAAGAAATCCTCATGGTGGGGCATAAATTTAAAACGAATCCCAGAAAAAAGTGCCGCAGTAAAAAGTGCCGCGGGAAAAAGGCCGGGAAAAAAGTGCAGCGGAAGAAAGTGCCGTTTGAAAAACAAGTCCAGTTGAAAACGTACGGCTAGATTTATAAGAGAAGTAGTTTTAGATTAAATGCAACGTTAAAATTATAACAATAACCTAACCTAACCTGGACAGGCGAGTTAGGCTCCAGAAGTAAATTTCAAGGATTTAAGGTTATAATCACTAAATCACCCAACTAGATTTCTAAGTAGTTCTAGATTTGGAAAGGGTGCTCAAATGCCTACCGACTAACCCCCCCCCCCCCCCCATCGGCGCACACGGGAACTGCCTTGCAGCATAACCTCGATGTGACCTGTCATCCTCTCTTACCATCATCTGTCAGGCTCTTGCCTCCTCGCTTTTTTCTGTTTCTTTTTGTATCCTAATTGTCTTAATGCATTTAAATATAGCCTTCCATTTCCACGGACTGTTCCGCATAGCTTCTATCATACTTTCCGGGTTTAATTAGTACCCTACCACGTCAGCCATTTCTTCCCTTCTCTGTACTCATTCTGAGCACTTAAAGATTGTGTGTTCAGCTGTATCCTCCCAGGTCTTCCATTATCAGCTTTCCCAACGCGGTGTACGTAGCTCATAAAGCATTCGTGTCATGTCAGACCTGAGTTAAATGTAAATCGATTTCTCCGTGTTCGCGTTTCACCCATGCTTATGTACGGCAGTACTCTGTGGGTCCATTGGCTTGTTGCCGCTTTCCACTGTGGTATCTCTTTCTTCTGTTTATCGGTTTTGCTCTTGTCTAGTGTGCCTTTTCTCTCGTTTACGAGTAATTCCCATGGTAGAGTTCTGGTCAGGACTAGGTCAGTTTCAGTAGCTATTGTTCTATACTCTCTGCAAATTTTTATAGCCAGTCTTCTTTGCACCGATAGTGCCTTGCTTCTACATTTCTGAATTTTAAACGCTCCAAGCCACACTGCGGCTCCTCTATATAGGAAGATGGAATCTGCTACAGTCGACAGCAGCTTCCGCTTCCATTCTCGGGCCCCTCCTATTCTGGGCATTACCCTTGCTAATGCCGCCACAGTTTTGCCTGCTTATCCTGCTGCAGTTCATGTGAGTTTCGAAATTAATGTTTTTATCAAAAACCACTCCTACGTATTTTAGGGTGGTTTTCATATCGATTGTCATCCCCAGTGTGTGAATTTTATCGCGCGGGTTATGTCTTTTTCTTTCACTAAGCATAACCGCTACCGCTTCCTCAGGTACCAATTCTAATCCTTTGCCTTGGAAACCACTTGCTGATTCTATTCAGAACCGTATTTACGGTTTCCATCAGTTCATGTTCTCCTCTGGCGGTTGCTACGATCGACAGATCGTGAGCGGATGCTATAGTTTTCATTCTTTCTGGTATCTCTAACTTCAATACTCCGTCATCTATTATATTCGAGAGGGTCGGTCTAAGTACTGAGCCCTGTGGGACCCCCGCCGACATTTCATGAACTTTCCCATTATTTGTGGTGACCCTTCGGTGACTCAGGTCGCTCTGAATCATATTCACTAAGTATGTCGGGATCTTCCTTCTCTTCGGCTCTCTCACAATTTCTCCCTACGACGCGATCCATATGCATTCTTGAATCCAAGGTGACCAACGCACACAGTTTTCTAGATTTGAGGGTCTTTTTCTTTTCGGTTTATGCAATTACCAACAGATTGATTGTGCTTGCACCTACCCTCTATAAATCTGAACTAATTTTCTGATAAATCTACGTTCTTTCTCAGTTCTTCTTTTAATCTCGTTACTATTATTTGCTCTAGTAATTTACCTAGCACATTGAGCAAACATAGATGTATATATAAGCTCTTGAGTCGTTATCAGGTTTATTAGGTTTCCTGATTAGCACAAGTCTTGCCTTTTTCCACGTTTCAGAGAAAGCACCTTGTTTTAGTTGCTTGTTAATGACTTGCAGTACCTCGTTTGATTTTAGTGCAGCAGTCAATTTAATGATGTCTGCCTTGATGCCATTGTCTCCAGATGCTTTATTACATAACACCTTTTTCCAGTTCTGCTGTCATAAGGAAGTTGTTTGGGCCTGTTTCTTCTCCTGTGTTTATTTTCGCGTGCTTCTGTTACTCTGTCTTCTAGTTCACTTTGTATGCGCGGCGGTGCTACCCTAAGTCTTTGGGTAACAATCTTGTATCTCAAGCCGCAAGTCTGTTTCTACATCGCTGCAAAGCAGCAAAGCTCGTTTCACTGTCTTTCTCTTTATCTCTATTTTGACAGTTTTGCGTGCCAGTTTTAGCTTAGTTTCTTTTTCATGTATTTCTTTCTCGTTGCTGTTTCTCGTTTTTGCTCTTGCTAGGGCCCGACGTGCTGCAACACATTTCGTTCCTAATTGTCTTATCAGTGGTGTCCACCAGTATTTTGGTTTGTATTTGTTGTTTAAATTGGTGCATAGAGGCAAAGCCGCATCGCATGCCTTGATAATTGCCCTAGTGAGCCTTTTCGCGCCTGCCATGTTTTCTTTCGAAGCTGCTATTATAGCGTTTTCAAAGACTTCTACTTTTAGTTTCCGACGGTTCCATTTTTCTTCTGGGTCTTTGACCATGCCTGTGATTCCAGTACTGACTAACGCTTAATATGTTGAGCCATACTTTCGGTAATGAAGGTGCGATGTCGATGAATGATGTGTTGCTGCCCTTCATCTTTTTTTGCTTCCCTTTTTTCCAGCGGCACCTTCTTCCTGGTATTTTTATTCCGGTGGCACTTTCTTCCCAACACTTTTTTCGGCGGCACTGTTTTCACGGCACTTTCTTCTCGGCACTTTCGTTCGCGGCAATATTTTCTACGGCACTTTCTTCTAGGTAAATTTTTTCGCGGCACTTTTTTCCGGCGGTGCTTTCTTACCGGCACTTTTTTCGCGGCACTTTTTCCACTGTACTTTCTTCTCGGCACTTTTTTCCGCAGCACTTTTTTCCACAGCATTTTCTTTCCGGCAGGTTTCTCCGCGGAACTTTTTCCGGCGGCACTTTCTTTTCGTCACTTTTTCCGCGGCACTTTTTTCCGCGTCACTTTTCTCCACGACAGTTTTTCCGCGGAATTTTTTTCCACGGCGGAGACTTCCCAGCACTTGATCTTGGCACTTTTTCGCGGCATTTTTTTCCGGAACGCATTTTTCCGGCCATTATTATTTGAAACGGCTTATTTATTGTGGTTTCAAAATTTTAATTTAATATACTGCTGGTCTTAAAATTATACATATAACGAAAAAAACTTTTAGTGTCTTAAAATTAATCTAATGTAAGGAAAACACTTAAATCTCGCTTCATTTGTTAAGAATTATTTTGAAAATGAAAGACTGACTTCTTCCTTTTGTCCTAAATCCATAGAGGAACTTAAATCAGTGTCCCATGTTAATTTAATTCTAGCGTTTTGTAATCCAGAACAATGGCGCATTTTTAAAATTTATCACCAATAACAGGAGTGCAATTACTGTAAACGTAGCAAGCCTACTGAAAGTCACTATAACTTGGGCCATAAATAGCATTTGGAGGCCATCAGGACGAAATAATAAATAACAAAAACAGATATTAGTATCTCGGCACATTTTACCGTTGAAAAATGCTGTTATTTGTCAACGTCCCAGCACATAGTACATAAACATTTGCTCCTTAATTTTTTAAGAACACCAAAGAATTTCTAGTTCGCTCGAGTTTTAATTTCTTACAACTGAACTCATTTTTCGTGGTGGAATTTTAATCAGAAAAATTTAACTGTTACCTGACAAGGATAACGAACCGGCGCGCGATTATAATTTACAGAAATATAGAAAAATGGTATGTATCGGTTTTTGGACAGAACGGTAGCACTCATTCAACTCAAAATAGGCACGTGTAGCTTTAAATGCACTCGTTTAACATTTCTTACATAAACTAGCGTAAATTAAATGCGACTAGTAAATAGGCGCAAATTCTTGAAAGTTCAGTGTCCCCACGGTATTTTGGGACTGCAACGGTCTCGTAAAAGTACAGAATGCACACGACTGACTGAATTATTTTAAGTGACCTGCATTTTCCTGAAGATTCTTGGCATTTGAACTTACGCTGTTTTTGTTGGACTCCCTACAGGACCATCATGAGGTAAGAGTTGAGATTTATGTTTCTCGAACTTTGAAGGTTGGAGCTTTTACGTGGATGATGATAAACACGTTATGGTTATTAATACATAATGCCAACTTTAAAGTTCATTTTAGTAGCTGTTAGTTCCTTGTTCCTCGTCCAAATTTAAATTAAATAACTTCGGGAGTTATTTTAGGACGCCTGAAATAGTTAAATATAAATTAGATTTAGTGGTGTTCAAACACAATAGACTGTTAAATTTAAATTTGAAAGCTAGTAAAGTTATTCGAGAATGCTTTTATGTATCCCGGTTAAATCGATGATGCACTTTAGTAAAAAAGTTAAGTTTTAAAGTTATTTTAGGACAGGGACGGGTGTTTGCGTTGCGGAGAAAATGCGGACGCTACCAACATGTAATTAATGTTATTTTCTTTGACGTGACTTTTTAAATTACAGTCGTGCAGTGTTTTAATCATTTTGTAGAAGGTAGGCTACTACTTGAGCAATAAGTTCGAAATAACTTTAGAAAATTGGCAGTTTGAATGCACGACTAAAAATTATAAATAAGCTACTTGGTATCGTCCATTCTCTTGCAGATATTATTTACGACCGCGTAAAGATTTTATTATAATGAAAGTACTAACACAATAAATAACAAACATCAAGGAAAGGTGAAACACGACAAATTTTAAGTGCATGTTTTTTTCGGAATTACAAGGAAACAACCACAGGACTCATACTAAATGTATCATTATCAATTATTTGGTAGGCTCAAATCCGTCTGTACTAACTTTCAAAAAGACCAATGACATTAGGCACCATTTTGCAAAAAAAACAAGCGAAAATAAATATTTGTGTAAGAATACAAATTCCTTCCCCGAGAAGTTTGCAAAATTTTTCACATTTTTCATTGGGCCAGTAAGTCTACGTCAATTTTTCCTATCACTATTGTTGTATCCAGATATTAATTGTTAATATGTCGGCGTTACAGAGTAACTCGATCAGGATCAGGGCATTAAGACTAAGCATTCCCTCTAAAATGCGGAACGATACACAAAGTCTGCTAGGGGTTAGGGAAGCACACCGGTCAGATCGGCCCTGATACTGTATAAAATTGTAAATCAAAGAAGTGATAGGTGATTTTGAATGAAAATAATCGAATCATTCGATTATCAAAATATCTCGAAAGCTTACAGAACAACATTCGAATAATTCTACATTTTAAAATTTTTACATTTTAAAATTATCAGTTTTGTCAATTTCAAAAGCGGCCGTTGAAGCGATACCCCATACAGTAGCCAATTGCAAATGCCCAATGCAAATACATAATATGATCGCATTACCAGTTGTGGTATTATGATGTGAATACACCAATGGAAACGGAATTTCCGGAATGCAATTGCATAAAGACGGCTACCGTGGCGTTTTTTCCGCGCAAGCACAAACAGATAAGAATGTTTTCACTTGAACATTTGAAAATAACTGATATTAGGAACAGCAAACACAGCGGTTTCCACCGCACTGTTTCGTTTGTCGTGATTATTACAGCACAGGGTCGTATTTAAAATTTTAATACTGTTCTAAATATAATAAAAAATATCTAAATATAAAGAAATTTATTAATATTTAGAATAATACTGTACTCAAAGGAAAATATCTTCTTGTTTCCTTCACTTAACCTGTCTCCAAACAGGCACGGCACTATTACTTTGCTCTACTATTATTGTATTTGTGCTTAATTTGTTTATGTTTTGATACAGTATATTTTTAACTTTATTTTATTTACTTCACCTTGTCCTTTCCGTTACCAAACAACAAAACACTTAAAAGGATTCATACTTTATATTTCTTGGTACAAGTTATTTTGTTATGCAAATACGAGGGTGTTAAACATACAAAACAACAGCAAAAAATATCCTTGCGGCAGGGTCATATGTAAAACGTCCCTCATAAATATTACCGATTCAAAAAATAGATTGACCTCTGACCCACTCGCAGTTGTTCAACTTCCTGGACGCCCGCCCATCGTTTTGTTGAACATCCGGCAATGGAAATTACTACAATTATATTTCTTAGTCTTAATTGTCAACTAACAGCGACATTTCCTACATGTAGACGCAAATTGTGGTGTTGTAAGTAGAACTTTTCCCTTCACATAACTACAAACGTCCCGGATTAAGAGTAACGCTTCCTTTTGCTTTTACCCGGAAACTCCATCCGCTCTGATTAGTTATTGCAGACATAACAAACGACTCGGACGTAAATTCGATTTGTACATCGTTATGATCGGTTGTTTATCTGTTAATTTCCGTCGATAATTGCATTACAGATGCTGTAAATAATACTTTCAAATTGTTACACGTTCCGGAATTCAATAAGCAATGGCTTTATTAAACTCTAGTTATATTGAATATTAAATTAATGTGGTGGAATTTTCATAATGTAGTTCAAAGAAAGATATACGAGGTTTGTCTAATGATCAATTAAATTTATCAGATAGAAACAAAATTTGTATTTATAAATATGTAAAAAAATCATTTAGATATTTAGAAAACGCGGAAATAAAAAACTGATAAATATTGTTTATTGGAGCATCCGCACAGAGAAAATACATGTTGGCCTTAATTTGAAAACGATAACAGGAAATGAAAATACGACAAATACGTTTATTTAAGTTTGAAGTTTTATTTTTCCTGCCATAATATTTGCAATAAGCAAACCAATACAAATAAAATGTGGTTGAATCTGTAAACAGATAAGCAGCAATTTTTTAAACTTTAACAAACAGTAAGCTATCATAATTTATGACATAAGCCACGGAAATTATTGGCCTAATGATAATTTGGAGTAAGCAACGTCAATTTAGAATTGTTTAAGATTCGCAGAAGCGAAAAAATGTATTTTTGCATTTTTCCTCATAATCCTTCAAATTTTCTAGACTACAATAGTAGTTGAGGCACGACATAAATATCTGTAAGTTCTTGCAGAGAACTAGAACTTATTAATTCCTTTTGTTTTTAACTATAGTTGGGCCTTGAATAAAGCATTATTTGCCTTATAAGGAAGGAAATAAAAATTTATTACAAACACATGACATGGCAATAAAAATTCAGTGAGAATAATGCGACTTCCCCGTTACGAAATTTCCTGCAGCAATCACATTATACTGTTATATGTGTGAGTAGTGTTTCTGAAATGTAAAAGACATACATGGATGTCAAAGTTGCGAAATTGAAAACAAATCTCTTACGATGAGAATAAAGATCATTTTTAATTTACAAAATTTCTAAATAATAACAATTGGAAGTTTGTTCCGCGAATTTTTCAAATAACAATTTCAAAAGAAGTAATAAATCACTGCTTTTAATATTCAAGATTTCAAGTAACCAGGGACGGACCCAACCAAGTTTTGGGGCGTGGGGAATCCTGAGTTACCTAACTGCATTAGTTAAAACATGCTAACTTTTTTTTACACGCGGATAGACATTTGATAGGGATTTTGGGTAAATTGGGACAGCAGAGACATAAACAATATAGATATGTTTAAAAAATAAACAAGTGTTTCATGGAGAAAATTACTAAAAAGTATACATAGATTGGGTAATTATAGTAAGTCGCACGAGACTGCAGAGCGGAGTGCACACTGATCTTCAATCTTATAAAAACAATACTTATTTTCCAAGAATCTGATTATTGAACTAGACTGCCAGTGTCAACTGTGCCATAAAAGGTATCAAGTGCGGGTGCGGCGTAAGCTTAATATAATACGTTCCCGGTTCCCATCGGCTGCGGCTCGTTAGGATCGTGACTAAATGCAGCTTAGCGTTTGTTAATTGTTAATCGATTAGCAATGAATGAGCCAATATAATGGATAAATAATACTCACTCAACTTGATTAGCAGCCAAAAACTTGAATATAAAATTCCTTCTCCAAATTATTTGTGTTGATTTTGCAACTTTTCTGCGTGTTTCGCCAACTTTTGCGTGATTTTACCAACTGTCTAGAATATTGGGGGGAGGGCCTCCCCTCCCCCTCCCATGCCGTCCGTCATGCAAGTAACTGACTATTATTTCTGGAATATTACAACGAATTTGATATTTTTAAATCAATTATATACCATAAGATACAACAAAGTAAGCACGAAAAAATCATAGGGTCGATGCCGACAAAGTGCTTTTAAAAAGCTTCTTGATAAAATATTTTGGAAAAGATAATTTTTGTAAGAGTCCTAAATGGGCGTTGCACGACTTTCTGTACAAATAAAATTTCTGAAGTAATATTAAGTAGAAAGTGTAGAATATACATGATATGGAGTTACGACTTCCCAAAGATGAAATAGTCTAATCCCATTGTAATTAATACACTACTCAAAAGAATTAAGGGGTCACTTTTTTCAGAAGGTATGCCTTCCTTATGATATCAGCTATAGTGTTCAACGATGTGGTAGATGTTAAGATGATATTCAGTTTTTATAGCATTTCATTAAAGTAAATGTTTCGACAATGCGTATACCAAGTTTCATTAAAATGCCATCGGCCCTAAAGAAACTTCAAGCATTTGAAATTTTAACCCCTTAATTCTTTTGAGTAGTTTATATCCGCCAGTGCCGGCTTTATGTATCTTTCCGCCCGAGGCTAACTTTTTCAAACCGCCTAAATAATATTCGCGATTCAAATTAAGCTTTTAACGTTGCACTGGAGCTAATTTTGTATGAATTTAGAATGTTTGTGTTCTATAGTGAAAATGTACATCGTCAATAGTGAAATATTCATACAAAATGTAAATCAAATCTCATTTTGTGTTAATTATTAAAGCATGATCACTGATTCGACAGTTCCATCGCTGTAACTCCGTACCGTATCCGGATCCATGGTTGTTAGAAATGTTCTACTTACAATGACTTAGGGATACCACCTTTATTAGAGCAGATTACCGAACAGTAGGGTTGTGAATCTATATGGTTTACGACAGTAATTTTGTCCAGGACCGGGGGAAGGCGTCAGTAAATGTGATTTATATTAAAGAAAAATACGCTAAATATAGGCTATTTGTGAGCAACGAAAGCAAACCATAACAATCAAATTAAGAAAATAAAAATACGCAACAATTTGAATTGGTTTTGAAAGGTAAATTTCAATTTAAATGTTGGATTCTGTGGAGTTAATTAATTGTACGTTAGCTAAAAACTTTATTTTAAAATTAATACCTACATAAACATAAAGCAAGTTTAATATATAAAGCGCCTCTTGGACCAGTTTGGAGATTAAAATTTTTTAAATTTATATAACCAAAAGTTTTTATAATAAATATTTTATTTTTATACAAATAAATAAAAATCGTTTTGTATTTTTTTATTTTTCTGGCATATTTGTTATTAAGTATGTTTTTTTGTTTTTATTTGTGAATTGATAAAATAATAAAGCTGTGAAGTCTAGAAACATTTGTTTTGTGAAGTCTAGAAATATTATTTTGGTGCAGTGGACGAGGTGGCACGGTCGCGCTAGCATTTTACACTGAAAACGCTTAATTAGCTGAATTCAAGCAGAATTGTAATATTTAGTTGCCTTGAATCCAACTGTTCGTTATAATTGTTTCATTAATTTAAAATAAAATGTCTAATATCCAACCTATTTGTCTCACATGCCTTGCTCTGTGGAAATTAACATAAGCATGCAACGGACGCCAAAAGCGAAAAGTGTTTAGCAAGTTTATGCGCGCCACCTCCAGCGGATAAGTAGAAGTTTTATGCTCACAAAAATAATTTTCACATAATTATTTTTTATCAATAAAATGACTAAATTATTTTTTTAAGTTTCAGCACATTCAAAATAATTTTTTTTGCATCAGAAACAAAATTATTTTGCAAGAATTTTGTTTCATTCCCTAAAAAATAAAAAAGAGTCTAAGAAAAATTTTAAAAATGACATAGTAATACTTTTTTATACATAAAAAATAAACTTATATTAGGATCGCAATTTCCGTTTATATTTTTTTATTGATTTGGACATCTAAATCTTTTGATATAATTATAGAACTCCGAAGACTACGTGTTAAAATTTAATTCATTAATAAAAGGATAGCTTTAGTAGGGGCGAAATTCTAAATATCTTAATTTAACAAAAAGTAGATTAAAATTACCGAACATTTTGTGTGCCGGTCAGCATACGTAAAGTGACCATACGTCCCGTTTTCAACGGGACAGTACCGTTTTTAAGCCATCGTCCCGTTGTCCCCGAGAAATCACTCGGGACGCAAAAATGTCCCGTTATGCAAAATTAAAACAATACTGTCCGTATTATATACTATATATACTGTATTCATTTGTTTGCAAATTGAAATGAAGGCCAATAATGTTTTCATACAGATAACCAAACTATATGATCGCCAGTTCGGTAGTAAGCGTAAGTCTATGGGGCGCCAAGAGTAAAGTGAAAATTTGCTGTGCATTTCACGTAAAGTGACCATACGTCCCGTTTTCAACGGGACAGTACCGTTTTTAAGCCATCGTCCCGTTGTTCCCGAGAAATCACTCGGGACGCAAAAATGTCCCGTTATGCAAAATTAAAACAATACTGTCCGTATTATATACTATATATACTGTATTCATTTGTTTGCAAATTGAAATGAAGGCCAATAATGTTTTCATACAGATAACCAAACTATATGATCGCCAGTTCGGTAGTAAGCGTAAGTCTATGGGGCGCCAAGAGTAAAGTGAAAATTTGCTGTGCATTTCACGGTATTTAAGGCAATTTGTCCCAATATTTATTATACACTGTGTCCATAAAGTAACCCGCCCTCCCCCCAACTAACTTTTGAACGACTTGATAGTTTTCTACAAAATTTTGTGTGCTGTAATGGGAAATTAAATACTATTTTTCAGACCATATTAAAATTTTGTATCATCCAAAATGGCGACTGGACGCAATTTTGAATTTTTTTTAAATAGAAAGGGGGGTTGAGTGACACCTCGTTGGAAAGGTCTTTTAATTCTGCGTCTGATCCTAAGGTTTCAAAGAAAAATATTCAGCCATAACAAAATGACAATGTTTGAAGATAAAGAAGTCTATTTAAAAAAACTAAGAATTAAAGCTTAAATTAATTAAGTGTTCGAAATGTTTACTATTCATTTCTTGGCAAATAAAATGTCGGTTAGGAAATTCCTGCCTTACATTTTCACAAGTTTCTGGAGTGATAATTCTGCAAACTTCTGTAATGTGTTGCTCCAGTTCTTCAATTATTTCTGGACGGGTTCTGTACACTTTCGATTTCAGATATTCCCATACAAAAAAACTAAGAAAGTTAAATCTGGGGAGTGAGCCGGCTATTCTACAGGCCCCCGCCTAACAATCGATCTGCCAAAAAAATATCCTTTGAGAAAGTCAGAACAGGCCTATAATAATGAGTCTTGTTGGAACACAACGTTTTCAATATTATTTCAAGCCATCTGAGTTCAATATTTTCCTTTAAAATTCTAGGATCAAACGCAGAACTAAAAGACCTTTCAAATGACTTTCACTCGACCCTGGATAAAAAATCAAAACAATTTTGAATTGAGTGAGTCCATTTGCTTAAAATCCGCCATTTTGTTATGGCTGAATATTTTTCTTTGAAACTCTAGGATCAGACGCAGAATTAAAAGACCTTTCAAATGAGGTGTCACTCGACTCCCCTTTTCATTTAAAAAAAATTTCAAAAAGGCGCCCAGTCGCCATTTTGGATGATACAAAATTTTAATATGGTCTGAAAAATAGTATTTAATTTCCCATTACAGCACACCAAGTTTTGTAGAAAAATATCAAGTCGTTCAAAAGTTAGTTGGGGGGGGGGGGGTTACTTTATGGACACAGTGTATATACACACATTTAGCTAAATGCTTTTTATTTTAATAAATCGTTGTAGATTTAAATAAATTCTTAACCATTTGGTTTAAATATTCTAATATTTAATAAAGCATTAGCGATTTAATCAAATCTTAAAACATTTACTGTAAATTTTCAAATATTTAGTAAACCTTTATGTATTTAGATAAATCTGCACATATTTGTTTTAAATCTTTCAATATTTAATAAATACTCGCAGATTTAATTACATTTTTACCGATATAAATAAATCCGTACAGATTTAAATAAATGTTTCAACATTTAAGTTTAAGCTGTCACATTTAATGTTAACCTGTCATATTTATTTGACCTTGGTGAGCCCTTGGTGGGAGCGTTCGACGCTTAAACAAAACAGACTGAAAATTACATTCTCAAGGGAATGTTGAGGAAACTTTCATTGTATGAATAATAAATTATGCAATGTTTATGTTATTCAATATGTTGTTATTGATGATTGACCTAACATTAATTGTACAAATTTTTGAAATACGGAAAACCTGTTCATAATTGTTGAACGTTACCACCAGTGTAAACGGTCTTGGTCTACTATGTAGGCTGGGTCTACCAAGGTCAAATAAATATGACAAGTTAACATTAAATATGACAGCTTAAAATTAAATGTTGAAAAATTTATTTAAATCTGTAAGGATTTATTTATATCGGTAAAGATTTATTTAAATATGCAAATATTTACTAAATATTGAAAGATTTAAAACAAATATGTGCAGATTTATCTACATACATAAAGATTTACTAAATAGTTGAAAATTTAAAGTAAATGTTTTAAGATTTATTTAAATCTCTAATAATGCTTTATTAAATGTTGGAATATTTAAACCAAATGTTTAAGGATTTATTTAAATCTACAACGATTTATTAAAATAAAAAGCATTTAGCTAAATGTGTGTGTATAATAAATATTGGGACAAATTGCCTTAAATACCGTGAAATGCACAGCAAATTTTCACTTTACACTTGCCGCCCCATATAAGTCGACGCTGGAATCTGCTAAGATTGCATTTGGCATTTTGCAGTGGCACAACTCATCTAAAAGCAATGTTAATAACTAAAGGCAATATAAATCAGTCTTGTCAAGAGTTTTATACTTATTTGAAGTCGTCACCTGCACTATTAAAACAAATTTGTTCTTCGGAGAAATATAAATGAGTTTAAAATATTGATAGTTATTTTATATTTGTTTTTCTTTTCCTGTTCATTAGTATGTATAAGTATAACATTAATAAACCAATAAACTTAATGTGTTCTTTAATATTTTATTAACAATAAAACCAATGCAGTGTTTTGTACAATATTTTGTGTTTTTATCGATTTTTTTAAACACGTCCCGTTTTTGTAAGAAAAATAAATGGTCAGTTTAAGCATACGTAACAAACACCGAACAAATTTATGAATTGACGTGAATATCAAACGGGTGATAACCCTTATATTAACGTGAATGACTTCGGGGATGTGATCCATACGCTTGCAGAGAAAGTCCTTTATAGAAAAACATCCAGAATCTTGGAATAACGACATTTAGGTTCTTCCAAAAATTATCTCTTAACTTTTAGGATAAGGAATTTTTCCAAAATAAATTCCTGGTTTTTTGGTTCTGTTCCTTCTTTTTCAAATTTTCCTCTCGAGGTCTTTTCCAAGAGTTTAATAATTTGCATCATTTCCATTTTTCCAAAAGCCCTTTTTTTTCTACAAAAAGCTTCTTTCCGAATTCTTTTGAAAAGATTTCCCAAGGTATTTTTATTCCAAAGGCTTTTCTTTAAAGTGTTGTTTTTCTATGAAACTTTCCTCTAGATTTCATAAGTCTGTGGTTGCGCTTGCCGGTTGGATTCAAAACCGTATATGGGTTGGATTAGATAATTGACGATGTAGAGTACGGGGTGGGGCACTTGATCACAAATTTAATGACGTCATGAACGTAAAAACTAAGCTTGTTTTGTGCAAAGACGTCAATTGTTTATCGTTTACTTTAGTCCAAACGTAGGAATTTTTTTAAACAACAGTTAGGAGAATTTTTATTCTGTGGGCCGTTTATTTTCGTCTATACGCTTTAACGTGGGTGCTTGATTTATTTTGATGTGTTTTGAAGCAAATTTTTGGAAATTTTGTGATGTATTCTATTTACTACGAGCTTCTTGTCCTTGTCTAACTGTTTCCTGTTTACCTCAAAGAATTTTTAAAGTCATACTTATGAGGAATTTCGTCTCAGGGCCTGTCTATTCTTGTTTTATGTTGAGTCATCGGACACAACTTTTACAATTATTAAATTTAACCCCCTTTGAAGTTTTTCAGAATTCTTGAGTTCATGCAATGTTGTTGATTTATTCTGTCGGATATTCTCACACAAAATTGCTTTGTAACCAAAGACAACGAAGTAAAACACCTTGGTTAAATTTAATCGAGGTCGGTGCAACTAAAATTTGTCATCTTACCTGCCTGATTATGACGTATCCATAAAACGCGTCATAATAAAAACAAACACGGTTCTTTTTGGTAAGAAAACCATAATTTGACGGTTAAGGAAGTGACAAGTCATTTTTTTCTACGGGGTGTCTTTGCGGTACGCAATTTACTCCATATCTATATGATTCATGGAGCGAAGTTGTTAGGCAATAAAGTGACCCATCCAAAACGCAACATTACACATTACTAAGGCCTAAAAAAGGTAAACTATCTCGCCAGGCGGTGACGTCAAAAGGTTCGAAACAGGCGGTATGTGCAACAACGTTATAATCATCACCAACAGCCGGACATGCCAAGAATAATTCGATCTCTCTTGACTTTGGCACGGAAACCGTTTTCCACTGTCAGTTCCAGCGTCAGATGTAGTCAAGAAATACAGAATTTTGTTGGCAACATTTTAGGAATGAGCGAACGACTTCCTTCCTCCAAAGTGCACAACAGCTGAACGGTTTTATTTTGCGGTTATGATTCAGCGCTTATTAATTCTCGTGATCTTGCTCATTAGGTATTTAGAATTGTTTAACGTGATGTAAATACCATAAGACGACTAATTACTAAATTACCAATCAAAAATTGTTTATGGATAACACCTGAAGATTCCTTTGGATGACTTTGGTAGATAAGTTCGAATTATGCACGTCAGAAAAGTTTGTTGATAATTCTTTGCCCCCCGAGTCGCCAACGATAAGATAAAAAACAGACATAAATTTACAACAATATTGTTGATAGGCAAAATGTGAAACGTGTTGTTTTTTATTTCTTTGCAAATGCGTCAAAGAATTTATAAATAGCAAGATTAACGATACAAGAGACTTACCGTCATTGAAACCCGGATCCAGTTCCGCTTACGTCATTGCGTTACTATGAGATATTTACATTAAATTCAGTACCTATTATTAAAATTTCACGCTCTAATTACTTTGATGTGCTTTTATGTTGTTGCTCTCACATCATGCAATAAGACGGGCCTTGCAGAAGAAGGAACATCATTATCTGTTTTGTGTACAAGCAGTAATTACTTCCAACTGCAATTAAATATATTAATTATCCACGGCCTTCTGATTTGTTCTGTAATCGCTTCGACGTTCAACTAGAATGATCATTATGTAACTACTAGCTTGGAAGGAAATCGTGCCTACAATAAAAGCAATATCGTAGGTGCTCGAAAACGATTATTTCCGTTTCCTTATTCTGCACACTGAGCTCGAGTTCCTTTTCCATGTAAAGCTATCGTGAGCAATGAAAACAACCGCTCTATTATTTGCCTTGGATTTCGTACAAAATAGGAAATGTGATTTATTTTACGTTTAACGCTTCGGTATTTTCGGAAAGTCTAATATATTTTTAATATTCACCAAGAAGTAGTAATCGTTAATGAAGCAATTTATGGAAACAAAACTAAGGTGAACTATGGAAAATGTTAATTTAGTAAGCGTGGGTACGGTTATCAGAATGCGTTCTCTTTCAATTTTTGTAAGAATTTCTGAAGATGCACTACAAAAGAAAGTCAAAATTGGTATTATTCCACAATAGGTTTTCCAAAAAAATTGGATGCAGTTCTCGTAAGTGCGGTAATTTAATATTAATGAACATTACTGGCTTATTACTTG
Source organism: Ctenicera cuprea (assembly GCA_958336395.1). NCBI lineage: Eukaryota > Metazoa > Arthropoda > Insecta > Coleoptera > Elateridae > Ctenicera > Ctenicera cuprea. Next base: position 33,863,863 of record OY284488.1, read on the forward strand.
ATCGGTTCTCTATTTCAAACTCAGGGACGTACACTGAAATGTTAGCAACAAACACAAACATTTCTGGGTGGTAATCGCAGAGAAAACTGAAATTAAGAATATTCGTAACCAAAACCGAAAACCATAATCCTAATTATCATCGGTATTTCCCAGATTTTGAACAATTTGACATTAGATAAGTAGATGATATTTTTTGCTTGTGGTTAGGTACAGACAGACAAATACAACAATTTGTAAGTAACATTAATAAAATTCATAGTAATATCAAGTTCACAATAGAAATTTAAAAGAACAATACCATAAACTTTTTAGATCTAAGCATAAAAAGAGTAGGGAACAATTCAGAGAACAATATTTTTAAAAAACCCACAAGTACAGACATGGTCATATATTCAAATTCTAAACAACCAATCAAAATTTAAAAATCAGCTTTCAATAGTATGATACACAGAGCCATTCATATCCCAGTGTCTACCGAAAATTTCGATAAAAAATTTAGCACAATTAAATTTATAGCCCTAAAAACGGATACACGGAGCAATTTGTAGATATTATTTTAAAGAAAAAACAAAAAGAAAATGTAAAACATCTTTTGTACAGCGGACAAAAGACAACAATTGAAAAAACAATATGGTCAAAAATCAATTATATAGGTAGAGTTAGCTATAAAGTCTATAAAGTTTCTAACAGGCTCAAAAAATTAAATATTAACGTAGCTATGCACAATCCAAACAAACTCCATAAACATCTTGTAAACAATAAAGACAATAGAAAATTATTCAAAAAATGGTATCTATCAAATAGACTGTTCTAATTGTGATGCAATATATATAGGACAAACAGGCCGCAGTTTTAATACAAGAATTAAAGAACACATTAGATCAATTAAATACAATCATAATTCAACCGGCATTTCCCAACATTGTATTGCAAACAATCATTTTTTCAAACACACAGATACAAAAATTATACACATAGAAAACAAGGGCAACTGTTTAAATAAATTTGAAAATTTAAAAATTAAAAAGGCAATAAATAATAATAAAAATATAGTTAACGACCACACCGATTTAGGTAATTCACCCCTCCTTGGCCTACAGTCAGCAAAGCATAGAAACACATGTGTTAACACTTAAAATCAGGGCGGCGACCACAGAATTCTAGAAATAGGTGGTTTTGTACATCTTTAGGTTATTAATTTTAGTTTATTTGTCAACTCCTGAAGATAACCGAGATGGTTGAAACTTGAGTCCAGTAAACAAAAACCAACAAATTGTGAAACAATTACCAAGTGTTTTATTTTATTAATAAACTATTAATTTTTAATAATAAATATTTATTGATAATGTTTCACCACGTGCCTACCACACAATCAATTTAAAATATCAATTAGAATTAGTTTTCGTGTTTATTACTAAACTTGCGCTCTACTTCGCAGAAGGTAAGTACTCTTCAAGCTACAATTAAATTAAATTTTGAACTTTCAGAAGATGTGCGTAATCTAACAATAAATTTTAGGTTTTATTTAAATTGTAATCTTACCTCTATCGTCTATCTTCTATATCTATATTAAATCCCCAACTGTCTCACCATAACACGACCCGAACTCTTACATCTTGAGCCAGCGTGTTTATTATTATGAAGAAATGTTTATGTAGCGGTCACGTCGAACGGCGACGTTATTCAAACGGCGTGAGGCGAAGGTCATGGGTTCAGCTAGAAAAACATTAAAGAAATACCAGTGCGTACCAGTAACGGTAGTCGTAATCAAAACCGAAATTTGAGATAGCATCCAACCGGAACCAACCGTTTATGCCACCCCCTACGATAAAACACCACGCGCACGCGCATACACACCTCGGTCATAACAAGATTATATTCATCGTAATCTCGTTGTCTAATAAAAAATACTTGCCTCGTAACAACGGTTATGGTTAAAAATTTAGGTATACCATGCTAATTAAATTTCTCGGAGATTGCCTTTCATATTTACAAATATAGAAAAAATAAAATGTATGCGATGTTTACATTTACATCTAGTACTTTAAAAAAGTGCTAATTAATGAACAATTACTATACGTAAACAAGTGTTAACTTAAAACTATGAATTCGTAAATAAGCCCATATAAATATGTATTTAATTATTACAATTTAATTAATAATTTCTTGTCTTTTTAATTATTTTTCAACATTTTTTTAAGTATCATTTGATAATTTACTTAATTGCGTTTCTCCCACATGATACATGTTGTAAATTTAATATTTGTTTAACCAAATTGTTTTAGTGTTACTTTAGTTTAAATTAATAATACAATAATAGATTTATAATCCTATGTATTTACGGCAGCGTCTCATTATGAATTAAATAAATTGCCAGTTAATTTATAAAATTAGTGTTAATTGACTGCAAATTGTTTAATATATCGAATTAATTTGCTGAACTGCAAATTTCAAATGAATAAATGAATTTTTAAGTAATTGGGTAGAATGAAGTTATTAAAGTATGCTTTCTATTAAATACGTTAATTGCAAAAAAATTGCATTAAATGTGTATTTATGTCATTATGCTACGTATATTTTATGCGTATAAATACGAGTATTTTAAATGTTATTGCTAGAATGATTTGCTAAATTAGTTTAATTGTGCCTATAAAATATATTGTGTTGTTTTATTACAAAGATTTTTTGTATTCTTTCAAATAGTATTCGTGAGTTATGCTTAGGTATGTATTTTTAAAAACGCACAAACGCTTAACGTCAGAACTTTAAAATTTAAAAACTTAACACGTGAATGTACAATTTTGCTTCCATACATAAACCCATACCCGGCAACGATTGAATATGTACATCCTTTTGTGTGTTCGTTATGTTATCCATCAAAATTTTTGCAGTGTGTCTTTGAACTTAGAAATCTAGATTTATTATTACATTATTTGCACACAAACGTGTCATTTACTATCAGCTCTTTAACGACCTTCATAGTCTCGAATTTGTTTATTTCGTTTTCGTTAAATAAGAAGTTTTGTACCTATCTGCCACGAATTATAAAAACCGATAATTCAAAGTCAATGGCCACCTGCTTGTTTTGAAACCAGAAAATTGTATCTAAATGGGTTTTTGAGCATTATGACCTTGAAAAAAAAAATTGTCATTGCAAGGTCATCCTGTAATTTATAAAAACATTTATTACAACTTGGGGAAAGTGACTGGAAATGTCGACAAACGATTTCTTCAGAATGGTGGGTTAGTTTAATATAACCTGTGTAACGTTATCCTGTCGCTCATTGAGAGTACCTACATTTATGCAAAGTAAGAATTTCGTAAGAATTAATTGAATGAGCGTCTTTTTAGTAATTTTGGCATAACACAAATGGCAATGTGCTACATTAATATAGTGGGTGTGTAGAAATATAGGGTTTTAGGACAAATTTGACATAACTTTCTCTGCAGGCAATCGAAATAACCCGCTTTCCGCTTACTCAACAACCTTATACAACGAAACGTGACACCGTCTCGCCGTAACCACATCTCTAAAATTACGTAATTCGATCACATCTGCAATTTTGGCGCAAATAGCCGGTTGATCAATCACTTGCTTGGTTACGTTTTGTGCACGATTGCTCGCTTCATCGGAATTGTACTAATGCGTAATGAATTGTATACCACGAAAATTATCACGGACTTCGAGCCAGGAAGTCTTTAACAAAATGACTGTTATTCAGTATCCTACGTTGTTTAGTAAACAATGGAATTTAATATTCCTTCCTTTTAAACAAGACAATGTCGTTTTAATAGTGGCGTTCGTGGGATTATGTTAAAAACAGCCAACTGGCTTGTCATCGTTTTATTGGGTTATCACATTCCGGATATCCTAGATTACTAAGGTTATTGGTTATCAAGTACTATATTTATCATTCGTTCTGGTCGCCAGGCAGACAGATTAACTTCTCTTATCAGTTTGTTGTAAAATTTTTGCAACCAAGGCACTTTTATAAAAGTTGGAAAAATAACGAATCGTGGAAACACGGACAACTATAAAACGGAACCGGAAGCACAAGAACGTGATTTAATGACGGCGGAAGTCGGCCCGGCCGGAAGGGAGAACGGAAATGAAGCCAGCGAGCTTCACGAAACAGAAAATTCTAAGACCCTTTGGCTGTTTGCTTTTATTACTCGTGTCGGCTGTAATTATTTGCTTATCAGTTTCAATGTTTTTTCGGTGCTTATGACTTTTTGCTTTCAACATTCGCTTGTTTGTACAGAGTTGTGGAGCAAAGTTCAAGTACTGACAACTTTTATTTCCATGTCGACAGCTGTCTTTACTTCCGTTAATGCTGTTATCGTAGCAACAAAGATTACAGTGACGTGCATAAGTAATACGTAGTTTACAACTTAACAAATTATTGCTCTTTTCATATTTTTAATTAAGAATTTTATAATTCAGTCATTATCCTATATAGTAAATCCGGATCCCTTCCTCCTGCCTCAATTTTTAGTGGCGAGGCGCCCCCACTACTACAACCTACATTGCACACACTTGCGCGTGCATTACATACGGCTTAGATTTGTTTGTACAGCGGGCCAAGATACTATTCAATAGAGATACGCAAATTGGGAAGTATATTATTTGTTTGTAGAATTGCACGTCAATCTGTTATACCGCATTACCAAACCAAACTCGGACAAGGACACATCGCATCAGGGCGGCGAGCTGGCTTCAGTACTCCGCGGCGGAGGCGATACGCACTTATAAAACGTCGTACAACTAGCTTTTATCCTAACGTGCAGTGGGACACAAAATGTGCAGTTGAAATATGGAAAGTACATAATATAAAATTTATATAATAATACATAAAGTTTATATATACTATTTAAACAAATTGTCGATGACGTCATACTTCGAAAACAGAAGACGATCGAAAATGACAATCATCAGAAAAGATGCACTGTTAAAAATAAAGTTGACGTGCACGAAAAAAAAAATCAACAATAACTATTTTATCAAGTTAGTTTTAGATTTTACACTCGCGCCGTATAACGATGTACTTAATACATTCCGCCGGTGTCGCAGCTTCATAGCCCCAATTTTCTTCCAACGAGAATTTTTAATAAACATGGAAACCTGCAAACATCTACCTATCTTTCTACACTAAATTCGGACCCGTTCCATTTGTTTTAACATTTAGAGGCAAAGGCCCCCCGCTACTAAAAGCCACATCCATTAAATAAGGCGCATATTCCTCTGAACAGCGGGCAACTACAGTTTAAGATAAAGATAAGCAAAATTAAATGTCACGGTATGTATGTATGTACATAATCTGCTGATAGCTGCCATTCACACGTCGGACTTCGAGGGCAGCACAAATGTTGGGCTTACGGATCCCTTCCATCAGGCTAGACTTTTACTCACGGGTACCGGACAGCTCAGTACAAATATTACATTTGGAGAGAGAAGTAGGTTGATCATGCAAACCAAACAGCAGCCGAAGAAATCAGGTTTGCAAATTGCATTGCAGCTGAGATTTCAAGAGGACAGGACAAGGAAATGTTGTTTTATTACCTACAATTATTTTGTCACCGTTGGCTACTGGATTATCATTTACCAAAAGTTTCATATAATACTAACCGTAGCTAACCGAACCTACCATACACAATCACCATTAGTAGGAATTAAAGACAAACATTCATTTTTGTAGTTAGAAGAGTTTAAAATTTAAAAGTAAAACTGAAAACACTAATAAACGGAACCAATTTCAACGAAAAGACGAAAAGTGGGTAAACTTATTTTATTGATTATTTCATCTTGATCACGCTGAGTAGGAATGTAACTACAAAATAATAAACATTATTTTTTTAGTAGTAACGCATGTTCAGTTTAGTCGCTCACTTTGCGTATTTGAGTTTATACAATACTGCGTGACAGATTTCCTACATGTATTGTAATCTCGACACAGCTTAGTTATCAAATTTTACAGAGAAGTTGCCAAAAATTAAATTAAATATATTTACATTTTTTTTAAATAAATACAGGACAAAAATTTAAATAACTCATAGACATAGGTAGGGCAAAACAAGATATTACTAAGAATTGTCAAAAAATAAGTAAAAAAAAACAGGTCTGTCAGGGAATTTGGGGACAGCAGATCACAAACCATCGCCTTTACCGCTAATCCAAACAACCGTCTAATATTTTTAATAACATTAAAATAATAAATATTAAAAAATTATTTACCATGCTCACTTGCCAGTTGTTACAAAATGTTAAATATGAGCAAGTGGGGTAAAATAATAAACCACGCAACTATGATAATATTACCACGATTTTGCGAATTAATCTTTGACACAACGCGCTTGCTTTTCAATTTCGGTCGATGACGGAAACAGGTTAACCAAGCAACTGTCGAAATTTCACAGGTGTAGTAAGGTTTCGTATGATTTTCGACGAAAAAACCCGAACAAAAGGTTCATGTACGATTTTTTAATTCAACAATTATTTTTGAAGTTATTCACGTTTTTAAAAAATTTGATAATGATAAACTGAAATTTAAGTGTTGGATCAGGTACTAAAAATCAATCTATGATATATTAGAAAAAACGAGATAGTTGAAATGCTAATTGAGAAGAAAAGTTACAAATGTCATTTAAAGTGTCTGAAAAACTCAAATTTACGCATTCAGTTAAGCAGTGGCAAGCCATTGGCTGTTGAAAATAGCACGTCGTTATTTATTTGTTTCATATTTCGTCATTTGTTTGATTTTAGTTTTAAAGTGCGGCAGAATGTCCGCGAATTATTGGAGCCAAGAGTATTACGATATGTCGATGACACTGGGGGCTTCTAGTAAACAAGCAGGACGAGCGGTACGTTTATACGCAATCATTGTTTCGCAGTTTGGACCGATTTTAACATAATAAGTGGCATTGTACAATGCAAAATTAGGATCAAATGACGAACTATGAAACACATAAATAATGACATGCTGTTTCGACATCCAATAACGTGCCACTTCTTAATTTTATTGAACTCGTAAATTTGAATTTTTCAGACACTTTAAACAACATTAGTAATGATTCCTCTCAATGATCCTTTTGAACTATATCTTGTTTTTGTAATGTATTGTAGATTTATTTTCAGTGCTTCATCAAACACTTAAATTCGTTTGAATTTTTTTATTGCTTTTAGATTTTTCAAAACTTTAATAACTCCAAAAATAATACTCGAATCGAAAAATCGCAAAGGAACTTTTTGTTCAGTTTTTATGGTACAATACCGTCCCATAGTCCGTGTTCGCGAGTTTCGGAACACCCTATACCTACGAGTTGTTACAAAGGGGGCATTATGCCATTTTTGTAGTAAACGATCTGTTTTGCCGAGAAGGCTGGTAACTCTTTTCTGGTGACCAGTGGCGTAAATACAATTTGTGCCCCCCCGCACCTATATTGTCAGACCGCCCCTTAAGAAAATTATAAAAGAAAAATGGCCCTCCCGCGGTTACGGGCATCGCGGGCCCCTACTTACTGGTAACTCATTTTTTAGGAAAAAAAATAGTCGTGTTCCCATTTTCTAGTTGATAATTCAAATTTGATTTATTTTAATTATTTCTATAATTATATTTTTTATGATCAATAAATAATAAAACCAAACAATTTAGCAAGAAAATATTTGACCACTCCTTAGGATATATAAAAGGCGGCTCTATGAGAGTATGAAAATTAAAAAAATTGTACGGTTGCATTGATGAAAGGTGATATTTTTAATAACCTTAAATATTGGTAAACCATTGCAATAAAACTATCCTGTGGAGTATTTATTAAAATGGCATGGTACTACTTATTAATATGTTAGGAAATGTATAATTTAGAGAGAATGAAAGTCTCTGTAGCGGCTAGGTCTATATCTCTGTAACCTCCACGTTTTTACTATACTGCACCAGGTTGGAAGTCTGAAACAAACAAAACTTATTAGCAAATAAGGAGCAGTTTGAAAAACAAGTGGTCAAGCAAGTGTAGCTTTAAATTCCCAAGGCGTCATAAATAATATACACCCACGTTCTCCTCGATTTTAAATGATATATAAAAATTGGTAAAGCAGGCGGGTATTACAAAACAGATTCTGTAATAATCGACCTATTACGTTACGGCACATACTTCCTACTGTTCCACTTAATAAATTATTTAACAACCATTTAAAACCGACCTTTCGTTCTCCGTTTGTCTCCGATCCGAAGGCAACAAAATTGATACACCACCTGCCAATTGGTGCGCCCTAAACGCACTTGCTCGTACAAAGAGCAGTTATTTATTTTCGAGCGCGATGATCCTGTGGTACAGATTTAGTTGAGGAAGTCTGACGGGCCACGCGTCTTTCCCCTCGAATCCACAAGTGTAGATCCGGCGGAAACGTGGCAACGTTGCTCCTACGAAAAACCAGTGGTTACCACCACCGCTGCTGTTGCGCGTACTCCCGCACACACACACACGCTCGCACACCAATGCTGGGAAGTTAGACGCAAACAAAATTCAAACTCGGAACGGTAGTAGTAAGGTGGCAGTCGCGGAGACAGGTCACAGTTACTGCTGCTTCTACTGTAGATTCGCGCCGATAAGCGTTATCAGCAGTGTCGTTACATGTTATGCATGTTTCATTCTGTACATTTCACATTGAAAGGACATCGTTTAAGGATATATTATAGAACTGCTAGTGTTTGTGTATTTATGTGCAACTGGATTACTACTCTGTGATTGGATATTACGTTACATCATCGATAACCAGAAGGTGATTATTTAATAGTTATTTAGCATATGTTTGCAAATATGACGTGATAATAAACTTGTTAATGTGATGTATCGCAGTACCAATAATTGTTGCAATTCGTCGCGTTGTGTGTAACAAAACCGGCCCTAAGAACGAACCTCCGTGGCACCTTTTCCGTGATCGTGTAAATTTTTTCAACTGTTCACTTGTTTCGATCACTTTTCCTCGGAAATTCACGAAGTAAATATGATTTTTAATAAGTATGTGGAAAAACTAGTAAAATGTTCTTGAAATATATTCTATTATTTCAACTTGTAGTTGTATTTTTCAAAACAAAACTCCGGTATGCAGAATAATTTCGGTTAGCTTAAAATTTTCTACCAGAATTTTGTATGTATTTGTGCGTTTCGACAAAGCACTTATGCAATTATAATTATCGCAAATTCCACCAACTATCCAAAAATTCCATAAGTAATTTCAAGTATTTGTCCCGCTTCCGGAAACGTGGCGATTATAACTACGAAACAGTAAAGTGACTAGCAGAATTAAATTCCCATTAAATTGTACTGTAGTAATTGATTTTATCAAAACGGTTTTTGAAAGCGGTGATTAATTTTTACTTTCAAACGAAATTTTATGTTTCCAGATAACATTGTAACTAAAGTAATAGCCTAACGTGGTCAAATGAAATGCGTGTTTGATTTTAATAATAGAGCGTTACCTTTTCCAATGGAAAAGTCCAGTATGTTTACAAATTTGCAGTTTTCGATTTCTTTTCCACTTTGCATTTATTTGAAAATTACATTTATGTATTTCAACATATCAAGCGTACATTTGATAACACTGAGGATATAGGAATTTTTCTACAACATGGTTTGTTTTTCTACATGTCGCAATATCCCAAATTAAGGTGGAGTCTATCGCATTATTTCAAGTGAAGGGTTATCACCGAGGGTATCAGGTTTTATTCAGAAATTTAGATATTTTCTTCGTTGATAAAAGTGTTCCAATATTTAATAGAAGCCTACAATATAGATTTTCACAGAACTTTCAACTAGATTTTTATCCGTGCTGATTACGTTTTAGAATTAATCATTACTTACTTTTCCTATATCTTTATGAAACACCGAACACCGTACTTTAAATAAACAGGGCTGTATTGAGATATTTTTAGAGGTTCGCTTTTCAAAGCGTCAAAACATATCTTGTAATCCACATGACTTCCGGATTCCCTTCTCCAAGTTAGATACCTATTAAATGTGATAGTGGGGTGATGATTTCATGAAAAGCCAATTTTTAAATAGCCGGTCTCGTTAGTTTTGATCTTAGTCTTCCTAATATTAAGTCATCAAAAATGTCGGGTGTTACGACAAAGCGGTGTACAGGTTGTCATAAAATGTTTTGTAAACAATAGCTGATTCATTTTAAATAGACTTATTTTTCTTGATAATTTTAAAACATTTTGCATAAAACTTTAATTGGGGATTCCCCTCTTAGCCGCTACGTTGGTATTTTCAAGTTCAATTAAACTACATGGAATTAAACTGTGGAATATTAAAGCTTTGGTTGTGTAACTGTTAAATGGTAATGCAACCGCAGAAGTCTATGATTTTTCCTATTGCATAGTTTCCAAAAGTTTTTGTTATGCTTTTACGGCTAAAACTTTATTTTTTTTGTTATTTCAATTACCATCATATTGCATTGCTAAGTGCCTCTCTTACATGCAGCTGGGATCTTGCATTGTATTAATAGGTCTAGCGCCATACTTGATGATACACTTAGCTACGATATTCATGTCTCATGATAGTAATTACTACGTGTAAAATTTTAGCATGACATGTAATTATAATGATGGGTTATTAGGCATGTAATGGACATACCGACGTTTAGAGTAATTTTCTCGGATTCCAACTTTCCATTTACTCACAACATTTTGCAAAATACAAGTGTAAAAATAGCCTGCGTTGACTAACCCACCCCTACAAAATACGTTGTTGCCTTCACCACTGCACCCTTAACACCAATTTGCCGCCTTTCTTGAGCCCAACCTTTCCGTGTTTTGACCCTGGAACTCAACTACCTGCAGAAGTTATACCTGTTGCTGTATTCCCATCTAACTGTAATTATGTTGGGGTAGTGCAAGCAAGGGCGGACAAATCTGTTGCCGAGTTAGAGGTTTTGCTTGAATGTTTAGATTTTTAATCATGGTCTTTGCGGAACTTTCTTATTCTTAACCTTTCTACGGACCTTTGTATAAATAATTTTCTAGGCGTATTGCAAAGTAATTTTTCCTTCCGGAACATACGCTGGATACTATTGTAAAAATAACTCTATTCCTCCTACTTCCGCATACTCTGTATGTTTGTCTATTTCGACTCTTAGGTAAAATCTACATCACCTTGGGATAGTTCAAAGATCCATGAAAAATTCGCCTTTGGTTTCGTTCCCACTAATTAATTTTTTTTTAGTCACGTCTCTGCATACTTTGCTAGCTTAATCAAGGAAATTCCGACACAACCTAAATTATTGATTTTATTGTGGGAAGCTATGATTACATGGATGTTCTTATTGGAAAATACTTGCTTCCACTCAGTTGATTTGTTATGCAAATGTTCGTGAAATAACTTCCAGGAATTAATGCGTGCGTCATCAAAAGGGAAAAAACAACAATTCGATTTCCAGTTACAATTATTGCTTCCGAGATTGTGCGACCATTTTAGGCTCCTTTCAATGTTTTTCCCAATAGTTCGGCGAAAGCAGCACTGATTCATTTTTCTGTGGAAACACCCGTTTCATAGCCACCCTTTCAACCACATGCTTTAGGCAAAATTTCCCAGAAATTATCGGCTGCTTTGCATGTTCGGTGTTAAAACCAGCTGTGGAGTTAATTTTGTACTTTCTGTTACTATTGTGTTTTAAAAGTAGTAAGTATGTACAACGTAATCCAGGATTAACGAGATAAGGATTTTTTTAGTTACTGCCCCTTGTCCTCTAAAATAGAAAAGATATAACGGAATTGTGAAGGCACGTCCACTCCTTTGGAATTACCTAACTGTTCATAAGACAATCTCTTTGTGGGTTAGAATTTATTATAAGTCGATCATGTTTTATAAACTTCCCGAGTAATTAATAATTAACTGTCCGAAATTCGGTCAAGTATAGTAGGAATACTGCCTCAAATTATTGTTCGGTGCAGTTCGGACGGGCTTTTTTTTTAAAGAAAACATTAATTATGTTCGATTGGGAAAAAACCTTAACAATTGCTTCTTTATACAAAGTTGGATACCTACTGGAGAAAAACCTTTTAATTAGAAAACCTTTTGGCTTTTTTAAACATGTTTGCATGTGTCAGACGATGTTAAAACCCAAACTGGTCATGTTTACTGAAATGTGCTATTTCTGTTTTAAGGAAATGAAATTGGGCGAAAGTTACGATGTTTGAGATGACCGGATGTAGATTTTGAATATCAGATTATGAACGACATTTAGTGACACAATCTTCGATAAATGCTATTTTGTCATAGGAGGTAGATTCCTAATGATTTAAATAGTTTTTTGCTTCAACTTCACAGTTTTGGTGTAAACCAGTATTTTAGCGGAAATAAAAAATTAATTGATATTCGTACATTTGCACGTGTTACCAATTTCGATCACACCCAATTTTTTATGAACATCGGTATTGCAAACTACACCTTAAAAATTAACAATTGTAATTGTTTCCGATTAGCTTCAACGCTTGATGGTAGTTTTGCAATATTTGGAATTGAGAGAGTAAACAATTACTTTTTTCAATCAAAATTTTATTGAAATGCTGAAGTGCTCTTAAAATGCTGCCTTATAACAATGCAACGATGTGCAAATATGCACCAACACTTTGTTAATAAAAAAAAATTGGCCACTTGCGCACATGAATAAAATTGAACACGCTAACTCACCCATTAATGTAGAAATTATTACTTCAAAAAACTCTGCAAGTAAAATTATTTTTTTATTGTTGATATACTTTTTACGTTTTAAGAACAAACGCAATCACACAATCTTGCAACCTTTTATCACCTTAAAATTAGTACTGATTGCCAATATTACTCTCTGTTACGCAGAATTCATGATTGCTTTATTGACTACCAGTCATTTACTTGATTTTTTTGAACAACTATCGTTAAGTTTTAAGTATTCGCTTTGTAAATGTATATTCTGATCAGAATTGGTGTAAAAGCTCAAGTGTGTATTGAACTTTGTAGCAAGAGAAGTTTAATCAGAGTTTTAAAAACATGTTACAGGTTCGTAACTTTTTACCTTCAAGAAGTGCGAGAATTATAGATAGAAATCTTTCGCAACAGAAAATGCTTGATCAGACTTTTAAATTTTAATTTCGTTACACCAAATCGATCGACACCATCTAAAAAGATAATTTCTATGTTCCCTTTTGGGAACAAGCTTGGCATAGGGTTTTGTACTTTGGAAATAATGTGCTTTTTCTAATATGGCTTTTTGTGAAGTACGACTAATTTATTTTGCGTGTTTGTAATTTATTTAATGGGTATCAATAAACAAAAAGAAAAAACGGGACATTATTTATCCCAGAAGAGGAACTAGCAATAGATTTTTTTAAACCAACGTTGTGACTATTACTAGACCGCAAAAACTGAAAGTGCAAATTCTAATTCCGGCACTGCACTCTTAAAATTACTCTTCCGGTTCCGAAACTGATTCCAGTTTTTAACTGTCTTACTTCGTAATTTTCTGCCTCCGGATGTCTCAAGTTATGTAAGTTTTTAAAAATATACATTGCGTTAACAAATATTCATGAAATCTGGGTTCAACCATCCCTATACACTCTTGTAAATTTAGAAATAAGCAAATCCCGGCAAAGAATTAAAGAGAAAAATCCTTCTATTTTCCGGTTGCTTTATTACAACAATTATTGTTGCATCAGAACAAGTATGACGAGATGATGACCCAAATTTGTCACCTACGTAACATTATAATTTACAGCACTGCCTCCGGTCAAATTAATCTGAATTATGCAGCTGTCGCCAAAATTCTTATGAAAAAACTTCAAAGGAAGTTAAATAAATTCTTCTTCTTCTTGTTTTGTTTGTTATAGGAATAGCTCTCGTAAAAAATGATTAACTCTAGGAATTTAGGTTAGTTGGGTTCCTTATTTTTGTCAAAATGCTAAAAATTGTCGAATTGGAATCGATTGGCGATTTCACTAAAATTCACTATTTATTTACAAACTCACTATTGAAACATAGTGCAAAACGTTCTCGATGCTTGTAGTAAACAACCAACTTTTTCATTTTTAGAGAAGTCAATTCTAACGAGGGTATGTTTAATTTAAATCAGTGTGCAAAACAACCGCGATTTATATTAATAAAGAAATTAGAAAAGTCGATTTATTTCATTTAAATCTGATTTTATGAATTTAATTCGATTTTTTGAGTTTTTTTTGTAATTATGGAACCGATTTATGCCCATTTCCTTTGTTGTTTATTAAAATAATTAATTACAATTTTGAATGTTAGTACATGCATGGGCACATATTTTATTTGACGTAGATTACGACTTACTGAAGCTTCCGGTTTCAGCGGAAGTGACACAAACTTTCGTATTTTAAATCCACCATCATGTACATTTTAAAATTCTTGGGGGCAATCATTTTTATGGTATAAAATAAAGTTGTATCATCGCATGCAGAATTCCATCCCGAGTTAAATGGACAAAGCACGTTTGGAGTTTCCCATACGTTAAAAAAATTCTTATTATATAGTCAAAAGTTTTTTTGTATCAATCTTTTACACGCCCTAACAGTAACTGTGATAAGGTGGCAGGGCAGTAGACGCTTCTTCCACGTAATGATGTATGACGCTTAATCCTATACTGATACTAATGACTAGGGATTTATTGAATAGTGATTTTGGTGACTGGCGGCATAAGAATATTCGGAAAGCTTAAAAATAAGCCGAATATTCTGCCAATTAAAGCCGAATATTCTGCCAATTATTCGGCCCACCGAATGCTCGATGCATCCCTGCTAATGACCCTAAGCTGCATGGAAATTTCGTCTCTTCACCGCTGCACCTGTGATCATTTTAATTTTATGTAATTCTATTCTATTCAAGCTTACTGCTAAATTATGCACATTATTTCACTAATTGGAAAATTTAACATGAAAACGACCCCCACTCAAAACCTACTTGATTAAAATCAATGATTTTTATATAAATCGTTTGATTTAAATCACATTTTAAATCAACTTGATTTAAAGCTTTGCACCCCGATTTAAATTTCTAGTTTTAAATCGGTGGTGATTTAAATAGCGATGTAAGTCGAGCGATTCATGATTTAAATCAAGACGAGAAAACCAAATACAAAATCAGAAATGTACACCATACAGACGCATCACCTCAGGATGCAGGGGATTATGGAAAAATGAGTAACTGACCCTGGTTAGCAGATTAGCTCCAATAACATTTATTTTGGTCTTTTAATCAATCGGGAAACATTGAAAATTTAGAGAGCTGGCGTAAAACTTTTATTCTAATTTTCAAAATAGGTACCAAAAATCACTTTAAAGTTTTAGTGTTAATTAAAAAACTCGTGAAAATTGATTTAAATTGAAAAAATCATTTTTTTATATTAATCGCCTAACTAGATAGCCAATGTTGGCCTGATATTTTTAAATAATATTTTACTGCTCTTAAAATTAATTAATTTTTCTTACAATTTTTTCATGTTTGAATTGTTGTATTGGCATGTTTACTGAAACTGTAATAATCCATTTTTTAAATTTTTAGAAACGTGCACGTTTGCACAGTTTTAATCTTATAGCATGTAGACGAGCACTAAAAATGCTACACATAAATTTAACCTTGTTCGTTAAACTCCGAAAAAACACCGGATTATCAATTATTAAAATTTTTTCTGATAATTGGCGGATGTGTTTTGTGGAGAAGAAGCAATTCAGGCTCCTCCAGGAGACGGTTCTTTTTGGCTTTAATTAATAGCCTTGGAACGGCCAATCACCCACGACGGGTAATTTTATGCACATATCGTGATGGGAGTTCGCGTCTTACCATTTCATAACGATTTTATAATGGTTACAGGTATGTTTCGAGTTCTCAAGCACTGCTTTTGAGAGACGAATGCGCAATCAGCAACACTGCTAGTGGATACCTGATTTTTATTGCTTGTAAAAGTATGATAGTCGTTGTTGACGATTACTCACGTTCACAAGTTACCTGATAATATTACGCACGAGTGGCGCTTCGGAAGTGTGAAGATTAGTGGATTATCTGTGTTGCCTTCCTGTCATAGTTATTTATAATTTTTTAAAGATAATTGCCAAGTTAACCGTGATAAAGCACAAACAATTTCGGTTGATTGTATGTTGCGAAGTGAGAAAATTGCTTTATCAGTCAAGGGCCATTCCCACTCTTTCTATTAAAAATGTATAATTATGTCTGCGGTATTTCCTGGAATATGAGCAGGATCGGATTAAGGTTTTGAGAATTTCAAAGTCGGTAGTGTTTTACAACCCCCCAACTAACCAACATCCCAACATCGTAAAAACTTTCTGTGTGGGGAAATTCACCCACTTTTGAAATATCTTACGTTTGTAAATGTAAGACTTTGCTTCACTGCTTCACCTTAACATGCACGAAATAAAAATAGAGGAAACGTGTAGAAAAATAATACTTAGTTTGTTTTTATTTTACTTACCTAATACATAATGACGTTATTTTAATTATTCAAATATTTCTTTGAATTAAATCAACATAGAACGTCGCTAAAATCAAAGGTCGGTGTTTTGAATTAAGCAAAGAATATATTTTTAAATTTAATTTATTTAATATTGGCAACAGGTATCCGATATCCTAATTATAACCTTCTCAATTTCCCACTTTAGGACCGCATGTAATTCACAGTACGTTGATCTTTAATTAACTCGCCTAAACCGAATGTAGTGGGATTCGAACCTTGATAATTTTGCAAGACTCGAACTTGAATATTCACTGCCGCTTTAAGTTAAAAATCTTTTAAAATTCGAGAACTCCTATAATAGTTGTTGTGAACAATTTAAAATCCCTTTTAAAAATACAACTAGCTAAACTGGTTTCTCCACAACAGGAACAGACCAATAGACGTTTTTGCATATATCATTGAAACGTTGCAAAAAATGTAGATTTAGAGGAATAAAAATAAAGAAAAAAATTGTTTTTGTGGGCGAATAGTGGGCATAGAATTTGCATATTAATAAAATCCCAATTTTTGTGTTATTGAAGGTTCCTCTCGCACTTTTACTTTATCTCTTTTCTCATGACATTGTAACTGCATGTAAAACAGAATTCCTTCAACCTAGGTAAACTTAGACAATTCTAGCTATTTTTGCCTACCGAAAATTCCATAGTTTCTAAGAAGAAAACCATTCGACGCGGAAGTGTCGCGAATGACGTGCTACCGTTTATTTCAAAGCGTTGGCATTGACACATTTCTTCCTGGTTCAGTTCACTTTACTACCGGAGCTCCAAACGCTCCAACACCAGGAAATCACTTGACTGCTTCTCTGTTTGTACCTGTTGCTTCTCAAGTTCGCTGCTGATGAGAGAATTCAAAGTTTTTGTAAAAGGTTTTTCTCCAACTTTGCACATTCTTGTTTTAACGATGGTAATGTTACGTTGAGCATTAAAATTCTACTTATTACTAGTTCCCGTATAAATATTTTAAATTCTTAAGGTAGAAGACGTAAATAATGACTTCTAATTAATTACTAGTTAAAGTTAAAGTCATATAGCTTTGTTTTCTCGTAAGTCCTATCGTAAATGTCTGTGTCGAGGATTAAGTGTAACTACATTCAAACTTTTATTACATCTCCGCTGTGGGGAAGTTTAATTTGCAAAAAACAAGCCGATTTGCAAAGTTTTTGTAGTCTCGTCACGCGGAATTCCTAAAAGACGGGGAAATGTGCAAAAAATCGAAGGTCAGCCGGACAGCGCCTCGTTAATGAATTGCTAAGTTGTTTTTGTTATTGCCAATGTTAAAATAACTTTGCTTCTGGTTGTACTCCCCGATTGCTAAGGCAAACTAATTTCATTTAATTTTTTCTTTATGAAAATTCTTGTAGTTAATTTTAGTAGGTTTTTCCATGTAATACCTAATAGCATCGTATACAAGTATTTCTTGAATAAATTACAGTCGCACTTAAAATACCGGAAAAATGTAAATGTAAATAATAAGGCTCGTTTGTCCTTGATGAAACTTCCGTAGTCGTCAGAACGTGCGTTTAGAGCTATATTTACCCATTCGTTCCATGCAAATGATATTTCTTATTAAAGCAATGTTTTCCTGTTTGTTTCAGGACTGAAATATGAAATTAGCACCGGGTCCCTTACCTCCTATTCCAACAGGCACTGCTATGGATCGCTTGCCTCTTCCACTTCCATTCAGTGCTGATCTACTCTGGAGATACCCTTTGGGATTCCCTGCTGTTCCACAACACCAACAGCCTCCATCTTCGCCACTTTTGGATTACAAAAGCCAGCTACCCACTAGTCTTGCGACTGATCCAAGGGTTTGGTCCAGAGATGATGTGATCAGCTTCCTTAGATGGGCTGAAAGGGAATATGATCTTCAACCTATTGATATGGATATGTTCCAAATGAATGGTAAGAAATTTAAATTTACTGGAAATTTCAAATTCCAACCTTGTCACTGCTAAAACTTCTCTTTCTACTGTTGTATTACGTTTTGGTTTCTCGTTATCCATCCATTTTGTTTATTTTATGAGCAAACCACTTCAGAGTTGAAAACCTTAAAGACAGCACTGATTATTGCATTACATTTTCGTTAATGTCTTTTGTTTTAATTTTAGGTAAAGCCATGTGCTTGCTAACAAGGACAGATTTATCAGAAAGGGCTCCTGGTTCAGGAGATGTCCTTCACAATGTACTCCAGTTGTTAGTTCGCGAAGCAAACATTTTACAACGTTGCCTTCCATCGAGTCCAGTTACCCCAACATCACGCCATGCATACCCTTTATCACCTCATTCACATCCTCCAACACCAAATTGGAATCTTCTTGCTCAAAATGGCAGTGATTCATTTCACTCCACACATGCCGCTACATTAGCGGCTCATTTAATGGCACAAAGTAATTCAGTTACGTTAAGTCCTGCACCTTCAGTGGACAGCCAAGCTGGAAGTCCTCAACATGCAGAAAATAATCAGCAGACAACATATGGACATTCCGTATTTGGCAGTGGCAGTGGAAGTAACGGTAGTGGTAGTGGAAGTAATCAGTCGGACTCGGACGAAGACAGTTTTCCTGATAGTGGAAAAAGTGCTCAAAATACTAGTCCACCAAATACACCTACTGGTTATACGTTATCTACTATGCCTTATTCTTCTGTGCCACCTAAAAGCCCGAAGGAAGTAGTTTCTAGTCCAGCTTTCAAAACCGTGGCTCGGGAGTTCTTTCCTAGTGAATCTCCAGAACCTAACACAAGTATGTTTTTGCAGTTGTTTTCATCATGTACTTTTTAACAGTTGTTTCTAAATTTGCAGATGGTAGACTTCTGTGGGATTTCCTGCAGCAGCTGTTAAATGATCCAAGCCAGAGATACACAAGTTATATTGCCTGGAAAAATAGAGATACTGGGGTTTTTAAAATTGTTGATCCCGCTGGGCTTGCTAAATTATGGGGAATCCAGAAGAACCATTTATCCATGAACTATGATAAAATGTCACGTGCCCTTAGATATTACTATAGGGTCAATATTTTAAGGAAAGTTCAAGGAGAACGTCATTGCTATCAGTAAGTAGGCTTTTGTTTGTTTTTCTTTTTCATTTATATTTGCTTAAAATTTCTTTTTAGTTGCCAAGTTAATTTTTCAGTATATATGTATTTTATTTAATAATAGTTTATATATAAAGACTTTTAGTATAATGGTACTAAAAATCCTTGTTTTCCATTACAGATTTCTTAGGAATCCCACTGAATTAAAGAATATTAAGAACATTTCCCTGCTTCGCCAACAAATGTCTCCAACCCGTCCAGTAGCACCTGCACCGGTAGCATTAAGTCATGTGACAATCAAACCCGAGCCTGCTGATACAGACCATGATGTAATCAGAAATCAAGAATATGATGAAAAGCCCACAGATTTAAGTATGGAGGGTCCCACGGATCTTAGCAGTAATAGCAGTAGACACATCAATATAGTGTGTTCTCCTGATACACCGAATTTAAGAGAACCTCCGCAACATTTCTATATGAAAGAAGAGGAAAAGTGATAAACTGTGCAAATGTAGATATAAAAAAAACTGTGTGTAACTTAGTGACTTCTCAGTGCCAATTTTACAACAATGATATCGAAATGTGCAAGTTTTAGTGATAAATAAGAAATGACTTTATAGTATTTTATATTATTTTTATTTTTAAACTATATTGATAAAAATACTGTGAATAATTTATGCGAGAAATTTATTCAAAATGGACTATATAAAGTAAATAACGAATATGTGCCAAAATTATTACACAGTTATTTAATTTGGAAAATGGAACTGTTTTTAGTTAAAATCTCCAAGAAATAATTGAATATGTTGGTTTAATTTAAAAACTTAACATTTTCATTATTTCTTGGATAGCGATAATAAATTAATAAATTAAAGGCAGCTTGAAATTATGGATTAAAATTGTAATCACATTGTGATAACTTTATTGACAATATTGTAATTTTTATCTAAATTTACAATAAATGTACAAAAAGAGATGGGACTGGAATAGCGGAATAATCGAGATAAGTTATTAAGTCAATCATTTGGGGCCATAGCTGCTGCTAAAATAAAATATTTTTGCAGAAAAAAGATATTTTTGCAACATTCCATTAGTTGCACTACATGCCTTAAATTTTGGAAAAAATTATTTTTTAATGTAAGAAATTAAAGCCATTTGAAGGCACGAGACATTCATTTCCAGCTCTATTTCTGTGATCTCTAAATATAAAATTAAACTCAATTGTGTGATTTAATAAATATTATAGCCACGTGTATATTATTATAATAAAAATGTAAAGAATGTATTAATTTTCGTATAATGAGAAAATTTTCTAGGAATAGTTGTAAAGGTAGAGATAGACTGCCTAAGAGCTTTACTTAGAGATGAACGAATTTTTGTGTCAAATTTGGTATATTTTGTTCCAAGATTTAATTAGTTGTAAAGGTTAAAAATAGTGTAATTATTATTGGATGAATCGGCTTTCTTTAAAGCTGGGTGTACCTTTTTGTATGAAGTTTATTTTATTGTTAGCATAACAATATGTTTGAAATATACCTAATACAACTTCTATTTGTTGTTTTTGTTCTACAGTAATGGGTAGCAATGTTAATAGGCTGAAATTTCTCTTTCTCTGTTTTATTCCGATTTATTTTCTTTGATGAGAAACTAAATGGTGAAATTTAGACTGTTTTGGCTGAGCCAGGTGAAAGAGCAAAAAGAACACCCATTTGTTTTACATTTGAGAAAAGTTCCTGTGATGTCAATATTACAATTTACTGTAGGCTTAGATCTTGACCTCATTTGGGGATTACCTCTTAGTAATGGGGTAGGGACTGACCTGTAGCTTGTCTGCCTTTACAAGCATTTGCTCTAAAAGTCCTAATTTGACCCTGGCTGCCTAAACAGGGCTTTGTGCTTGGATTGCTTGAACCTTGGGCGGACAAGGATCTTAATGTATCTTGTTTGTCAGAACAAGAATACTTGATCGCCTTATGCCTGTGAGATGTTTGTGAGCTCATACAAACTAACATTTCGCTAGACATTGCAGCTTGTATCTTCAGAGTGATTACAGCACTGAATTTAAATTCCTAATGTGGAGGTATTTAAACTCCTTTGAACGAGACGGTGGGATCGGCAGAGCTCTGGTTGGCCTTCACCATTGGGCAGACACGGATCCGGTGGAACATGATCAGGAAATCGGTGGCTAAACATACTGGTTCTACAGGGCATAAGGTGGACTTTGAGAACGCTTAAGTATTTGCCAGAGTACCCCATTACTTCTCTTGAATCATACGTGAAGCAATTGAAATTCTAAGGACTCGAAAGCATAATTGATCACGCTCGACTAGATCTGTATTTGCCCCAACGGTGACAGCCGACCAGAGATCCACTGTTTTGCTCGACTGGCTCAAAGGGAGTTTAAATACCTCTGCATCCCGAGTTTGAATTGAGTGCTGCAGTGGCGTAACGAAGGGGCGGCGTGAGTGCAGGAACCTATTGTGTTAAAAACTTAACAACCATAGCAGTCCGAATCTCAGATGCAGACAACAAGACAACATTGCATGAACTATATTCTTTGAGGCATTGATGGTTTCCCGAACTGTCAATATTATAATTTACGGCTTAGACCGCGTCGTCATTTGGGGATTACCCCCAGTATAATCAGGTCAGGACCGACCTATAACTTGTCTGCTTTTACAAGCATTTGCTCTAAACGTTTGAGCCATATTTGTTAGTGGGCTCTGCTGGCCTAAATATTGGCAGAGTGAACCACAAATACTAATCAATAATCTTTTATTGAAAAGTAATTTATTAGTTTTCTTCAGTATAAACACATTTTATCACTACATTGTTTTTTCTCTCATAGTAACATTATATACACTATGATTACACCTAGTGTTATTGCTCTACTTCTAATACCCCTTCTCAATAATACAAGTGTAATATAACCAATTATCACACAAACCCAAACCGTTTCTTAACAACTTTAGCTTTACATGTTGGATTGGTTTTGTGAGAATATCTGCTGTCATGTATTCCATAGCACAATCATTCTCCAACGAAGAAAATATGGGATCGAAGCATATTTAATTGTATCGAAAAAGGTTATAAATTATAAAGAAAAAGATTATAAATTAGCCATTCAAAAAATTTACCCGAATACCCTAACTTTATTTGATACAATTAAATATGCTTCGATCCCATATTTTGATGATAAATCAGAAAAAATTGCTAAAGTTATATAGAAAACAAATAAATGTAACGTAATTTTACAATATAAAACAAAACTCGAAGCTTAATTTGCTCGCCTACATCGGTCTATTTCTGCTGCTAAGGCGTAACATTGACACCAGGGAATACAATATGGCTACAACACCTGCGAATACTTGCGAACCCCTCTTTGACAGGGTAGAAATTTGTATTTATTTATTTATTTCCAAACAGACAAAAAATCGTTAGTACACGATACACAAATAGAAACTAAAATAAACTGAAGGGAGTTCAATTCAATACATTGATATTGCTTACGTAAAGGAAGGCATATACGCAGCTTATTTGGGGTTCTTATAGTTTAATACCAAAGTATTGTCTTATAACACCTAAGTTATCAGATATATCTCTGATGAGTATCTGTAATATAAAATACTTAATTACTTTAACAATATTTATGTATAAGGTTAAAATAAATAAATATTGTTAAAGTCATTAAGTATTTTATATACAGATACTCATCAAAAATACTTAATCGGCTTATGCCAGTTAGCTATTTGTGAACTCCGTTTCGGAAGACATCACAGCTTTACTGGATCTGATCAAAGTTGTAAAAATAATCTCTTACATAGGTACTAATATTGTGTTTATCTATTATGATAGCAAATTTAATCCCGATCAGTCAACTCGTTCTTCAGTAAGACTTCAAAATTTGCCAAACATCATATAAGAGGTCCAATTTAAAGCAAAAATGTTTGAAAAAAAGCATTTGAATTGCTCTAAGGTCTTTTATAAGCATCCATTTCCAGATTTCGAAAGTTCAATTTCAAAAAATAATTTACAAAAAATATGTCCAACCTCTGCCTCTGGTTTAGGATTTTTTAAAAGACCATTCTGTCGGTGAAGTTAGAAGCTTATTGAGGTTGAAGTCTGATCATCCGTTCGGAAGTTATGAAGCGTCACGTGGACGTCTTTTTGATTGGTTGTTGTCAAGTTTTGATTTGTTGTAATAATATTAATAATACCACTGATTTTCATAAATATACGTCTAAATTTTTAGTTTATGTAATAAAGTCTTGTTTTTTCACTTAAAAATAAATATAACAAATTATCATGTTACATTAATTTGTTTCAATTTTTACTTACTAATATCATGTATCATATTCACTGTACTACTTTGCACAAGGGCCAGGCAATAGACATATGTTACGAGATGCCACGCATCCTATAATATTTTTTTTGGAGACAACCAATCTGTTGCACCCATGCATTAGCTGCCCAGACTTCATCATCTGATGAACGAATTTATAAAAAAGCCATTTGGAGAAAATAGTATCTTAAAATAAAACTAAGGATAAAATATTAAAACGGCAAATTGCTCATTGGAAACAACCAAAATATGTAATTTGACACAGCAGTAGAAAATATTTGTAATAAAGATCAATTTTATCACTAGGAAAGAAATACATTACAAAATCATCTAAATTGACGAAGTTGTCCGATGCCACTGTAACAGAACCTTTAAAACTGGAAGTCTGTTACAGATATAGTTATACGTGTGAAAGTTATTCGAATTTTGTGTAAAGTTCCCGCGCTATTAAATTTGACCGCGGTTAACAGCTGATAGGTTGATACGACGCCGACGCCGACGTTGCATCAAAACACAGTTGTCATCACTATAATCAAAGGAGTTTTCTTTTTATATCATGTCACTATATAATTACCCTGCCATCAGTGCTATCTCTTGGCAGTATCTGACAATTAAAATTGTAGATTCATTAGCTTTATTAACCTAACCTAACAATATGCATTAACGTATCCTTTTGAATATACCTTTAAAAATGTATCCTTTTTATATAAAGTATATTATTACAGCTACTGTAAAGTTGCTTATGTTAAATTTGTGATTATATAATTATACTAAGGATTCCTTCCTGTATAAGGAATATAGGCTCTGAAAATTTAATTTATTTTTGTCTTATTATTACTACTTAAATAATTAAAAATTATGTTCTCAGTTTTCTGTATTTATTTTTGCAGTCAATACTGATCAAAGCAATATAAGGCATTCGAGATGGAAAGGTGAAATGCGCACACCTCTGTTAAACTTCTTATTCCATATGCTCAACAACCCTTTATATGTAGACTACATCTCATGGAAAGACATAGCAAATGGCGTTTTTCAAATAAATAATCCAGAGGGCTTAGCACAAATTTGGGGTCGTAAACGAGGTTTCAAGAACATGAACTATGAAAAAATTTCTCGTGCATTAAGACATTATTATGGACTTAATTTATTAAAAAAAGTTAACAAAAGAGGATGTTATCAGTAAGAAATCATTTGGCGATTACTATTGCATTATATTGGTTTTGTAAACTTTCAGATTCACACAAATGTATATAATTTCTCAAGAAATATTTGAAAACTCTGATGATTCTATACCTCAACCGTGTACTGATCCACTAGCCTAATTTTAATAGCTACTTTCTTCTTGGACTAGACAGTCACATAAACCTATACAAGTGAATTACCTACTTTACAAAACAATTCAGATTATGGATCTAAATCGGGGTGCTGAGATTTAAATCTAGTTGGTTAAGATTTAAATCATGGTTACATCAAACAATTTATATAAAAAAATCATTAAATTAAATCAATTGCTTTTTGAGTGGGGTGTCGTTTTCATGTGAAATTTTCCAATAACTACAATAATGTTCACAATTTGGCATTAATCTTAGAATGGAATAGCATTACACAAAAGTATTAAAAACTTTTATAGTTTATTTGAACTGGATCCATGGTAAAGTAATTTTTACTGCTACACAACTCCATACATTATCTTTAAAAACATTCCAAGGCACATAATTAGTGGAATTCCACCATGTACACAATATACCAATAAGTTTTTAATGTCTGTTCAATATTTATACCTTATTATTTTGTAGATGGTGGGTAGCCGCTATTTATGGTTTATCTATTAGTGATAATAGCAGCAGCAGGCACAGTAAAGTGCACATGGGGTCGGGGTAACAAGCTAGACCCCTTGTATAGCTGTTATATGCTGATCAAGGATAAGTGTGGGGTGGAGAGCTCATATAGAATTGCTTTGATGCGACTGTGATCTTTTATAAAAACAATAATTGTAGATAAAAAATAAGATACATGTTTGTCAAACATTACGTTACATTTGTTACTAAAATATTTAAACAAAAACACTACAAATAGTACCTTATTAGTTTGTGCAAGTAAACATGAGAACTTAAATTTTTTTATTTAAAAAATCAGTTTATTCAAGAATACAATTTAAACCAATAAAATAGATTTAAGTAAAAAAATCTGATTTAAATGAAATAAATCTTTTTTTTTTATAAAAATCATGATTTTTTTGCACCCTGCACTAAATAGATCTAAGCTATAATCTTTCCTTCAAAAATGATTCTCATTTGCAGTAGAAAGAAATTGTATTATTTTTTTTTATAGTAGTTTTAAATAATTCTGTGTGAACCATGTACTGATTTACTTGAATAAGGTTAGTGTAATAGAAACAGTTAAATTTTGTAGTATTTAAAATAATATTTTCTTCGTCTTCACTGGGATGTTCTTCTTGGGCGAAAGTGATAAGTCGATCCAACTTCTCGCACTGCTCGGGAGACACGAGCTGTGAACGAGGTGGAGGTAAATTTTGTAGTATTTAAAATAATTGTTTATATAAATAATATTTGCAGTTACTTTCATCATTGCTATTTTAGTGTTTGTTAAGTTACACCATAATTCTATTTTATAATACCTATTGTATTTCTCTTAAATATTGAAGATAAAAATTCAAATTAAACTTTTGTTTAACACAACTTGTATTAATAATGTTCGTTTGAATACTTGCATATTGAATTAACTGATTTAATTGCTTTATTATAATACGTGAAATATTAATTACAGTTATGCACAGTAGTATCACAGTTTTTTTGTACATTAAAGAAGTAGTAAACAATCCCATTGTCAAAAGAGGGGTCTTTGTGTCGTTGTTTTATTGAGCTAATTGCTTATACTAAAAGATCATGAAATGTTATAAACAAGTACTCTATATAAAAATTTTAGTTATCGCAAAAAGAAGTAGAATAGTTTGAACATATGGTTTTGTGTTAAGTATTAGAAATTCTTTTAAGAATGTGTCAAAAAAGTTTTAATAAATGCTATCTATACTAAATAATTATTTGGTTTCATCTTTCAATGTTAACACCTCGTCTCCTTCTGAAAAGAGCGGGAACATTTAAAAGACATTATCTCAAAAATATTAAACGGGACGAGGGATCAAGTGATACCGTATTTTAAAAGTCCTATTAAACTGAACAACGTTTGTTTTTCAATATCTCTCACCGTTACAAAATGGCGGCCCAATTTATAAAAAATTATTTCCTATTATCGGATAAATCGCTCTCTCAACCACATCTAAGGTAGTGAAACTAGTTTTTTTGCTGATTATGTCTATTGATGTTTCCAACACTATACCACATCCTAACACTATCACTTTGGGTGGAATTAAAAAAAACTTTTCTATTGCATAGAACATGCTTATTTTAGAAACTAGCAAAGTTTTTTTGTTAATTCTTATCAGCTAGAGAAGGTAAAGTAAGGATTCAAAAGAAGCTCATTATGGGTTTCTTCATATATCTGCATTCCTACCTATCCAAATGATTTTAAGAATTATAATTACTTATATAGTTAGCTTTTATAGAATTTCCATGTTCAACTAAAAAAGTATTGCAGATTTTGTGGAACAGTATACTTGATACTTTTTTTGATATATATCGCGATACCGATACTCCGAAAGTATCGCAATACTTCCGACCACCGGAGATCGTTGGCCAGCCGACACACCTGATCTAGACCACTAGATTTTTATTTGTGGGGTCATGCAAAAAATGAACTGTAACAATTTGAACCACCTGCATATCAGGAACAATTGTGTGAAAAAACAGACGCATTTATCGCGATTAATTGTAGTACTCTTATTAGCAGAGTGTCTAGATCAGTTTTTAGTCAAGAGTTTCCAAAAATGTATAGATCAAAATCGACTACATATTGAACAATTTAATTCTTGGTTCTTGCTTACATTCTATCTTGCATAGTATTTGTTCAATTTGATGTTTTTTTATGAATGTTTGTTTTGTTCCTTGAATATCATTTGTTAGTATTGTAGCTATCACAGCGTACCTACTAATTGTACTGAAAAATAAATATATGAATTGCTTTTTCGGTCTACCATTTTTCCCAAATACGTTTATAAAGTTGAAATGCTAAAAAATCTTAAAATTTCTGGTATGACAGGAACCGCAACTTTCATGGCCTACTAATACCTTACAATTTTTGTGAGAAAATTATTCTTTTCTCTAAAAGTTTGCTTAATTAGAATAATTTTTATAGGTTGTTATTCATCATTGTAAAGCTTAAAAATGGGCGAAACACGTTGCTGCTACTTTCTCATACTTTTTACATTTTAAATATTCTGGCGCAGGTAAAGGACTGAACAATATTGTTTTTGTTTAACTTAAAAATGAGAAAAAAAAAGTAACGCCTCGGCGGGGATTTGAACTTGTGATAGCCTTTGCAATAAATGCAGTGCCAGCAATACCCATTACCCAACACTATGACTGCCGACAGTAAACGCTAAGATATTGAACGTGAACATAGTGACCGGTGACATCCACATGGAGGTAAAGGCAAGCTATAATTGGAAGTTGGGTTTCGGATTAAAAATCACTTTTAATCCGTTATTTGAAGAGTAATCAAAAATATACAGAGAATGGAAAATATATTTTTTCTAATTCTTCACGTAACTTCGGGAAAACGTGTTGTTGATATTGAAAAGTATCGTTTTTTTTCCTAATTTTTAAAATAGTAGAAAAGTCTTGTTAACAATTATTATATTTCATAAATTTTTGTATCTCAAAGCAAAAGAAGGCAGAAAATTTTTGAGCAATTTTCGAGTGTATGTTTTGAAAGTGTCTTAATAATGTGCAAGTTTGGGAAATGTAAATGAAAAAAATAAAGAAGTTATTGGGGAAAACTCAAAATTTTGTTTTTTTCAAATTATCTCAAAAACTAAAAGTTACCCTCAATCTGAGTAAATGTCGGAATACTACATAAAATTATATAAAACTTTCCCCATTTAACCGACTTTGAATCTCGTACTGTTTTTGAGGTTCCAATGTTGACTCAAATTTGGAACACACTGTATATATTGTATATTTAAATGCCACAATCACGATTTAATTCGCTAGCGATTGGAAAGTACTTTGGAAGAACAACGTTCAAAAAGCGTACATAGTCATCTAAAAGATTACTTGGTAGCTCTGAAATAACTCGTATTTACTGTACTTATGAAAACTAAATATAACACAAAAAATTGCAACTTTTAATTTTAATAAGAAATTTTATTTATTGAATACAAAATGAATCTTACAACTAACAAATATTTCATTCATTACAAAATTTAATAATTCTTATAATAAATATACAGTTCCATGCAAATTAATTTGTTTCATTTTATTTTAATCTACATTTATGACTGCGGATTCTTTTGGAAGAAAATTACATCCTCGGCTGTTATAGCTGTGGTAGTTCTACTGCCACCATCATCTCCTTTTACTTCTCCATATGTAATGCGTCCAGTAACATGTACTCTCTGCCCCTTTTTCAAGTAATTCATGATAGTCTCGCGTAAACCGGGCTTAAAGCAAATAACTCGATGCCATTCCGTACGTTGTAAAAATTCTCCAGATTCATAACGATAATTTGTATGAGTGGCTAAAGAGAAAACAACTACAGGGTGTTCTTCTGTACCTTTTCTTTGAGGATCTGCTCCTACACGACCTAGCAACTGCACGGTGTTGATAGCTACGATGTAATTGTTAGTTTGTTGTTACAGAAATTTTCATTATTAAGTACTTACTTTTCTCTATTCTAGGTGGTTCTTGCTGACTTGAAGTAGTTGTGCCGGCAGATCTTATGGTATTAAAAAAAGCTCGAATTGGCGTGCTTTTTGAAATTGTGAGACTCATAACCTTAAAAATGAAATTGGTTGCTGGTATAAACAATTAAAGAATAAATATGTAGCAAATTTTGTGTTTCAATATACTTACGTTTTTAGTGAACATTTTTGTGTGGATAAGAAACTTAATAGGTAAATGTTAAAAACGCAACACAGTAAATCTTTACAAAATAACTAAAACACTATGCTGTATTGCTGTTTCACAAACATACATCACAGAACATAAACCTTTTACAACATACACGGGACGCGTTTGCGCGCTATTTGAAAAGAACCGCCAAATTTTGAAAATGATGGTAAATCCATAAAAATTCACTGCTTCTACAGCACATAGGCTATGGCTGCAGACCCTCTGTGAAGAAAAACCGTTTCGATCAGATCGAATTAAACCAAGTGTAATATACTATAGATAATTTGGCCAAACCAAAAATGTTGTGAAGATGATATTTAAAATCATTTTAAATTATATAATGAGGATCTGTTCGGAAAACGAATCTGATTGATATTCAGGGTATTCTAATGCAAGAGCCTTTGCTACCAATTTGTTGTCAGATAAATCTCTTAAGGTGGATGGGTAATTTCTACAAAATTCTTCAATCCGTCAAACCTCTATTTTAGTTGTAATATGTTCAACTGAGGTACCTACATCATTTAATAGATAAAAATTAAAATAATAAATCATGTATATTAGCTATCCATGCATCTTGAATAAATCATTTAACAACATTCAAAAGTTTAAATATAGTTAAATTATTTAAATGCAACTTATTTAATTGTTAGTGTACTATCAAATTACAACATTTTTAAGAAACACCCTGTTTTATTTGTTTTAAACCTATATCAAGTAATAGAAAAATAGCTATTGAGTTCCAATGAATGTAAATAGAACTTATAAATAATAAAAATTGCATTTTTAATTTTTTACTACTTCAACTTCAGTTAAACACTTAATATCTTAATAAACCGAGAAACATCTAAATATATGTACTAATAACCTTTGTAAACAATATCCAACGTGTGGATAAATAATTCAATCAGAAGTTACTGTAGTACATGTTTTACATTTATGTGAAATTTTTTAAACCACTTACACTTTGTAAACTCCACAAAGCGTAATTTATTTGCATGCGGATATACAATATAGAAGAATAAATTACTCACATTTTGTGCAGTAACTTATAATAGACTGTGAATCACCTCTTATAAACACTTTAAACAATACAGTTTGAACACTGAAGAGTAAGTTAATTTGAGGTCAATTGGAATTCACATCTATTGAAAACCTAAGCAAATGGGTTAAACAGTTTACCCTTGCTTGTTATAAATTCAGACTTTTAAAAGTTTATTTGTGTAATTTATTTATGATAAGAATTTAATTATGTAAATGCCTTCATTTTTGCATGCCTATAGATTTTTTAATAGGTTGCTATTTAAAATTAATGTAATGGAAAGCAGTTGAAAAGTAGGTAGTCAATTATGCCGAAATAGTTATCACATCTGATGTTGAATAAACTAGATAACTTACCAAATGGTTTCTTTATTTTATTTATTCTTTCATTTTTAAAAATAGGTTTAATACCACACGTTAACACATACTTATTGGTTTATCATTTAGTTGCGCCTACAATAATTTTTCTAAAAATTATTACGGCGACCAGTAATTCAGTGATATAGACAGGAGGGAGAGACTACCGGGCTGCAGCCCCCACCCCCCGAATCTATTTGAGTACAGTAGAACTCCAATTATCCGAATCAATTGGGACCGGGTCCCATTCGGATAATCGAAAATTCGGATAATTGAAGTTTTTCCCGTAGAAAGAATCTATTAATTAACTTCTGTATGTATATTGAAAATGGGAGAAAAAAACTACATATATATAACGAAAAAGACCTATGTATTAATTAATTTAAAAAATTTACATACATACTTTGGTAAATGACAGTTATTGCTTACTAAACATCTCCGTCAAATTAAGCTGTTTGGCTGCCTTAACCCGTTTTCGGGCAGCCAAGTCGCGCATCCGCTTGACAGTCAGAAGTTGCATATGCTTACCAAGTCAGCGAATTTAGAACTGCAATATGAGACGGTGTCCTAAAGCGATTCGGATAATCAGCGATTCGGATAGTCGGAGTTCGGATAATTGGAGTTCTACTGTACATATATATGTACAAACTGGTTAGTGTATCTTGAAATTTGTTGTTGTATTGTAGTTGACGGTAATAGAGCAAATAAGAACATTGTTTAGCTGGTTTCAAAATTTAATCAGTATTACAATTTTAGCATGGATTATTTTAAAAATCAACAGATCAGTTTGTAGTCCTCCCCGGATACAATATCTGGCTATACCACTTCTGTTATTTGTTGGTAAGTAGATTCCAAAAGTATAGAAGCTCGTCCAATAGTCATGTTTTGCATTTGAAACGACTTTTTTTGTATTATTTGCAATATTTGAGTACAAAGCTGTTATAAATGTAGTTTCAAAAATTTATAATTTTTTTTTCAAGTGTTTCGTTTTGCTCCATTGGGTTTTCAGATGTAAGTAAAAATAGGATGACGTTCTAGTTAGGCATAATTGTTTTTAGTGTGCTTGGTTTTTGTTTTGAAATGAATTCTCATTTTCTTTATCTTACTTTATGAAATGTTAGACTTAGAGAAAAATCTGTTTTTGGTTTCAGCATGCTAAAGGTAATTTAATTATACACAGACGTTAAAGTTTCTGTACAAATATGTGGAAATAACAGAACTTACAAAAACGGTGCGAATGGCATTTAGGTTGTGTTTTTTGCTGGAGGAACTAAAACTACTTTCGGTAAAGTACTTGCCGCACATGAGCGAATGAATAATCCGTCGTTATGGTCTAAAAATGAATAAACATGAAATTGAAAAATATGCTGTTTTAAAAATTTAAAGAATTACGTTACAGGAATATCTATATAGCTGAAATATACAGTATGTTAAAATAAAAAATACATGGGGATTGGCAATGGAAAATATAAAGTTACTGTCTTTAGAATTTATTGTCATCACTCTGGGGGTGTCACTACAAATGACAAACTTAACCTAAACATTTTAAGTGACATTAAGTTTTGTTTGTTTAAATTCTAAAGCATGCAAAGACAGCAATTTTATTTTCCATGGCCAACTCTTATCTATTTTTTATTTGAACATATGGTAGTACCTATGATGAAATGAATATTAGAGTGATTATGTTAATGTTGTATATCAAAATTTCACTAAACAAATATAGCTTTTAAAAAAATCAGAAACCAGAAGCGAAAGTTAAACATGTTTTTTGCACGACTGAAAGTTGCAAAATGAAAAAATTTTCAAAAATTCGGAAATTTTCACAAATATTACTCAAAAACTGGCAACATGATGTTTTTAAAATTTTGTTGATTCATAATAATAATTTTATTTATAAGTTCAAGCCTTACTTCGTTGATGTTGACATGTCATTTTCAGAGGCAAGATTAAAAGTACACAGTTGTTGTTGCCATAGGAACAATAAATCTTTAAAACTTGATCTTGGTTTTCTATATCTGCGTTCAGAAGACTTGATTTGTCATTCCAAAATGTATTTAAAAAATCAATTTGCTCCTTCATTAAAGATTTTACACATTTAAGTCTCAGTATTTCTGCTTTTAAGACTTTGTCTTCAGTGCTTAGAAAGTTCCCTTTTGCAAATGGATGTGATGACTTAGCACCAGCAGTCATACATAATTGAAATTATGTTTGGCTTGTTTTCCATTGACTAATATTGGCACGCTTTTCATGTTTCTTTAATGCAATATGGCTTTTTTCTTGAGCTAATCCTGCAGAACAATTGTAAAAAAACAAGCGCATATCTTGCATCTAGCAGAATGGATGTCACTCATTTAATTTCAACCATGGGTACACCGTTTCCCAACTACTACAGTACTTTGTTTGTTGTCTACGCATCTAAATAATAGTAATAGTATTAGTAAAAAAAAATAGTAATAATTTCAACCCATAAATAAATACGCTCAAACATAACTTCCCCTACATGTACCTGTATGGTTTACCGATTAATTATGACAACACAACAAACTAATGGCAAAATAACTACCAATAAATACTTTCTGCAAAACAATAGATAAGGCACCCGCCCTTAGCCGAGCCAATTGGGGGTGCACAGCACCCGGGCCGGATGCAAAATATAAAATTATAGAAACAAAATTGGTACATAATAAAATTTAAAAACAATAGTTTTTGAATAAAAAATTATATGGATTTACTGCGGGTAGAACATCTGGAGTTTAAGAGCGATTGTTTATTGATATTGTGTAAATAAAAGTAACTTCAACAGGTCTTTATTTTAGCATTTTGAGATGTTGACCATAGAACATAATTTATGATGTTCAATGTCATTATCAAAGGCAAGATTAATTGTAGACAGTTGGTGTTGCTATAGGAACAATTGAACTTGATCTTGGTTACATCTGCAGATGACTTGATTCTTATTCCAAAACATTCAACAATGGTGAATTTCCAGTGCTTCCAGTATATCAAAATTATGTTTATCATCAAAAAAGTGTAAAAATTGTGTAGTGTCTTTAAATGATTGTGTTCTAATAAGTATTTAGCGCAATTGGAATTATGTGTGCGTTTATATTTGTAACAACGTATGCGTTCTATGTACCTAACATCACAATTTTTAGTTGTCTGGCTTATTATAAACCAAATTACAGCGGGAGCAATTAAATTTGTAAACGATTGATATTATTTGATTAAATAAATTACTTTACATTTATTTGTTTTGCTTATAATTTTAGCAATTTTTTTTTGATTTATAGCCAGAATAATATGAATCGAAGATTTAGTAAAAATGTATCAGATGAACTATTTGGATACATTTTTTAAACTAAATGATTAAAAAGACTGTCCTAGCTGTAAAAATTTATTGATTTCGTTAACAATTCTATATTTTGCACAATTGATGAATAATAGGGTAAAGGTACAATAACCAAAACTCATTAAATTATAATCTATTTTTCACTTATCACAAAATTTTATAAACGCAAGTATTACTTATCTCATTTTTTCCCAGTATTCTTCAAATTTTGCTTTGTGGAGGCTCTTAATATAAGGTGACAATCCTTGGATAATATATCTTAAATTATATTTACTTAGAAAAATATCGTCTAATCGACTAGTTAACTCCTCAAATTGTGCAGTGTCACGATATAATTTAAGAGCGGTAACAAAAGTTTTAAAATCAACAGGATTTAAGGCATTTTTAACCTAAAACGTTTACATTCAGCAAAAATATAAACAGTACAAATAATATCCTATTAAAACAATCCCTACCATGATAATAAATTCTTGTATAGCAGTTTCAGTTGGGGCCGATGATTTTGCTGTTGAAGAATTAGCAACCACTATTATTCTTTTTCTTTTTATGCCTGTGGTACCAACACTATTAGAGTTGCAACTATGAATTGTTACTAATCCTGAAGACTCGGAATCGTCACTCGTTGAAGAACAGGATGAACTAGTACTGAAGTCAAAATTGCCTTTTCGGTAGGAATTATTTGATGTAATAAATTTAGCAGGCGGTGGATTTACATTTTCAGCTGGTTTTAACGATTTTGGTTTTGGTACTGGTAACTAAAATGATACTTAAAGTAGTAAGTAAAAATTAATGACACGATTTATTACATTCGCATCTGCATTACGGAAAAATGTCCGCAGTTCTCTAATAATTTCTCCAAAATTATTAACCAATTTAATGCGTTCTCGTAGCCATAATGACATCTGTGACTTAATCCTGAAACCTGTAAATCGCGAATCCAGCAAAATGATGGCACCATAATCATATTGATGCCTAATCACTCGTCCCATAGCTTGATTAACGGCTCGAGTAGCTTCCAAGCTATACCAATCATCTCCTGACAGAAACTGGAAGAAGATTTTATTTTTTGTGTTTACATATGTTAGCATTTTAATACTTCTTTATTTTGAGTGCGACATAAATCCAAATACTTCCTTTTAAGGACAACTCGAGGGTCCTTAAGCGGGGGATACGGTAAACCTGTTATTATAACTGCTCGGCCATTACTGTCAGCAAAATCAAGCCCTTCAGAAATTTTTCCTCTACAAACACCCATAAATATGGCTCCTTTGTATTGTGGGTTTTGAACACGGGCGTAATATTCAGTCATGGCAGTATTGAAAGCTTCTTTTCGTTTTGGTTCCACATAAATTGCCTACAAAAAAGGTAATCTTATAAATATGAAATTAAAATCAAAATTATTTTCTTCAAAAAAATTATTTTTTTTTCTCCTTCAGCACTTTGCTAAATCTAAAAATGAGCTAAGCACTTCGCCTTGACTTCCCTATAATTTTATACAAAATAATTACTTTTATACATCTTATCACAATGACACAACAATTACAGTACATCTAACTAAGAACTGTTTTAAGTTGTAGGGTATTTAAATATAAACCCCTGCTAATCCTCCGTTGTAAGAAGGACAACTGGCAACAAACATAAACCATGTGCTGGGTAGAAATTTATGGTCTTGGGGTACAAAGCTACACTGACTATTAATTATCAAAGGATTATACTATGTTTATCTCTCATGCACTAGGTGTTTTGCAATCTACCTTGACTATTCTTAAGTTCTCATTGATGATCCTCATGAGGGAATTTTTTTTTAGAAACTCATTTTTTTTATGTTTGGAAAAAGATTCTTTAGGATGAAACAATCAGCAACAAAAAACAAAATAACAAATTTTTCAAAATTAGGGAAGGACGAATAAGGAATAACTAACCTCCCTAAATATCGCTGCATCTAAAAATTAAGTTCTGAATCTTATTCTACTATTACTCATGAGCAATTTAGCTTAAACAGAAATTTTTTATCTTACCCCGTTTATCTATTAAAGAGCGAGACATCACTTTTTGGTTTTCAAAAATTTATAGAAGGCGTTACAGAGAAATTAGTGCATTGTCAAATGAACGAAATTGTAGCTCTGTAGCTTTATTAGCCCATACAATTAAAAAAAAAATCGTGTGAGCAGCTTTTGAGCAGTGTGGTTCTGAAAAAGCAAAAATTTTATTTTTTCATTTCACAGTTTTAGTAGCTTGTAACATTGTGTACCCTTAGGGCATTTCCAGTACCAAATTTCATCCCGATCTGATAACTCGTTTTTAAGTAAATAGACGTTACAACTCAAATTTTCAAAAATTCATTAAAGGCATTAGACAGAAAATTGCGAGCTTTGCCGAATTGCAGCTCATCCTCAGCTCTATGAGCTTACAAAATTCTAAAAAATCGTGTAAGGAAACTGTAACGCAAACAACAAAATATTAACATAAAAATTCAATTCTTAAATAAAATACAGAGTGCCCATTTTAAAACTCCGAGCCTAAATTTTTTTGAATATGGAACACACAATACAATTCACTGCAGACTATTATTGTAAAACAAAATATTTCTATAATTAAGATCAGAGCAATCATGTTTGCATTAACTTGACAGTTTACTAATCAAATTCGTTAAGCCACATTACTTGAACGGTGCAAAACGCTTTCCAGGTAGACGAATTCCAACAGACAAAACATTTCGAATCCTTCTTCTGAATTTACAATAGTATGGGCAATTTTCAAAACCAAAAGTAAGGGCACGGCAAGTTACGGTTGAACATAACGAAGTAGCTGTAATTGAAATGGTTACGGATAATCCCCATACAAGTCAAAGAGCGATTGCAAATGCCTTAAACATTAGCAAAGGTTCTGTTTTCAATATTCTTAAGGCGAACAAATTTCACCCCTACCATGTTTATACCATACACCATCTTGAAGATAGGGATTATGAGCATCGTGTTCAGTATTGTCAATTTCTTAGACGGCAATTAAACGGCAATGCGGAATTTTTAAGTATTGTATTTTTCTGTGATGAAGCGAGGTTTTCAAACAACGGCATGGTTAATCGACATAACTGCCACTATTATGTATGCCCAAGACAATCCCCGCTGGATCAGGATAACTCATTTTCAGAGAATTTTTTCTCTTAATGTGTGGTGCGGTATTATTGGCGATTTTGTAATAGGTCCACATTTCTTTAATGGAAATTTAGATGGTGAAATGTATTTAAATTTCTTAATTAATGAACTACCGGCTCTCCTCCAAACAGTTCCTCAAAACGTACGGAATAGCATGTGGTTTTTAAATGATGGTGCACCTCCGCATTTTCATAGGGATGTGAGAAATTATCTTAACCAACGTTTTGAGGGACGCGTAATTGGACGAGGTGCATTGCATCCTTGGCCTGCCCGTAGTCCCGATTTGACTCCGCTAGACTTCTTTTTGTGGGGCAAAGTAAAAAATGATGTCTATGAAGTGCCCATTCGAAATGAAGAACATCTACGTGAAAGGATAATTTAATGTTGTCGCTCTATCACACCGGAAATGTTAGCTCGTGTTAGAGGTTCGATGCGTAGAAGAAATATACTCTGCGAAAACGAAGGGGGAAGGCAATTTGAACACCTGCTTCGTTAGTTTTTGTACTATGTTCCTATTAAATTATTGTAGTTATTGTTGTCAAATATTAAATTTGAGTTATTAAAGTAACCTTAAATTTGTACTTAATCATTAGTACATAGATACATGTACTGTAAAACAACTCTGGTCTCAATTAAAAAAAAAATGGTAGAAATGCATAGTGATCCGGGGGTTGCCTTGTGTGTTGCCTATTTAAAAAAATTTAGGCTCGGAGTTTCAAAATGGACACTCTGTATAGGCCATAACAAAAAAATCGATAAATATTCTTATTGGAAATACTTGTAGATCTTAACCAATTGGATGGCTTTTTCACAAATGTAGATCACTTATGAACTTGCAAAACTGTTTTTGAAACGCAAATACTTGAAAAATTACCAAAAAAATATCCAAAATAGTTACCTGGGTCAAGTTAAAAAAAAAACGAGATGTTTCTACTAAGGATTATCTACAAACACACACACTACATACTCATTTGTTTTCAGTAATCAAAGAATGCTTCATTAGCCAGCAACTAAAAAAATCAATGGGTTCTCCGTTATTAAGTGCTGGTACTTGAATCGCCGGTTGTCCACTTAATTGCAAATTTTTTATACAGTATATTGTCAACTGTTGAAGAAGACAGACGTGCTGGTAAATTAGCGTTAGAAACATAGTCATTGTCAACAACAACTGCACTATTTTCAAAGTCACTGTCACCTGTTGGAGAAATTTGCTGATAAAAAGTAGCCTCAGAAACACTACTGTCCACACTGTCTCTGCTTCCAGAATCACTTCTATAGTGCTACCGCCCCACCCATAGTCAGGATCATTCTCTGAAAGTAACTCTTTATCACTATCTAAAGCAAATGCTAACTCCCTCATTCACCCTCCCACACTGCTCGAAAAATGTTGAGGACGACCCAGATGCATCGTGGCACCCAACATGTTAACTAAATCTTATAGGGGTATAGCTTATGCAGTTTTGACTCATAATTTTCATGTTTAATTACCTTTTGATCACATATATCTCCCCAAATTCCCTCTACTTGCCAATCCTGTTGACACTTTTGCATAACAGGATAGGAAGGAAAAAATATCAACAATCCATTAGGAATTATT
Organism: Ctenicera cuprea; assembly: GCA_958336395.1. Classification (NCBI taxonomy): domain Eukaryota; kingdom Metazoa; phylum Arthropoda; class Insecta; order Coleoptera; family Elateridae; genus Ctenicera; species Ctenicera cuprea. The sequence goes on from OY284488.1 coordinate 33,903,280, forward strand.
CGGCTTAAATTCAATATTGTTCGTCCCAATGAAGATATATACCGTGGATTATTCCTAAAAAGTAAAAATATTCATAATATTTAAAAAAACTCATGTTTCATTAAAATTACCTGTTCTGAAAATTGCTATTAAGCTCTGTGCCATCAGGACCTTTGCTTACAATTTTAACAGTTATTTGATCCTCTTTTACAATGTGGGGATTTTCTAAACGAACTTGGACATCTAATTCTAATTCAGATATTAAAGGTTTTAAAGGGGCAAGAGTTCCACTCGTCAATATAACAGATTTTATTCCTCGTTCCATTAGCATGTTCATCCTAAGCATTTTTTTTAAATTATTAAATACACCAATCAATTTGTTTTAAATTTATTTAATTGACACAAATGAATACATAAATTAACATACCCAAACCCTGGACTGAAGCACCAAAAATTGACTACGCGACCACCTTGTTTTGTCGTAGCTGTTGCTTTAGACAACCAATCATTAGCTACTTTTTTCATTGGCTCCTCAGCAGCCACATGAACCTATACAATGTGCAATTACATGTTGAATTTTACAGATTAGTACAATTATTTACCTTGTAACATTTTTTAATTTTTGTTATGAAGTCAGGTGAATTACTTGCAAAAACAATTCTTATTACAGCTGCAAAATGGTCTAAACCATTACCTTTCCTTTGAAAAGGACCCTCGTGTGCAGTAGCAAGAAACTGTACTATTTTGTCTATTAGAGCTTCTATTATATAACTATTCTCATAATGAATCTGCAATGTTTCATAATTTGAAAAGATTTTCGAAATGTAAAGTCAACCAAAATTAACTTACACCAGCTTTCTGAAAAATTTCATAAATGTAGTTGCCTTCAAAAGTAGTACCTTCGGTTAGTGGCAGTTTCAGTTCTATATGATCGACAGCCTTTTCAAGATCCAGCAAAATTTGCTTAAGGGTACACAACTCATCAGGCGTGAAGTCTTTTGGGGTTTCACTATTAAAACTAATGGGTTCCTCAGTCATTGCTTTCATTACTTCGGTGACTTCGTCTATACAAAGAGTAATATCAGAAGATTTAATCTGCATTGAAGCTGAATCTTCACAAATTCTTTCGATGTTGTGTGCTTCATCCAAAATGACTACGCTGTTGTACAAATCAATACCTATTGCAAATAATAACAAGTATAGTTAATGATGAGTATGTGCGAGGAGTGTCTCACTGGCGGCAGTAGGTGTACAAACTTTCGGCAACATTTGGGAAGTCACGGCAATGAGTGGGCAATCATGGCATTAACTCAGCAACCACAGCAGTAAAACGGAAATCAATGGCCATCAACAAAAATATTGAAGTATATTTACCGGTAGAGAAAATACCTACCTCATATGAACAATGGGGTATCTATGTTGCAGAACTATTATTTACCAGAATAATATTTATACAAAAACCGAAGTCACCTGAAGTGAGTTCAAAAGACGATTGTGTGTGATCAACGAGCAAAATGTGTTCGGAACATTGCGAACAAACAGAACTAAATTATATTTAATTGTCATCAGAATAACCAATACTGGGGTAAATTTTAACCTTTTATTCATTATTTTGCTATGCTTTCAGTATAGGGAAGTATTGAATCCTTTTCCATATCGAGATTTTGACAGAAAGGCATCTTTGGGACCTCCGGGAACTCAAAAGGTGTTTTTTTTTAAATGTCTGTCCGTGGTTGGGTGAGTATGAAAATATGCGTGCGCGCCTCATAACGCCCAAACAGATAGGCAAATTTCAATGCGCTATGGACTCCAAGGGTATATCAAAAGTTCATCGACAAAATAAGCTTTTGAAGGGAAAGCGGAAGTTAGAATTATTCAAATCTATAAATCAGAATCTGGCAAAAGACCTACAGCAAACTCAACGTTTTTTTCTTGCTCTTTCTACCTTCAAATTGGTGGCCGCTACAATTTCTTGAAAGTTTTCACTTTAATGCCTTATTACTAAAGCAGCCCTAAAGGAACACAATATTATAACACAAAAAAATGTTTGAATGAATGAAAACTGCATAAAAACTGATACAATTTTTTTTTTAAATTTTGTTGGCTCAGACAGCTTGGGATAAGCTACAATTTGGTCGGTTAGTATTTAATAAACAGCAGACAATAAAAGACTTCTTTTAAGCCTAATTTCTTATGAGTGATAGTAGAATAAGATTCACAACTTAATTTTTAGGTACAGCTGCAACAATATTTTGGAATATCCGTACTAAGGATAGATTGTATAATTAATTGAGTTATATATACAGGGTGAAAAAAAAGTTTCTAACAAAAGTTTCCTATCAAGTTTTTTGCCACAATTTGGTGTTTTTCATTTTTTTTTCAATTGTCATATGTTTTAGCTATGACGTCATCGACATTTTTTTTAAATGATAACCTATACTTTTTATGGCATGACCAGTTAGTGCTTTTTATTCTCTATACAGCCATGTAAAAATATCATACAGTTGCATAATAAAAATTTCAAGAAAAATCACGATAAATATTTATTTTTGTCACTGGCAACATTTTTCATCAGGTACACTTATTGCAAGATAAACAAACGACAATAGCAGGTCCACAAATTAGTAAACTAGTTTCAAATCATATTTAACATTAATTTAAGAAAGCAAATGTTCAAACTGTTCGCCATTCACTGCCTGACAGTGGGCAATACGATAAGAAAATCCTCGAACTGCATTTTGAACTGTAGCAGGTGATATTGCTCGTATATGCTCGCGGATACGAATTTTTAGATTTTCCAAATTGTCTGGTCTGTTTGTATACACTGTACTTTTAAGATGGCCCCATAAAAAGAAGTCAAGCGGGTTAATCACAGCAAAGAATTCGGCAATCACGGCATTAAAAAAATTTACCTAGTGAGACGCCCCCCGAGGAGTTATTGTATGTACTAAGCCTATGAACAGTAATATTGCATAAAAAATTAAATACTGATAACTTACCAAGAGCTTTTCTAGCTCGAGGATCTAATAAATAGTTATAAGGCATAAAAACTATATCAGCTCGCTGCTTCAACTCCTTAGCCATGTAATACGGACAAAAACCCTTTTTTTGACCAACACTTACTAAATCTTCAATATCCATGATGCACATATCAGTAACAGCTGGATCGTCTTTCATCTTTTCAACTCTATTGTGGAAGTGGCAGCTTTTGGTTTGTACTTTTAACCGACACAGATGAATCTAAAGTAAAAAGTTATAATATTTTCACTTTTCTTTAGAATACTCTACCTTTGCAGCATTATTTTCTTCTTTCATAACCTCTGGATGGACACACATTTGCTCTCTGGAGCCTACAACAGTTGCTTTCATATGAGTGTAAGCAGTTCTCTTCAATTCTTGCATGGCTTGGGAAAGTTGTGAATGGGTTCTCGAAGCATAAATAATAGTAGGTATGCCATGAAATGCTTGCCCGTTTTGATTTGAATTTCCTACTTCTTTGTCTATACTGGCTTGCAGTGATTTTAAAAAATCCTCTTCTCCATCTTTGTTTTCATATATAGGTGTGTGTCGCTGTGCCTGCACTTGAGCTTTTTTAACAGTAAGCCAAGCCAGAGACGAGCAGAGAAGCGATAGAGTTTTACCCGTGCCCGTCGGTGATTCTAACACCCCATTTGTTTCATTTTGAAAACATTCAATTACTTTGTCCATGTATTCCTTTTGAATTTCGTAGGGTTCGAAAGGGAATGTTACAGGAACTCCACGAATTGTTAAGGTTGATGAAGACATTTTTAGGTTATAATTTTTTACAATTGCCAATAAAACAATTCTTTCACATAAATTAACGAATTAAAAGAAAGCTTAAACACGTATTTAGTTAAGTTCGATTCTGCAATGAACCTGAACAACTCTTACACTACTGAAATACAAAAAAAGTACAGAATTTGAAATAAAACAAGTTGACGTTCATCTCAGAAGCACAAAACCTATTTAATTAACCGTCGTTCCCGCTAAATTTAAATACTGACATCTAAAGATACCGCCTTCGCAGCTGACTATAGAGGGCGCTACGCTTAGTAGGGAAAATATGGTTGAAATTTGAAAACATTTAGTTCATGGAATGATGTAATCAAGATGCATGGATAGCTAATATATATATATTGGTGTTTTCACTTTTTAATATTTACATTGTTTTGCGAGGGACCCACAAATGTATTGCCGCGAGAGGGCAGCAGTGACGGTAGATTTCTCTGACAGCGTCCGTGAATTTTAACCTAATCCTCCTGAAATGTTCTGACAGTTGACGAGACAATTCGATTCCTTCAAAAAGTAAAATAATAACGAATAAAAGCATACTTCGGTGAATTATTAATTAACACACCAATATAGTTCACAAAACTCAATTTAGTAGAAGCTTCAGCTTAGTAAAAAGACAGACTACCAGCAGAAAATTAAAGAGGAGTAAGTACTGTTTTAATTTTAATCAAATATGTATGTAGAATAACAATTAACTAGTAAAAACACAGTTAAGAAGTTGAGAAATACTTAAATTAATTATTTTCAGGCAGTTAAAAGAATTGTACTTCCGATGACTGTTGATAATAATCACAGCATATAAAAATTTCCTTTTGCTGTAATTTAAACAATCAACATCCTTTGTATTTTAGTACGCAGCTACATGTTACAATGGAAAAAGCTGGTTTAATTTAAAATTACACTAATGCTAAATTAACTACAATTTAGCATACTCTACAATTTCTAAATAGTTAGGTATATCTATTTAATTATATTTCTCATAATGATTGCAATATTTTTTAGGATTCATAACAACACGAATAAAGGAAAAGTTAAAAGAGTCCCTTTACTTCATTTAAATGAAGTCTGCACAATTTTCGTTTGCCAAAGCAATGGTATACATTCATAACATGTGGAACGAATTTTCAGGATAGATTCAGAATCTAAATATAATCGAAAGAATTCTCATAAACATGGGCCTGAAAACCCTTCATTATAGGGTTACAGTTTCTTGAAAATAAACCAGGCTAATCACTTTTTGTAGATAACTTTTGCAGTAATTGCACTCAAATTTTAAAATTTCATATGTGAGCATTATTCACGTAATTAGTTATTCATGTATTTGTAATAATTTTGGTTTGAATAAGAACACCAGAGGTGTCTCGTACGGGGGGGGGGGGGGTCACGTAATTATGTTCTACATATTTTAGATTTTAGCATTTTTTTGAAAAATCTTATTCTCCATACAAAATTGCCCAAAAACATGTTCTCATGTTGAAAATTTCTAAATCTAACAATTTTCGAGATAATATGCTTTTCAAAAATTAAATTGCCATGAAGGTCTAATAAGTGTTTTCTTAATACGATAGAATAGAATAGTTTACACAAAACTTTGAGAGTAAATTCTATAAACATGTGTCCATAAAAGCTGCTTATGAAATTAAATCTATGGAAGAGAATACTGTTCCCACTTCTGTAGACTGCAACTTGCCCGGTAATGAAGAGTTTTTGGGCACATATTTATAGGAACTTTTTATTATTTTCAGATTCTTAATCTGTACTGAAAGTACATCCCAACATATTATCAATCATCCTGTGTGCATCGCCACATATAACCACAAAAATATGCGTTGATTCCTCAACTGCAACTGGTATGTCACCATCCCAGTGGCAGAATTACCAGGTCAAGAACCCTGTGTTATGATTACCTTGTCGACGTGCCATCATAGTAGGACAACGACAAATATAATAGTGACTACTTGTTCAGTGAAAGCTGCATTTGTATTTATTCAAAGCGTACAGACATGCAGTCATGTATGGTTTATGGTTTAATTATAATTTTTTGCAGACTTGCAAAACGCATTAATTATTTTATAATTTAAAAGATTTTTTTAATGAATTTATGTTTATATCAAGTATATGTTATTGGAATGCTTGTCTAGTGCTTAAGTTAACATGCTAAAAAAGTACTAAATTAGTTAACGTAGATTTTAATGTTTTCATGTTTTTTACGTATTTTATGTGTTTTAATCCTGGTTTATACAAGCTACCCTTTGATATTTAAATCTTAGGTTTGAGATGAATATTATACAATGTTTATTGTGATCTGTATAATAGGCAGGAGCCCTTCTGAAATTTTGTAAGATAATCGCTATCCGCACACAAGTAAATAATAAACTTTTGAAGTACTTAAAATACTTGTTTTTATTACTAATTATTATGTTAAAGAGATGCACTATGTCTAGAGTGACTGTCCGCATAGATTTTGTCAATACAGTACAATTTTAATGTATTATTATGTACTGACTTTTGTTTCTGTTCTATTTTTAATGTTTTAAATTACGTTTATCATTTTGTGCTTATGCGGTTTGTATGTTACACAATTATAATATGTGCAGGTAGATGGTACCCTCGTAGGCAACTGTTAACCGAAATGACATTAAAGCACTGCATTAATTCTACGATAAAATTGCGCAGTTACTTCGTTGTCTTCTAATTCGATTACATCTTTATACTTTACTACTGCTATTGCCTAGTTTCACTAAATAATTGCAATAAAAATTAGTACTCTATAGTGTTTAAGGAAATATGTAGAGTAAGCAATAAAGTATGATTTATATGGGTCAATTATCAATTTTTTTCATGTTTCTTTTTTTAATTACAATGCCTTACAGTCATCCCATTCTATAACTACATAAACTGTAGCATTCCACCGTGACCCATGCACATAATAAACATCAAATCGGGCGCATCAAATTGCTTTACAGAACCAATTTTGTTTTCGATTTTTTTTTCTTCGTATTTTTGCTTTGCAATAAGCCTTTATGAGTCTTATCGATGTCAAAACTGAGTGCATTGAAATCTGTTTTTTTTCGAATTTCCCAAGAAAATCAAAACCAAGTTTTACCGCCTCCTCGCATTAACAATCGTTTTCCCGAAGTTGAATAACTACAGTGCCCGCTACAGTGATAATCAGTGTGAAGATATAAATTTTCAGGCTATATTAAATATTAACCTTTTCAATATTGCAATAAATAATGAATTATAGGAAAATATGATCGAGAATAGTTGTCACTATAATGTTCTTATAATTCTTGAATTATGACAGTATAATATCACAGTATGAACAAAGTCAGGTTAGAATAGCATTGCGTGCGAATTTCAAATTTGACGCGCAAACGTCTTTTTAGTACCTACTGCGCCATCTCTCCGCAAAACATTTCGTGACGCCCATATCAAACTCAAGTGACAACACCATACCTTCCAGTCATCTTGGATGTAATAAAGACTGGTGTTTGCACTCTATTCAATTGTTTTGATCCTCAAACTTTGACAATCTCAGGGCTCTTTGTAAGTTTTATCAACAGATGGCGCAGCCGTAAACGTCATTTTTATTTTAAAATAAATTTGAAAAGTAAGAAGTGGTTTTATTTATTTATTATCGCGGTAATATCACAGTATACTTATATATACAGTAGCGAAAGCGCCCATATAACGCCTGGTAAGCTATAACTAGTGGCGCTCCAAGCGGTCGACAAGTTAAACTATCGTTTAAATTATGGCGGGTTTTAAATTCTAATCCAGTTCGTTGTTGTTACCATATTTTTAATGAGCAAAACAGAAAAATTACGGGCTACATTATATAATGGTTTTTAAATAATACAAAGATAATGCCAGTAGTATGATTTATTAACATTTATAAACTGCGAATCTTCAAAATGCAGCGTACACAAAGTGCAGTTTTTCTTCAATTTTATTAAATATCCCACCTCCTTTTCACGTAAATCTTCACGTCTACAGTTTACAACCCACTGTTTTGATCTAGAACGACGAGAAAGTCAAACTTTAATGTATTAATATTTACTAGAATTTATTACCTTTTTGGATCTTTGGGAAATGTAAAAAAACTAAGGTTAGGATTCTTTCCTTTGTTGTTTTTGCAGTTTACGGCGGAACATGCGCTCCCTTTCGAGACTCTCATAATAGATTGGTATATCACTAATCACATTATTATAAAAACACTGGCAAACAACTTGAAAATTGTTCTTATAACGTTCAAAAAGCAGAAAAACACTACTACCGTCAGCTGTCAGATTTTAGTGTAACTTGTTCGCCGCTTGGTGCTATAATTACCATAAATGACCTTTACTTTCGCTACTGTATATATAAGTATACTGTGGTAATATTCTAAGCAATAATTAACTTAAAAAAGAAGAAAACCGACTTCAAATAAAAACACAAAATTAACATAAGTTAACTAAAAAGCACAAAATAAATGTTTTTTATACAACAGTTTAATACTTATTTGTTGTTCCATTTAATGTAATTAAGAAATTGTTGTTTATTATATAATTATTAATTGTTTTATAATTTTGAAGTCGGTGCCAAGTAAAACATAAAAATTCGAATCTAATTTGTTATTGCAGCAAGGTATATAAAACAATTCATAATTATATAATAAACAACAATTTCTTAATTACATTAAACGGAACAACAAATTAGTATTAAACTGTTGTATAAAAAACATTTATTTTTTGCTTTTTAGTTAACTTATGTTAATTTTGTGTTTTTATTTGAAGTCGGTTTTCTTTTTTTTAAAGTTAATTATTGCAATACACATAGACATACGACCTAGAAAGCCGCTACGTAGTGTACGTGCGTTGATGCCTTATAGGACGTGTGTTTCGTTTGTGCGAATTAACTTTATAATGTATTTACTGTACTTTTAAAGTAACCGTCTTAAATGTTCCGTTCGTTCAATGTATTGTTTTTCAATGTTGGACTATTAGTTCTTGTTTGTAATAAAATTGTCCTGGGAACATTGGCCCGGAAAAACGTTCATGCTTACGGTAGGGTTTATTACAATACAACTTTTACTTATCAAAAATCATTAATTAAAATTAATAATAGCAAAGTATAGAAAGGAAAAACAAGGTGAATTAATTTTCTTATTTTTTATTTTCAAAACATTAAAAAAGAACTATAGTAAACTTGCTACAATAACCACTAGTACCGTACAACTAAACATTTTAAAATTAGAATTGAAGATTTAAATTTACAGATCGCTGAAATAATAAAATTGTAACAGAAATCGCTAAATCACTATTCACCATGATTTTGATACTTCAGTCACGGTCACTGTCAGTGATTTTTTGATGGCAGTGAAAAAATCACCGGCAGTGAAATATCGCTCATAGATAATTACTTAATTGATTGTACATTAAATATTTACGTCATTAAAGCACGAAATCGAAAAGGCACTTCAACTGTGAAGATCGTAATCATCAACTTTAGTCGATTTTGAAAAAGCAAAAAAGGAGGTACATAGCTGATGGTAGGATTTTCCAGCTTTCATTTATATTTTATGTTCATCAAATTTCCTTTTGTTAGTATTTAATTCTAAAAGCTTACTTATAGATAATTACTTTATTGATTGTAAATTTGTTTATTTTAAGTGACCATTAGAGCACAAAATGTAAAAAGCACCTCAATTATGAAGATCCGGAATCATCAACTATTGACTATCTTGTGTCCTTGAAGATGTGAAAAGTGAAAAAAAGCGACTCAAAACAACATTCTTTATGGTAGGTAGCTCTATCTTTCTTGCCCGATTAACTTTTGATAATAATTCACTGTTTACACTTTTTAAATTACTTTTGTTTTTCTATAATTTTGAGTTTACATAGCTTTTTACATGTGCAAGAGACTTTCCACCTTCTTTCCCTTTGTTAGTATAATTCTAATAGCTCATTCACTGATTGTATTTTTTTTTAAATTTCAGGTTGTTATTGGAGCAAGAAATGGCAAGGCGCCTCAATTGTGAAGACGTAGAATCATCAATCAGCCTTGTAGCGGAGAACTTCCCATCTTTTGAAGATGTGAAAAAGTGAAACGTTTCGTATTAATTTTGATTATTGTATTTACATACGTATTATTAAAATGTTAATTACAAATTGTAATAAAAATATAACAAATAAAATAATATTTGCAACAATCAGCTTGTTTTAATTATCAACTTTGTCATTTATCATAAAATTACTAAAATACAGCTGATGGCAAGTGGTCAAAATTATTCAAAATTAATATCCCTGTATTGCCGTAATCCTGTTACCAAATAGTCAAAATTTGAAACTATACTCAAAATATTTTTGACAAACCTCTACATCGTTTCTGGACTCCTGGTAGCAAGTAATTAGAATTTGACTTCAAAATTAAAATTTTTGCTTATTGATGATCTCTTCGCACTTATGTGACCCTAATAGCGAATGGTCAGATTCAATAAATACTCGTGACATTATACCTTTTCCCATTTCTGTGATCCTGATAGTAGATGGAGAAACTTCAAGCTTGAGAACCTCAATTTTAAAATCAATTCAGAAAATATTGGTATCAGGATCACAGAAGTGCAAAGAGGTAGCAACTAGTAAATATTTCAAGCTCGAAAACCCCACTTTTATAATCAAATTCCAGACAATTGCTATCAGGATTACAGAAGGACAATAAGGTGTTGCAATAATTAATTTTCTGAATAATTATCTCAACTTTTGGGATCAAAATTTACCAAGTTGGTATCAGGATTGCATAGGAGGAAAAAGGTGTTGCATCAAAATTATTTAAGGAAAAATGTAAATTTCCTGAAACAATTTATGCTAACCAAGTACTACCAGGAGCACAGAATAAATAAGGTGCTGTTAGGTATTTGTGGAGTTAAAAATTTCAAATTTTTGAGCAATACCTACCAGGATCGCAACAGAAAAAGAAGATTGTTGCCAATATTTTTGAATCTGAATCATTTCAAATTTTAAGTTGTTAACGCCTTTTTTAATGTACAATAATACAGAATAAAGACACCACAGTTAAATGCACATTTATTGTATATTTCTGTATAATGCAACATACAAGCATATTAACAAGGGCACATTTAAATACACAGGGTGTCATTTAAGTGTCGCCCCACTTTTATTTCCTAAACCATTGGAAGAATCAAATTTTTGAAGCTAACATATGTACAAAGCTTACTACTAAAAACACACTCTTGTACTCTGTTAATTTCCTTATTGTTTTAAATTAGCGATTACAGACTCTACTTTTAGAAATTCTTTTTTGGATGAGTTTTGGTCCCTAAAAAGAGCCATTTGTATGTTGTAGTTGCACCTTTGCAAACTTGTAGGCACATCCTTGTCTGTTAGCAGGCGCTCCTGTTTAGCTGTGTGCTGTTGGAGTTCCACTAATACTCTACTCAAGTCTTTATTATGCTCTTTCTGCCTTTGCAACAACTTTCCATTATCCCTATAAATAACAATATATAATTATTTAAAATATTAATTATTTACAAAATACGAATTAAAGACAGACAGTAACACGGCAAGTATAAAACATTGCATTAAAATTTATGATAGATAATACCTACTTGTACAGTGTCATTAACCATGTTTGGCAGGGGTATGCGAAGTTCCCAACCAAATGGTATTTTCCATAGAAATACTTCTGTGCCCCAAATTGTTCCACACTTTTACGCATGAAGGAGTATCTCAGCACCTAAAATGAAGTATTGATATTATCCTTCGTGTAATTTAGTAATTAATTGCTCTTACCCTTGCATTATGAGCAGACTCAGGAAATCCTACAAATGTTTTTGAATATTAGTTTTGCAGTAGTACATATTCCTTGCAGTATAATCAAGTGAAAAAATTTACGGTTTAGATAACTATCCTGTTGATCTGCAGGCACTTTTACTGGTATGTGACAACTATCAATGGCACCAATCACGCCTAAGAAAAAACACGTGCAGTGGTGCTACCATTCTTGTGTTTTTGCTTTGCAATAAGCCTTTTGGGGGCCTTATAGATGCCAGAACTGAGTGCATTGAAATCTGTTTGTTTTCGAATTTCCCTAGAAAATCAAAACCAAGTTTTACCGCTTCCTCGCATTAACGGTCGTTTTCCCGAAGTTGAATTCCATAACTACTGTGCTCGCTGCAGTGATAATCAGTGTGAAGATATAAATTTTCAGGCTATATTAAATATTAACCTTTTCAATATTGATATTGAATATATGACAGTATAATATCACAGTAGAAACAAAGTAAGGTTAAAATAGCATTGCGTGCGGATTTCAAATTTGACGCGCAAACGTATTTTTTTAGTAACTGTCATCTGCTGCGCCATCTCTCCGCCAAAGATTTTGTGGCGCCCATATCAAACTCGAGTGACAACACCATACCCTTCCAGTCAGTCATCTTGAGTTTTACGCTATAACGCGTGGATTCGCTAGAAATGCGAACATTGATTCTTGTAACTTGTTTAAATTTTTTGAATGTCAAAATCGGAGCCATCTACAGCGCTGGATTACCCTATACGCAGGATACGCACGTGCGTATAGCGGCAGATTTCTAGAGGCGGCAAAATCTGAGACTTTAATTTAATAAAATGACAGAGTTTTAAATTTTTCTCAGATATTATTTACAACTCCCATAAAATGCATATCATGACTATATGAGTCATATAGTAATATGAGATGTGAGCAAGAAATAAGAAAATATCGACGGTGCACCTGCATTTCACTTGAAACATAAACAAACTATAACTATATACTGTCGCAGTTGCATCAAAAAAATCTCGGCGGAAACAATTTTGACAACGTACGTTATAAGTTTTAATTTTAGTCTTTTCGTTTTGGGGCGGCAATTTTAATGTGCGTAAAGCGGCAAATTCTTTAATCCGGCACTGGCCATCTATGAGCTTCAAATGGAACCAAGTCAATTTTCCAAATTTGCCAAGTGTACATACACAATTTTTAATTAGATTTTACATACGAATGGTGCAATTTAGGCAATATTTATATAATGGAATTAGATGTAAAGTTTTTATTATTTATTGGTTCAGCTCTTGCAACTTCAGTGTTTTTAGCGGTACGTTTACAATTTCTAACCTCAAAATAAGTTTATTGGATAGTTTCTTTACAGATATGCGTAATTTTAATAGCTACGTCTCAGCCATACCCAGTAATTACTAGAAGTAAAAAAGAAAAGTGCTTTGTCGATCCAAACTCAGGAATAACAACTTCTTTCCCATTTATTTCCGATAAGTCGACTTTACATTTAAGTGTGATAATTCCAGCGTATAATGAAGAAGAGAGATGTAAATTATATAAGACTGGTCGATTGCTTTTTTTATTACGAGTTGTAAATTTTAGTACCGCCTATGTTAGAAGAATGTACAGAATTTTTAGAAAATAGGACCAAAGATTCTAGTTTTAAGTATGAAATAATTGTTGTAAGTGATGGAAGTAAAGACGGGACTGTAAAAGTTGCCAGTAAATATTGCGAAAAATTGGGAACCGAAAAATTTAGAATTTTGGATTTAGAAACAAATCGAGGAAAAGGAGGTGCTGTACGACTGGTAACTGTCTAGTTTTCTTTGTTGAAATTATTTAGTAACTGTTTTATGATATTTCAGGGAATGCAAAGTGCAAGAGGAGCTATGTTACTTTTTGCCGATGCAGATGGGGCCACTAAATTTGCAGATCTGATTGAATTAGAATCAAGTTTAAATAAACTTTTGAAAAGTATTAATATGACAGATTATTATTTGGAAAAAGCTGAGTTAACTATTATATTTTTAAGGGAATTATTTAAAGGAACCAGAAACAGTAGCAGATGATTTGGCAATTTCAGTAGGTTCAAGAGCACATTTACAAAATGAAGCAGTGGCAAAAAGGAGCCTATTTCGTACCATATTGATGTACGGTTTTCATGGGTTTGTCTGGTTATTTGCTGTAAGAGGAATACAAGATACTCAATGTGGTTTTAAGTTGCTTACAAGAAAAGCTGCACGTGTTTGTTTTGAAAGCCTGCATGTAGAACGATGGTAGGCAAATTTTAAAAATCCCTATTGGTTAAAAAACAAATATTCATAATTGTTACAGGGCTTTTGATGCTGAACTTCTGTACATAGCAAAATATTTGAACATTCCGATAACTGAAGTAGCAGTAAATTGGACTGAGATTGAAGGTTCCAAGCTGATTCCTATTTGGAGTTGGGTTCAAATGGGACGAGATTTGTTCCTTATATGGTTGCGGTACCAGATTGGGGCTTGGAAGATTGTTCCAGAGAAAAATGATTAACATGTTTTTCCAGCGTAAACATTTTAATTAGTCTGCATTTAATATTTTTTGTATACATTCATATATATCTTTGCCAATTAAATTTTTAAATAAACTTGGTTTGTTTTAATTTGACCAGAGATAGTAACAGCAATATTAAACTTTATATAATGGTTAATTCGTTCACAGTCCACTTAAGTGATCAATTTGGAAAACCCTACCATCCAGGCAAATTTTCCATATTACTAAGCACTCTCCGGTGCTTATCGTCATCATGAATCCCTCCTAAAACTTGGTCTTGGTCTCTTTAAGTATTCTCTGCCATCATAGCCTATCGTGGGCCGTTGTTTTCCAGTTTTTTACACCAGTAGTGTTAAGGTCTCTTTACTGCGTCGAGCCATCTAAATATAAGTCTGCCTGCATTTCTTTCTTCTGGTGTTGTTATTAATAGGCGTTTTATAAGATTTATATCTTCTAATCACTTGTTCTGCCCATCTAATGCTTCTGTTTTTATTGTCTTACAGTGTCTGCCTATACAAAATTGTAATTATAAGTTTTCTGCTTAGCTAACAAATAAAAATGATGAAATAAGTATCGAAATTGGTTATTAAGTAGTTTTAATTTAGAATTCAGAAAAACCGTGAACAATAGCTGAAAAATTTGGCCCTCGGCATGGGCTTTGATTAATATCGAGCTGTTTATTTTAACAGAATAAAAACTTAAGATGTGGATTTTTCTAAAGAATAATATAGAAGTAGGTCATGTGACAGGGTGACTTTAGCTCCAAGCCTTTAAACATTACCATTTCTGTATAAAACAGTGTGTGAAACAAAGTCGGCCGCAACCATGAGGTCACATGGCGCAACATGTTTTTTGTTTTTTTTTTGGAAAATTAGAAGACAACAAAATTTTGAATAGTTGGTTTGATATGACACGCAAAGAGACAGTAGCACAAATACCTAGTAGTAAATAACTATTGGGTAAACAAAATAAAACATAAACTTCAAAACTGAGTCAAAGTCACCCCGTTTACGGTACTTAATAAAATTGTGTGTTATTTTGCCCCTACTTTTTCATAGTCTTGGAAACAACTGCAACAATTTTTTTGTTTTTCGAACATATCTATCGCAAGTCTACAACATAATATGCTATTTTGCACTTGAAAGTGTATATATAAGCACTAGTTGAAATACTTCCTAGATCGACCTACATATAGGTGCAGGACTCCTGAGTGATTAAGTGTGTGATCCATATATTATGAATTGTGGGATGATGATGATTAGCAAAGGGTCGGAAGCCAAGTGTCTCCCTGCACTTAGGCTACTAGTGCTCATTGTGCCCCTTAAATGATCTATGATGTTTCATTAAAGAGGTTGGTCCCTTCAGCAAATAACCAGATCCTGTTCAATGATATATCTTGTATTTCACGTGGCTTTAAAGAGGGGAAGCCAAGGTGTTTGTACCTGAGCGCCGCAAAAGCGGCGCACTCACAGAGTATGCGTGGAGGTTTCCTCCCAGGCTTGGCTTGGCTTGGCTTCTACACTGCGGGCTATTGACAAGCCTGATAGTGTAGAAATGTTTCTGCAGGTGACCGTGGCCTGTAAGTATACCTGTCATAATTCTGATTTGTCTTCTGTTTAGACCCAGAAGAATTCTAGGCGTAGGACCATTAATCAAGAGTCTGGCCTGTCGTGGTGTTTGACGAGAGGTCCAAGATGATTGGAGCTGTGAACGTCCGGCTCACGTGCCTCACGCATTAGGGGGAAATTATGAAGGTAGGTTCTGGACTCCTTACGGATTCCTTAGCCCCAGCAACAGCCAGGACATCAGCCCCTTCATTTCCCTCAGGATTGTAGGACAACGAAGGTGTTAATATAAATTACTGTGTTGATAATTTAGAAAACTATTGATTACCTTTTAAGCACACTTTTTAGACGACAGTTTTCACAGGGTTTCTACCTAAAGTTTTTTTGTGAGGTAACTTATTTTTGAACTGGTTTTTTACTTTCCTATATTTTTGGTATATGGATGTGTTGATATAAAGAAAATTTTTGGTTTAGATATTTTAACAGAAATACATGTTTTGGACACCTAGGAATTCAAAAAAAAGAAATGTGTACCGAGCACGCTAGTTCTAAGTGAAACTTCGTAACGTGTTCTTCGCTGAAAGTGTTTTCTGAGTTATATGATTTAACAGAAAACGAAAACGGTTTCAGTTACAAATGTGGTATTCAAATTATCTTCCAAATGTTGATTTAGAGAGTCCAAACAAACATGAATGGACTTTTGCATAAAAGATAAAATGAGGGACTGAAATGCTGCAGGTGCCTGCTGTAATGCCAGTGTCGTAACGCAAACCGTAGGGCCCCCTCCCGCAAACTTTTATAATAGGCCCACACCTATAGTTTTGTTGTAGGCAAATTAACAAAAAATATATCTACCTTTAACAGTCACATATATTCTAATTTATTACCAGTTTTTTCAGTAAATTTATAGTATGAAACCGAACACGATCTTTCTTAAAATTATCCTGAGTTTGCAAAGGCTTATTTTTAAAATGTTTGGTATATGTTTACTTTTCCTTGCCCAGTTCTCTCTTCTAAGTGTCACTTAGTGGTTTAGCTAGATTTATATTAGGTAATTTAATAATATATACTAGCAGAACCCGTGGGCTACGCTCTTCGATGCCGGCGCTTGCCGCTCCAAATGTTACCTCCTCTGAGTCGGTCTGAATAAGAGTTGCTCCCGGAACTAAAATCCGTGGAAAAAATCGAAAAGAAGGCCGGAAAAAACAGAACACAAAACTCCGAAAAACAGGCTTCTAAAAAAATTTGTTAGCAAAAACCCCGTAAAATCTTCAGAAGAAACATCTCCCGAAAAAAAAAATCATAGCCCCAGAAAATTCTTTAAAATGAAACGGGAAAACAATTAGTTAAGTTTATCACTTGTCCTGATTTCCAGGTATGTACCGAATGTAACGAAGAATTCCAAATATTTTTAGAACTAATAAATACGCACTAAAAAATGTTAGACATTTGCATATAATTTACAAATTAAATACGCTCTTATTCATATAAATCGAAGAAGTAATGATACAATTAATATACATTCCCCCAATATCGGCGAGCTTCATGGCAATCATCCTACGTGATTTTGTTTTGAATAAGTAAAACTGTAGTTCCTACACATGCATCTAGAATTTGTAGTAAATAGTTTTTTAGTAAACACTTTGTAGTAGTAAGCGGAACCTAATCCAGATTCCAGTTTGTAGCCAATAAATGGTGGAATTCTCTGTTGTTTGCGCGATAAATACACATTTCAGACCAACTAGAATTAAAGTACCCATAAATAACTAAATTATACCAACAGAAGCGAAAAGAACCAACAAACTCAACTGACATATAAGGGCCCGGGGTGTGTTATAGTGATAAATCTTTCGGAGATGCAAGATTTAGTCGTGTTGTTATAGTGAGGCAGTTACGGATTTATTATATAGATACTTTAAAATTAAACCACAATTATATTTAAAATTTTTAATTTACATGCACGTGGATTGAAACCGAAACTGAACTAATCATTTCTAAATTCAACTACTTAGTTATTACGCCAACATGGGGTTCTATGCTTTTATTGGGTGGGTTATGCTGTACCTATAACTCGCTCACGGATCGGCCTATTCTGATCAGCTTCGGAATGTGGGGGTAGGTATATCAAAAACTGATTGATAAAATAATTTTTTGAAATAAACCCGAAACCAGAAGTGGAAGTTAGATGTGATTTTTTGGTAACATTATCAAACGTTTTTTCCGCCTTTTTTCTAGCTTGAAAATAGCGCCCGCTACGATTGTTTGAAAATTTTGACTTTAACGCCTCATTACTAAAAAACTAGTTACCAGATCGGCATAAGCTTTTAACTAAATTATTGTAATAGCCTGAGGAGAACACAATGTTATTAGCACCCAGCATTTTTGAAGAAACGAAACTGTAAAGCGAAAAATATTCGCAAAATAATTTTTAAATTTTTGAAAACAATGTTGCTCAAATATGTCAACAGGATTTTTTAAAAATTTTTAGACCTACAAAGGTAGAGATGAGCTACAATTTGGTTCGTGTCTCAACTCTCTAATTTCTCTGCACACCTATCAGTTTTTGAAAATCGAAAAACCATTCTCTATCATTTAATAATCGGGATGCGGTAACTCCTTTCTGTTTACGTTGAATTGCTCATGAGTTATAGTGGAATAAGATTCACAACCTAATTTTTAGCTGCATCAATATTTAGGTTAGGAGTTAATTTCACCCTCTTCGCCAATTTTGTCTGCTCAATTTGCTGTATCGTCTCTGGTTTATCTTAATTCCAAAACAAATTTTTCAAAAAACAATTTTTTCACAAAAAGCGGATTTGAAATATAGTATGAGACGCAGGTGTATATAAAATGTATAGGACGGTCCAACCAAAGTGTTTCACTCAGTATTTTCAATAATAGTTTGTGTTACAAAAATTTGGTTTGTGCGTCTCCTTTTACGAATCCTTTTATCTACTAGAGTTTTTGGGCACTTCTTCGTATACTTTTTTTGTAGAATATAATTAAATAAAACAAAATGAAGCAAAAAAGAAAAACATGTTTATTAGCTGCTTAGGGACAATAAAAAACCCCTTCCTAATTCGATCGTACGTATGAGCCCTTCCTACACAGGGCTCAAATGTGTAGCTTGATTAGTCTTCCCCACTTTTGAAATCACGTCTATGTGTAAAGTTTAAAGGTGAAATTTAAAGGGGACCAACATTTTATGTTTGCAGGTCACTAATCTTAACCTTAAAAAAAACCCTAAATTTAGACAAAAGCAAAGTTTTACGTAATTTACGTTAAAATATTCCGCAAATTGATTTTGAACTTTCATTAAAAATATTATTTTCTATTTTAATAATTTATTTTAAGAAAACGGTACACATTTATAGGGTAAAGGCATATATTGCTTCAAACATAACCAACAACAGTTACTTATAAATGTTTGTTTTGTCAATTATTTTCTTCAGTTTTATGATTGCGGAATTGAAATCTAGTTAACTAGACAAAACGAGTTCTATTTTTATAGCAACAATCTCGAATACAATGGACGTTTTAAAATAAATATGACAGTTAGCAAGGAAGAAAAAGATAAATGCCGGCAGGGCTGTAAAAAAATGTGGTCACGTCGTTCAAATTTTATAGCCATAATTGGTTTAATCTTAAACGTTTATTTACTATTTTACTTATTGAGATTTATGACTAAGTTTTAGGTGAAATAAAAATAAATAATCAAAAGCTTTAATTATTTGTTTTTGCATATTCGTGTTTCCACAAAGGTGTAAGCTTTATCCAGAGCTTTAGAAATCTAAAATAGTTTTTGGTAAGCTAAATAAACGATTTATGTGATATATCACCTACATAAAGAAACTGTAGGCGTTTGTCTTTTATAAAAGCACGTGGACATTTAGGGGTGAAAATGGGGAAAAGTGCTCTATAGACGCAGTTTCCGTTGATTACGTCAAAGCTCGCGTAGGGAGGGTTGCATAGTAAGAAGCTTTCAGGCGCATGCTTAGATTCCGGGACTTTCCTGCAGGATATTAGTGACTAGGTACGCCGGGCGTTTTCTCACACGACTTTTTTGTTTGTCTCTGCATGGACCGGTAAGTATAAAAAAAATTACATGTTTTGTTGTTTTTGTTATGAAGCATGAAACGATAGAAATGTTAAAATTTTTAAGCTTTTAGGTTATTTGTTCTTTTATTGAAAGTTAATTTTATGTTAATCATTAATGTATTAATTGGAATTTTATTAAAGATTTACATAAATTATAATTTAAAATGTGTGAGGATTACGCAATGATGAAATTCAAGTTGATCGTATGAGCTTTAGAAGCAAAATAGGGCGTCCTCTTTAAGGCGCGTTATTGATCCGCGTAATAAACACATCCTGAAAACATTTTCTGTGCCGGATTATTTCGTTTATTGGTGTGGCGTTATCACACAACCTTCATTTTTCATTTTTTCTTCATGTTCAGGTTTTAGTGCCGCCGTAAAGATTCTGTCAATGAAAGCGAGCTTTAAGCTATACCTTTTATAATACACATTGCTGACGTCTCTTAGCTCAACAGTTGTCATATTTATTGACTTTTGGTAGCGAGACTTAATGAAATTATGTATAATTTTAGTCACGCGGAAGAACGTGACAATAATTGGATTTATTTCCTAAAATACGTGCGTATAGGACAAGGATGTGTCACAAAGGCAACATTAAAGAGTGTATGTGTAGGTCAGGGAGTTGCGTGAAAGCCATATTATGTTAACGGGGTTTGAAAAATTTAATTGTCTTCAATTTTCCTACGTAACGTAATTTAAGAGAGGTCCCGAGAGAGCTCCTTATAAATCAATTTTCTGATATTTCTGTACCGGACTTCTAAAAATCCTAAAAGCTTCTACATATTTGAATGGCAATTAGTTGTTCAAACTCCTGACTTAATAAAAGTTGCGGCTGTCCTGGTTTCCTGCTTTAAAACAGCGAGCTCCGATAATAACCCACATTTCTGATAAAACTGGGCGATAAGAACATTTAAAGTAGACATTTAGTTCTATTGCGATTGTGAGGGTAGTGACATACCTTGTTTTTTAATTTTTAGTGTACCTATGAACAGAAAATGAACGCACAATTGTTGTTATCAAGTACAAATACGTCTTTTGAATTATCACATAAAATGAAATTGGAAAGGTGACGCAGTTAATTATTAGAAAATGTCGACGGATGCAGAAAGACGATTTCTTTGCCCTCGACTGATAGACTATTTGGCTATCGTCGGGGCAAGGCCTTACAATAATGCTAGACCAAGCTCAAGCTCTCCTATACAGGTAAGATTCTTTTATGCTGTTTTTAGTGTTTTGCTACAATATTTTTTTTTTAATACAAACTCGGTAAATGTTGGCAACAGAGACAAATCTGGCATCCTCTCTTAATTATAATTAGCACAAAATATGTTTATTAATTTATTTTAGAACCGTATTTTCACAATCCAGTTTTACTAATTTGCCCCAGGTAGCTTTCGCTTTATGGTGGTTTGCAACAAAATTAACTACTTAAATTTTTGCGGAACGCCTTATTACAGTAAAATGAACAGATAAAGGCACAAAAAAGGGGATGAAGAAATCATATAGTTAATTAGGATTTAGGAATTAATTAACAGGAAAAATGTTAAAATCTCCATTTTTGAACGATACCCTAAAATATATGATTTGCTACACAAAAACTGCAATTTGTGAAAATTCGAATACCTGTTTTCTTTTACTCTATAACATTTAAGGCTTTTAAATTTTGCAATATTAAACTAGAGTTTGGATAAAAAACGTTGTTAAGAATTGGTATGACACTCTCCAATTTTACTTTTTCAAACATCTTTTCGTGTTTTCCATTTCTTTGTGTTTGTAAAAATGAAAAACTTATTTTATATTTTCCTTGATAGCGCCTGAACGCGTTTTTTTAGCTATTTGTTATTGAGTGGTTTTACAAATTGGTTCCCAATATTCGTTTATATTTTGTTGCCTTCTTCTAACGTACATGTTTGAATTTACAGGATACCATCAGGTTCTCTTTATGTAATGCTTGCGTTTTTCCAAACAATTTTTTACATGATAATAAATAACAAATTAAATTAAAATTCGGATTTATTTAAACATTTTAAAGTATTATTAATGTGTGTTTAAGTGGTAGTAATAGACTTTATACGCAATACAAATACAATTTCTTAAGTTGCCTTGAAGGAAAAAGAACACCGCATTAAAGGAAATTTAACGAGAGAATATCGAGGAACACTTTTACTCGTTTTTCTTGCCCCAGTCTAAGAATTCAGATAATGAATATTTTTAGTATAAAAGTAGGTCGTTCCTCGAGGGTATTTATTATTATTAACTACAATAGTAATAGGCAAGGACGAAGTCATCAATATTATATTGCGTTTCATGTTCATTTTCCGATATTTTAACTCTCGCATTCAGATCACTAATTACATTCCAACCGTTGTCTTTTATTTTCAATCGTTAAAAGCATCCTATATGTCAAGTCAAGTACATATTTTTCATCCATCACTGTCAATCTAAAAACCTTTCACACTGAAAACGTATCAAGTAGGAGTCGAGATTATTCCAAAAACACTTCTTTAAATTGCGTATCTTTGTCTTAGTAATAAATCAAATATTAATTTAAATTTTAAATAATTGTTTAGGTGCCGGAGCTCCTTCGTCGATACCCAACTCAAGACCACAAAGACTTTCCAATGCCATTAGACATGGTATATTTCTGTCAACCAGAGGGTTGTTCTTCTGTCGGTCCTCGAAGAACAGCCCTTAGGGAGGCCTCGTCTTTTGTATTTATGCTCACTGATAAAGATTCTGGAAAAACGCGCTATGGTATCTGTGTTAATTTCTATCGGCCGGTGGAAAAACTCCAAGGGGCAGCTGGCGTCGCCGGTAGAAGTAGTTCAACGTTTAGGCGTGATTCCTGGAGGAAAAGCATGGAGAAAAGTTCCGATTCCGCCTTTTCTAGGTGAGTTTAAAAAACTGTCTAGGAACTTGTGTTAACATGTAGTTGTAGTGATTACAGAAGTAGCAATGTAGGACCTAGTGATTCAGAAAAAGATTGTCCTAGTCGAAGAGACTCAGATGGGGTTGCTCAAAATAACGCTGCAGGGGCTAATCCACCTCGATTAGGAATCACAGCTCCCAGTAATGATTCTGAGAGTGGAGGAAGTCATTCGCCATCGCCTAGGGCTAGTAGGAAACGACAAGTAAGTTAATTTGAATGTAATTAAATTTATGTTAATTTGGTAAAAATTGCAGAGAATTAGAAATCATTCACTGACATCATTATGTTTACTGTCTCATCATCCCTTTTTTACAACCTTTCGCGAATGTTTGTTTATTCTGAAGAAACTCATTGACGCATGTAATGAATCGTCGAGTTCTAAACGCGTGGGAGCGTCTAGACAAGTCGGAAGGTAATTTTAACATCATTGTTTGTTTGGGATAGCTTTACCTTGGATTTATCCATTTTTAGAGATACAGTTTGGAGCGTGATAACTAGTCAAGCTACTGAAGCGACGCCTTCTATAGTATTATATGACGTTAGAGAAATAGAGACGTGGATTTTGAGACTGCTTTCCGCCCCAGTTCCCGTACCAGGGAAAACAAAGTATTAAAATTAAATTTACTTTTTTGCGTATTCTACAACTTTATGTTTCAGAGTTGAAGTCGAGGTGTTATCCCCAACAGTACATCATGCACTCTCGTTTGCATTACCTGATCATACTAGGTTTAGTTTAGTCGATTTTCCATTGCATTTACCTCTGGAACTGTTAGGTAAGATATGTGCAATTGGAGTTGATTTTGTTCATCTTTTGTTTGCATTTTCAGGTGTAGATACTTGTTTAAAAGTTCTTACATTAATTTTACTAGAAAACAAAATAGTTCTTCAATCTAGGGATTACAACGCCCTTTCTATGTCTGTGATGGCTTTTGTTACGATGATATATCCATTAGAATATATGTTTCCGGTTATTCCTTTGTTACCAACGTGCATGAGCTGCGCGGAGCAGGTAAATGTTTTAACAAAAACAGCAAAACGAAAAGAATGTTAATGTGAAAAATTTTAGTTGCTCTTAGCCCCTACGCCTTTTGTAATTGGCCTTCCAGCAAGCTTTTTGATGTACAAAAAGAATTTTAGGTAACATTTTAATTAATTTTAGTAGTCGTTTTGTTACATTAATTAATTTTCTAGGCTTCCAGATGATATTTGGTTGGTTGATTTGGACTCGAACAAATTATATTCTAGTGGTAGTGGCGCTTCTGATATTCCGCCCTTGCCAGAGCCGGAGGCAACGATCCTGAAAAATTATTTGAAGCAGGTAGATATCAAAGATGCCAATATTAACCCGAAAGCTCAATACATTATTCACGTCTTTTTATCTATTCCCACGGGCAACAGAAATTTTGTTAGAATTGAAAGATGCTCTGACGTTTTATTGATTCTTCTATTATTCTTTCTATTTCTCTTCTCACTTTTTACCTTTACCCCCCAGGCTATGCAACTCATGGATCAAGTGGGCACAGGAGTAAATATCTTACTTACTTTTGCACACTTTTGCATGTTAAGCATGATTAGAATTTTTAACACATGAGCTTTAGTATAACCTTTGCTCTTACTCAAACTATGATTTTTCTGTTTATAAAATTTAATTTTATTCAATTCTTTAATACGCCCACAGTTTCTTGTGGCATTTAAGCAAAGCAAAAAACAGTTGAAACCACCCCTTTAAAAATGACAAAAAAAATCGTTGATAAACACCTACTATGAGTAAGTGCAAAGAGCTACAACTTTGTAGTAGTAGCAGTTCCGCATTGTAGAATGAAGAATTAAGGAAAAACTAAAGGTAGAGCAAATTAGATATAGTGTAGTAAAAACATATAGAAAGAAACTTAAACATCAACTACATATTTAATATTTTTAGGCACTAGGAAGTTTAGCCACACCATCAGCAGTAAGTTCCCAACTGTTGCCTTCAAGAAGAGAAAGCCTTCAAAGCCCAAATACTCTCAGGTTGTCCTAGTCACTTTTATCCAATAACAACATCTAACAGAAACACTATTTTTATAGCGTCTCATCGGCTAAACACAAATCTCCTGAGTTAACGCCAACGCAGACGCCAGCGACACCAAATTTAGGTCAAAAAATGTCGTTTACAGGAGCATCCCCTCAATCAAGTCAACATCGCCCATCAATTTCTCCGCCTCCCACAACGTTCAACCCAATTATCTATGGAAATGACGTAGATTCTGTTGACGTAGCTACTCGAGTCGCGATGGTAGATTTTTCAAAGCTTTGATTAAAATCTTATTATAAATTTATTTACAGGTTCGGTTTTTCAACTCCCAAAATCTCTTAGCAAATTTTACGGAACATACAAGAACTTTAAGGCTGTACCCGCGCCCAGTTGTAGCATTCCAAATCAATAGTTTCCTGAGGTCGAGACCCCGAACATCCCAATTTGTAAATCGTTTTGCTAGAACTCAAGCTGTAGAATTTTTGGCCGAATGGTCACTCACTCCAACTAACGTCGCTTTTCAAAGAGTTCACACTGGTGTTTTGGATCCGTCGCAGATAGGAGACAAACCGAAGTGGTATATTCATACATTAGATCCTATTAAGTTTGTCGTGTGGGACGATGGCAGTTCTTTGAACGGTGCCCTTAGAAGTTTGCAAAATCAGGAAAGTCAACCCACCGATGAAAGCGGCTCAGATTCGGAAGGGGCCGATAGTACCAGTTCCAGTTACTCTTCGTTAAGCGACTTCGTTTCTGAGATGGTATCTTCAGACCTGTCACCAGGTTATATTAACATATTAATTTTGTGATATAACCTAAATTAATAATGTGTTTAGGGCCTTCGTATCAAGAAGCGAGACAGTCGGCCCAAAATATGTCACTTTCTTCAAATTTAGATCCGCAGTCCGTTTATCATCCACCTTCTGTGTTGCAATATCCAGAAGGTGAGGCTCCTGGTAGTGACAGACCGGAATCCCCCCAATCATCTTCTAGTAGTCAATCGGATTTAAGTTCTCCTTCGTTTAATCGGGACTCAGAATTGGAATTTGGAAACAGGCAAAAGAGTGAAACATCTATTCCGGCCAAAGTGGTAGGTTGTACAAAACTGATAAACTGAAACAACCTAAAACAACCCTATAACAGGATAAAGAAGAAGGTGGAAGTTTTGAAAATGAGTCCGATTCAAACTCGACCACGACTCCTAAAACAGTTGTTAGTGGTTCTGCAAAACCCGGTTCACCTACAAGTACAACTAGCGAGCCTACGGAGCATCCCAGTACTCCTAGAAAAAATCGATTTGGGCGCTCTGTAACACCCGTAAGTGTACTCACAGACAGCCACTTAGACCGTAGAACCGCTTACACTACAAATTACTTAGGTACCCCCAATCACTCCCTGCTTGCAAAAGCAACCAAGCGTAGGAAATGTATTAGCTAGAACCTCTAGTTTTGGGTCATCCGGGAGCGGTAGTCCTGCCCCTTCATCGGCTGGTAGCACTGGGGAGAAGGTTCAGAGACAGGGTTCACAAGGTTCCATTTTTGAACAGTTTGCTTCACAAGCAAAGGAGTTGGTACGAGAAACTACTAGGCAAAGTAGCCAGGACGGTTTGCTTGCACAAATGGATAAGGTGCTTTTTTGCTTTCACTTCCTTAACAGCTTGAAAAGATCCAGTAACAAATTATAACCATGTTTTTCTTTCTAGCTGAAAACTCAGGCTAAAGGAAAGCTTACAGAAGCCGAAGAGAGTAATATATTTGCCCCATTTGATAAGGTAATATCCAATTCAAGCGTTCTAAAAAATATTATATTTTATGTATTGCAGTTAGCAAGTCATGCCAAAAAGGCAGCAGAAGAAGCATCTAAAAGTGTACAAGAAGCCAGTAAATCTGCTCTAGAAGCAAGTAAAAGTGCTGCCGGTGTTAGTAAAAATACTCTGGAAGATCTCACATATGTTGGGAAATCAACTTTCGGGGATTTTACAAAAGGGGCTAAAGAAGTTGTAACCAAAAACCTACGAGTTAGTTTTGTCCAAATTAATAATCTTAAATTTATTCTGAAACATTTAATTTTAGAGCGATTCAATTGTTCAGGGCGGAGGGGATGTTCGCAGAGGATCTACCAGCACGTCCTTAGTTCAGGCTGCTAGTTCAAGTTTAATTGCAGGAACTAGCAGGGATTTTTTTTCAAATATTAGTTCAGATTTGAATGGTATAGCTGCGACAACGTCGAGCATGTTTTCGGATTTGTTCGGGGTTGGTAGTAAGAGTAGTCAAAAATCGCAACCACATCCTCAACACCAACAGCAAACCCAACAACAACAGCAACAGCAGCAGCAGCAGCAGCAGCAGCAGCAGCAGCAGAAGCAGCAGCAGCAACAACATCTTAAGCAGAAAGACGCTAAGAGTGGAATGTTTGGACCATTTCCTAGAGGACCTAGAGGATTGGTCGAAAAAAGCCCTTTAATAAAACATGCTCCAAGGCGGCAAGAAGAATATCAACGTATGCAGTCTGTTGAACGTTCTGCTAATAATGCCGAAAATCAAGCATTTCTTAAAGATGTAAGTTACTACTACGTAGTTTTTAATTAAGATAATTATAATTTTATATCTGGTCAAATTGTAGGTGGTTAACCAAGTGTTAGAAGGTGAAGGTGTAGGATGGTTAAAACTGAACAGACTGAAAAAATTAATGGAAGACGAATCATATCGTAATTTTATACTTAGCAAATTGAATAAGACTTTAGAAAGAAAAATTGCGCCTGATGACCATATAGATGATGTGGTAGGTATTTTTTGTTTGGTTTTGAATTTTTCTAATGTATCTCTATTTTAGTGTATTCCTAAACCTGTTTGGAAAGGGATTTTGAAGGTCCTTTTGGCTGCAGTGCATGGTTTAGAATTTACCTATAGTAATTATGGATTGGGTGGTATGGCTTCCGCCTTTCAGTTACAAGAAATTGCTCACACTCATTATTGGAGTAAAGAACTTTCAGATTCTTCGGTAACAGATAATCCAAGTCACTTGCTTTCTTCTCAAAGTTCCAGCCCAATAGGTAGTAGAGAAAACTTAACCTCACCTCAAAGTCCTAGAATGGCCGCCTCCCCAGATTGGGATAGTTCTAGAAAATCTTCCCAAGCTGGTAATTATGCGTTCTTTTTTTGCTATATTTTTCTGATGGAGAAATTTGTAGAACCCCCACAAGTGCGTTTGGTGCAAGGAGAGGATTCAGAATCCGAAGGTCAGCAGTCCACAGCGGATATGTTTAAAGACATGCTTACTCAAAAGAAAAATATGTTATTAAGCAAATTGACATCCTTTGATTCCGATGTAAGTTTGATAATGTGCGCAAGCATGTTCTTTGCGTCAAGCTAATTGAGTTTAGTGGTGTAGGTCAGGCATATCCATGTGTTATTTGATAATTTATATTGTTAATCATTTCTATTGTTCTTTGCCAAAATATAAAGGCATGAATCTGCCTGATTTTTATGTTGTCTAGCAGGCCGAAGGTACATTGCATGGCTCAGGAGGTACACTCTCGCCTGGCGGTTCAATTACAACTGGACCCGCTTGTAATCTGAATCGTGGTGGTCTTCAGTCCTCCTTCCGTTCAACGGTTTCCGACACTGAAGTTGAGAACCTTCAGGTAAATGTTTGTGCATTAGGAGCTTAAGCATGTCGGTTTATCGTAAACAATTAATAATTTTTAACCATAAGTAAATAATATGTTTGTTTTAGTTTCCAAAACCTTCGAAGCAAAGAACGTCGAGTGTGTGGTCGAGCAAGTCGTCTTTAAGCACCGGTTTTCGATACCACGGAGGGCACATGGTTAACACTACCACGTCACCGTCTCCAGAAGCCGCCAGAACTTACCTATTTGAAGGACTGTTGGGTAAGGACAGGTCGACACTTTGGGATCAAATGCAATTTTGGGAAGACGCGTTTTTGGATGCTGTCTCTCAAGAACGTGATATGATTGGGTTGGATCAGGTAGGGTTGAATTTGTATAAGAATTATCTTCATTATAATACTGTTTTTGAATAGGGACCACGAGAAATGATGGAAAGGTACAAAAGTTTAAGTGATACCGAAAGAAAGAGGCTTGAGCACGATGAAGATCGTTTGTTATCTACTATGCTATATAATCTAACTGCAATATTAGTTATGTTAAATGTAAATAAAGCAGAAGTTAAGAGAAAAATTAGGAGGCTTTTGGGAAAATGCCATATAGGACTCGTTTATAGTCAAGAAGTTAATTTATTGCTGGATCAAATTAATAACTTGGTGAGTTTTTTTAAAATTTATATTGATATAAATTACAAAGCACTTTTTTAGCATGGCAACGATATCGATTTAAAACCTTTGGGATCACGTCTTCTACATCGTCAAAGCTTCACCGTACATCAGGGCGTTGATGGAGGCGGCGAGTTAAGATTTTTAGAAGTTCGCGATGATGGTTTGGTTTTACGATCAGTATGCGGCGTTATAGTAGAAAGATGGTGGTTCGAACGATTGGTAAACATGACGTATAGCCCTAAAAATAAGGTTTTATGTTTATGGAGGCGGAACGGTCAACAAACTCAGCTACACAAATATTACACCAAAAAAGTAAGCTGATTGAAAAAGTTTTCGCAACTCGTGGAGGTTTTACCGTTACATTTTTGCAGTGTAAGGAATTGTATTATTGCATCAAAGACGCCATGGAAAGAGGAGGTGTAGCAGGAAGCGCCCCTGAGTTGGGTGGGGAATTTCCTGTTCAGGATATGAGTTCTGGGGAGGGAGGATTGTTGCAAGTTTGTATGGAAGGTGTGGGATTACTCTTCGCAAATAGTAAGGTACCTGAATTTTTTTGTGTCCTAAAATTTTACTATGATATGGTGTTGTTATCTTTACAGATTTGTTTATAAAAATCTGTAGATTGTAGCTATAGAATTAATTGGATTTAACAATAATAATAATAAAAATAGATTTATTTGCCGAAAGGTAAATGAAGTTCTATTAAAACTAGTTAAAATTTTGTAGTTAGTAATTTTGATGCGGAGAACAAACTGTTGTGGGTGTCGCATTTTGTTCTCTGCGAAACTTTGAAATTTTTTTCCTTCTATTTGTTTCGTGTTGTGGGGTGCGCTATGATGTGTGCATTTGTTCTGCAAGGACCACTCAAACTTCCTACTGCTCTGCCACTCGCTCGGTTGCAATTTGTACAACGTTTTATTTTCCTTAATAATTATTTTTGCAAAAAAATTTAGGTTTTGGTTTGAATAGTTATTGTAGCGAAAGCAGTGTCGTCGATTTTCACAGCATTTATTGGATGCTCGTATTGTTCAGGTAGTAGTTTTATTTGTTTTTTCCTATATTGTATATCGATTATTTTATTTATTACAATTTTTCATATTGTCAGTGTATTCTAATAATCTGCATGCAGCTCAGTGTGCAAAATACTACTTGCTAATTGTTCGAATTTTGTTTAATTCTTTCTAATTTGAATGTTGAATGCTCTTTTCTTCTCTTTTTTATCGATGTCGATGAGTGGTCATGTTTGGCAACCGCAGAGCTTTTTCGAATTATTTCGCCCATCTCTGAATGTCGTTCTCACGATACACGAGGGTTGTTTTTTCGAAAGTGCTCTGCAGCGAAGCTTAGGAACTTTTGAGATGGTCCTTGTCGGGCACTGATATCGTCACTAATGTTGTGTTTTTTGTTGTTTTCTATTCCCGTCCACGTCGATCGCTGGCTGCTTAACAGGACTTTGAGGTATATAAAAGATCTGGTCTAATTTGGTCGTTAGTTTAGCATAGTCTCTGTTTAGTTTAGCGCTTTTTCCTGTAGTTTGTTTTGTTCTTGCTGCATCCTCTACCAAGGTTCCTTCCTTATTTACACGAGTAGATTTTATTTGAATTTTCGATGCATACGAAAAATTCCGTTAAATTACGAACGACTATCCGTTTAGAATGCTGCTGCCAGGTGTTCGCATAGTCGTAGTGTAGACTGCTGCTTCTAGCAGAACACCGCATGGCAAAATCAATCGCAAACTGCACTACTTTTAACACACACAACATACACATTAGAATAGGCCCATTCTACATTGAGCAAACCATCTCTAAAGTTGCCTATTGCTTCACGCATGACACGCGCTGCATGATTTAAGCGTGCTCGCATTTGCTTCTAATTTTATTCTCTCTTTACACTCTTAACGTCTACTTAACTTTTGTATGTTGCAGTTCTTCGTTAGAATTGATCACATCAGGAAATGCTTTACCCAAAAAGGAGGCATTTTTGTTCTTGAAGAATTCAGTAAGTACACTATATCACCGCTTCAGTGTTTGAATTGTAACTTTTATGTATTTCTGAATTTCGGGACAAAAGATCAGATAAAAAATGCGTATTTTAAGAAAAACCAGTCTTTGTTAAGTCGACGCAATAAAAATAAGCAAAACGACACATATAGAACCGAGATTAATTTGATTATTAAATCTAAAAATAATGGTAAAATTATAAATCAACCAGGGAACAAACCGTACCAGAGGATTTATTCTAGAAGCCAAAACATGCAAGATAGTTGTTAAAAATATTTGTTCGGCACGGCCTGATTGTTACCGGAACTGGTTGAAATTTTGACTAAATTGTAACCGATGACAAATAAAATGATGTGTAAAAACGCAAAAAAATGCTTTAATGGAAATTTGTTTTGAAAGTTTAAAAATATTTAATTTTTTAATTTGCTGTCGACTTTAAAGCACCGCATTTGATGTTGCATTATTAAATTAAAAATTTAAATATTTTTCCATATTCATACGTGGGGACACTGTTCAAGTGAATTTCTACGATATAAATATAATTAATTCATTACGATTATTAATATTCTAGGGTGTTTCTTGGACGAGTTGACATATTGCGCTATAAATGTAACATTTTAACCACACGAACTCTTAGTTTACAACGGAAACGTTTTATCAGATCTGCCATGCAAATTCTTTGTTCTCCAATTCTAGGAAAGCAATTGCACCATGTTTTCTGTATTAAAGAACAAAAAACTAAATTGAAATGAGTGCTCATCACGAACGGGGCATATTTTCTAAAAATATTTTATATGGGTTAGATTATCATGAATTAACGGAGAATATTTTTTTACAGATCCCAAAACTAGACAAGTAATACAACGTAAATACAAATCCTCCATGGTAAGTCACGATTATTTACCTTAGGTGACATAAAAAAAATTATATCTGTTTTCTTTGGTCTCGCAAAAGTCGAATATAAATAACTCTTGGGTCAAACATTGATATTCCCTATGTATAGTTATAAAAGCCGATTCCTCAGATATTTTTTTGATCTTTTTACTTTTATTTTTTGCAATCCTGCATTTGATGTTTGTAGGCCAGCGAAATGATCCTATCTCTTCATCGGATTTTCTCGATATGCATGGCCCAAAGAATTCATGAGTTTCAGGAGTGCCCTCCTCCTTCTGCATGATTTTTGTTGAGTATTGGTGTAAGATTTTATTTTAGTTTCTTTTTAATTTTTTTTTGATTTACATAAATCTTAGCGTTTGTCAACATACGAGTTACAACTTTGTTTTTAATTTAGGCAGATCAGATTTGCTACGCAGTCCTTTGCGTATTTTCCTACGTAGCAGCGGGTTCTGAAAGGCGCCTTCAACAAGCGAGATCGTCGTTAGCTTCAACACCAACTCCAGGTGCTCCTAAAACTCCAGGAGCTTCCCAACCTCCCCAATCTCATACTCAACCACCTCCATCCATTCAATCTTGTATTCCAATCCAACAACCCGTTAGCGAGCAACAGCAAACAGCTGTGAAGGAACCTTCTTCAGTACAGCAAACATCCCCAGTCCAACAACCTTCAGTCACGCAACAACCTTCTTTGTCGAAACGACAACTGTCTCTTAGTCAGTCTACACCCCCTGTCGCGTCGCTTCAAGTAGGTTCTCAGACTTTACCAGCTCCCTCTCCTGAGGGTCCCTTTGAGGCGGGTTCTGTAACACCGGTAGGTGGTCCACCATCATATCCGCCTCCTGCTTTGCCTGCAGGGGTACAACCGCCTGCTCCACCGCCAAATGTTGTAAGATTGACGAAGCCACCTCCTGTACCAAGTAGAAATGTGGCTCAAAAATCGCCACCCGTACCTCAACCACCCCCAAGGCCGCAGTGACGACGAAGCGGAAGGTATTCTCTGCCTTTTATTTATGGAGAAGAAACTTGTTTACTGAATTCTTGCCTCCCTTGGGCAAGAGATACCTACAGGACAGACGAATTTCTCTAAAGGGATTTTAATTAAACTCGCTGAGTAATTAAAGGAATATATGAATTAATTTAATAGGGATAGGGGAATGTTGCGCTGTTGAATGCGATCGTTTTGAGAGTTGTATCTTTGCACGAGTAAAACAGTATTTGCTGTATAAAGTTTACGTTTAGGAAATTGTGGCATAAATAAAATTGTATAGATATTATTATTAATTATGCCATTTTGTAAATGTTTGTATTTTAATAGGTTTTAAATTTAGGTGAAAAATTTGTAATTTAATAATTATAATAAAAATCACACCAAAATTTCCTAATTTGTAATATAAAAGGTTTTCTTACTGTGTATATGGTGTAAACAAGAAAAGATATGGATAAAAGACGATATGGCAATAAGTTATCTAAATTAAAATTGTATAGATTTTTAGGTGTAAAATGTTGACTATGGTGGTTAATTTAAAATTTATTTTTACAAATATGTACGCTTCATATCACGTTTTTTCATGTATTATCTGTAAAAACGCTTAAATTTTAAGAACTTGTTATATCAGCACTAGTGTACTTTAACAAAACTTTGCAACAATAATGATATGATAAGTAAGGTGCCTAACAACAGTCGTACTTCTAAATTTATGTTGTAAGAATAATCAGCAAAATTAGATAAAAGTGTCATAAAGCAATATCGGAGCATTGTTATTTTTATTTACTAGCAAATGTTGGTGTATATTATTTTTCATGTTATGAGCAAATAAAATTTTAAAAAATTGCACTGTTTTTCATTGTAATAAACGTGTCTGCGCTTTGTAATGGCATGTAAAAAAGCGGTTCTTGTAAAATATCAAAAATGCAAATTTTAATGAATGCTGCGACGAGCTTTAAAGAATTAGTATGCAAAACTTGGCTCGGTTTTAAAATCTAGCGTTTAGATGTAGCGATAACTGCTACTTCTCTCCTTAAGGTACCAAAAATTAAACATTTACTTACAAATTACTGCTCATTACTATTCCATGCGAAACTTCATGGCTCTGGCCCACATACTGACGACGTGTTCAGTTTCGTTATTGAGATATTTATATTTTATAGTAGAGAGTTTGCAAAATTTTAATAACATCTTCTATTTCAAATTTCCTCACATTACTAAGCAGAACAAAGAGCATATTTTACTAAAAATTAGTTCCAGCGTATTTATGGACGAATTGCAAAGATGAAGGTGAAATCTAAGACATGTAAAAATAGTTACGTTATCTTTGATCAGCAAATGCAAGCATGAGAAAGTAGAAACGGAAGCCCATAGTTTAAGTATTTTTACATTTCTGATGACCTTTCCAAGGGGTATCATAAAAAGTCAGGAAAGCATTTTTCATTCCAGGTAGGTATGTCGCCATTAGATTTTATTTATTTACAGAGAAGAATGGCGATAATTTGCTACGTGTTCTGAAATACAATTTTCTAAAAAATAGTTTCACCAATCAGATCACTGAAGATCTTCTTCAATTGACATTTGACAGGGAATGTGTGTTAATACCAAATTAACTTCAGTAAAGCTAACAGCAACAATTCTTTATATTTTGGTTTTACCGTGCCACAATTTCATCGTTACATTTTAGACACCGTTATTGCAAAAACAATCTGATTTGAAATTTATCGCAAATAAAACAATTCTTAACTTCAGCAGGTCTTTATTTTAGCCTTAATGCGTATTTCTACATGTTGACATGTCATTGTCAGAGGTAAGATTACAAGTAAACAGTAGGTGTTGCTATAGAAACAATAAATCTTTATAACTTGATCTTGCTTTTCTATATCTGCTTCCAGATAACTTGATTTCTCATTCTAAAACGTCATTTGAAATCTACAAACATTTAAAATCTGTACCTTTAATGAATGAGCAGATTGAACTCTTAAATTCCCATTACTGGTCGTTTTAGAATGAGAAGTCAAATTTTCTGGACGCAGATATAGAAAACCAAGATCAAGTTATGAACATTATTGTACCTATAGCAACACCAACTGTTTACTTTTAATCTTGCATCTGAAAATGACATGTCAACATGTCGAAATACGTATAAGGCTAAAATAAAGACCTGTTGAAGTTAAGAATTGTTTTATTTACAATAAATTAAAATGAACTTCAACAAAGTAAAGTTTGAACTTATAAATAAACTGATTTGAATTACCTATAAGTAAAATCGAAACGTGGTCGCTGGTTTTCAACAAGGTTGTTTTAGTAACAATATAGTTTACAACAATATATATACGTTCTCCCGATTAATAAACCCGCTTTAAAATCGGTCCCAGTGCCAATGGTCCAGTGGTATGCACATTAAGCTTTAGATCAAGGGAACCGGGTTTCGATTTAACAACGAATTTGGTAAAATGCAGCGGAAGAGATGTGTTACTTTGAATCTTGTATAATAACTGTTTGCACGTTAAAGATCTTTAGTCCGTAGAAAACAGAGGTTCGACAAAAGTTGTAGATGCAATGGTCTACTCTGCTGGGATCGGTGATAAGTCTTAGCAGCACAAATATGCCACTGGAAAATTAATAGACCGTATGATAAAACAAATTTTAGATACAGGGCGATTTTGGTAAATAAAATTGGTAGCTTCATACCTACAATTTCTTGTCTGTCATCAGAATTAAATATGTCAGTGGTATCAAATTAAGGTTTAGTTATCTGACTTATTTTTATTATTATAAAACCATTTGTATTTGAATTTTTGGTGTTCTCTAATATTTCTTCATTCATTATCATGACAAAAAAGATAATGACAGGTAACAAATAAAAATAATTGTACGAATGAAGCTAAGACATTTTCCACAGTTACCATTTACCTCAAATTTTTTTGATGACAATGTTAAAAAATTGGCGAAGTACTTCGCTTGGACTTTTCTATACTTTAAAAATTATTACTTTTTTGTTCCCAAAAATACTTTGCCTCTGGGAAGACTTAACTCCTACAATACGCGTCCCCTCGATGGGAGATTAGGAAAATCCTGGAGACAGGACTGCTGTGACCATTCACAATAAATAGCCGTTGACCAAAGGTTGAGGCGTAAGGCCAACACCTTTATACCCGCAAACAAAAGTAATAATATTAATAATCACAACTTATGCCTTGGATATTCGGACGGATTCAATAAACGACGAAAACAGAAACAAATTTAGGTACTTGTAACGTTAAAAGAATAAGGGCAAAAATTCCAGATATAGTAACAAATATGTAAGAATGAAAATGGAGGTCATAACAAGTATAAATATAGAACAGAATGGAACTGGGGTAGAACAAGGATCGTTTATCCATATATGGAGTGGTGTACCAAAAAAACAGAGAGTCAATAAGAAAATCTCTATTCTAATGCATAAAAACAGTACTAAAATGAAAACAAAATTGAGAAACAATAAGTAAAAGGATAATAAAAAAATCTGGAAATCCGCCAAACAACAATAATAATCATGGGCGTGTTTGCTTCCAATAACGAAGAAAATGCAGAATATAAAGACAATTTTTATACAACACTTGACGACGCGACGTCTCAAAGGACATAGGAAAGAGTAGAGAGCTAATAATGATGGGCGGCTTTAATGCACGACTGGGTCCAAAGCAAATAACAAGGTTGTAGTTTATTACCGAGAAAATGTGCGAAATGACAACTAGCAGAGAAAACAAAGAAAACACGTTTATTAGGCATTTGTATGCATCTGATTGGTTTAAATAGCGTCAGGTGACATATAAATTACATTCTCAGAAAAATACTCACCCGTAGATGTTGTGGAAACCCCAAAATTAGGGTTCAGATGGGAAGGACTTGAGAAAATCATCATATCTCAATATTTATAGTTATAATGAAAACCTAGTGGAAAGTTGAAGAGTTCAGAAAGTATACGACATTTATTTGGGAGTACGTCTTATCCGGCACGACTTTTAAATCAATTCTTAATTTTTCCCGTTTTGGTAATTAAGAAAAAAATTGGATTCCGGTTCTGTTTCCTGCCTTTGACTCAACATTTGTCCTTCAGTTTCTGTTGTTTTGCTTATGTGCATTAAACTACTCACTCATCGGGGATTTACAAGTCGACAACGACAAGACTGGTGCTACCACGCTGCTGCCAGCTTCCAATATTTTGCCGGTACGACGTCATAGAATAACGTGATATGCGTACTTTACCAGCAGTCACCCAGCAACATACATTTTTTCCTATTTAATCCCAAGCACTTAATGTTTTGCTGTACTGGCAGTCTCGGAGCCGATAGTGCGCACTTGAGTGCGTCTGCGGTGCTGCCACTATTGCTAAAAACATAGCAAAAACGTAAACGCACGAGATTGGAACTCCCGAGCAACCCATGCCTCACAACGCTGTACACGCAATCTACAACGCGACCAAGGCGGCTGTTGATAGCAAATGTTAAAACATGGAACACATACATAAACAACACGTCACCTGCCGGCAACATTTAAATAGCCGGTAAACTGTGTAACACGTTATCTGATGATGTACTGGCAAAATGTTGATAGCCGGTACCAGCTCTTTAGTCATTGTGTAATGACAAATACTCGCTTAGATATAGTAGGACAGCTACACTAAGATTTATTATTTATTAACAAAGGACAGTCAACTCATAACTGCTGGTTTTCAAAGTGGCGGCTGATTTGTAAAAATAAGAGACTTGAAACTAAAATGCCAATCCTGTTGTTCCGTATGGGCCCTTGTAAACTTTCTTAGTGTGATAACTACATTAGCATTCTATGCTTTAGCGTTATCCTGCAAGGTTTTCGGTAGCGTAGATGTGAATTGCGTGTATAGCCTTTTAGTGCATAAGTGGTAGTAGCTAAGTTGTTTTTAAATTTATACTGCGTTTTAAAACAGTGTTGTCGGTCGAGGCGATCTACATGAGGTTACGGTTCTAAAACGGTTGTTTTTTAAAAAGAAAAATACAAAAACGCACTCAAATCAATTGTAGTCAAATCAAGCGTACGTGCAGTAAGAGGATTAGGGCTGGTGATTTAACGTCCCTTATTGTTCATATTTTAAGAACCTTACATACTATACGTTTTACTGCTAATGTTGGCAAAAAGGACTAATTTCTTATTATCTGATTTATAATGGAGACCATACAACCGCACTACTGCGTGATGCTGAAGTAAAACGATATTAGAGTTAGCCCAAACATTGCACCTGTGTTTCAGAAAGTTTACGGTTTCTTCCGAGGTTCCACAACGACTGTACTTCGAGTAATGCGACATGTATTTTGAGGTGCTTCAAAGTACTTCGAGGTAATTCGAGATATTTCGGAATATTTCGAAGTAATTCAAGGTACTTCCAGTATTTCGAAGGCTAGTGCACACCTACTTCGACGAGTAAAACACCCCTCGGTTTAATGACAAAAAGTTGGGATGCGTTTCTAGTTTCTGTACGTATTTAGCACTGCACTTCACTACTTCTTCTTTTATTGACAGCATTTTTAGAATTTTATGAATTTCACTGTTTGGGATGTAGAACGGAGCATTTGCTATCACCCGGAGAGTCTTAGGTTGGAACTGTTCTGAGATCTCAATATTTGAATATGATGCAGTGTCCCATAGACGGATCCCATAAAACCGGATGTGTTTTAGCACTACTTTGTATACCAGTAGTTGTGCAGGGACAGTTTAGAGTTATGTCCTGGTAGCCAGTAGTATTTCCTTTGAGTGAAGCCGAGTTGTTTCCTTTTATACCAAATGTGGATTTTTCACGTTAAGCCTTAATCGAGGTGCAAGCCTAGGTACCTAACGCTTTCTACCTGCGGTAGTGGTTGTCCATTCATAGATATATTAGGAGTAATACCTCTTCATTTAGTGAAGGTTATATGTACTGATTTGGCTTTATTGGGTTGGAAGTGCCAGTTTTTAAACCAACCGTGTACCTGGTCTAGATTGTGTCAATTAGAAGCAGAAGGCTACAAACTGTTTGTCAAGTAAGTTTAATGACAGAGGGTTGAAATGCGTTTCTAGTTTCTGTACGTATTTAGCACTGCACCTCACTACTTTTTCTTTCACTGATTACTTTTAGATTTGTACGAATTTCACTGTTTGGAACCGCTCCAGGATCTCGATATTTGAATTTGATGCAGTACCCCACAGATGGATCCCATAGAAGCAGATGGGTTTCAGCACTGCCTTGTATACCAGCAGTTGTTAAGCAAGAAAAATTTAAAGTTATGTCTATGGCTAGTGTTTTCTTAGATTGAAGTCGAGCTGTTTCCGTTTATTGCAAATGTGGATTTTCCACGTTAGACTTTTATCAACGTGCAAGCTTAGGTACTTAATGCATTCTACCTACGGTAGTGATTGTTCGTTTACAGATACTCTAGAAGTGATACCATTTTGTTTAGTAACGGTAATATGTACTGATTTGGTGTTATTGGTTTTGAAGTGCCATTTTTTAAACCAGCCGTGTACCCGGTCTAGATTTTTTTGCAAGCTTGCGAGATGCGTTGCCAGGATTTCCGTATTGTCTGCGAACGTAGTTGTATCGGCAGTATATAATAGGTAAAAGCTACTCTCTTGCGCACACCAAATTTGATAGGGTATGAATTTCGCACAAACCTCACTTGCAAGCACCAATCTACCAGGTTTGATTAAACAATAGTGTAGCAGTTTTTTTAGCTAGAACAGTAGTCCTTTATACCAAACTTTATCGAAAACTAGATTGACGCCAAGAATTTTTTTCTTCAAGGACTCTATGTCTAATATACACTTGTGTTCATAAAGTAACCCCCCCCCCAACTAACTTTTGAACGACTTGATATTTTGCTTCAAAATTTAATGTGCTGTAATGGGAAATTAAATACTATCTTTCAGACCATATTAAAATTTTCTATCATCCAAAATGGCGACTGGGCGCCATTTTAAAATTTTTTTTACATAGAAAGGGGGGTCGAGTAACACCTCATTTGAAAGGTCTTTTAATTCTGCATGTGATCCTAGAGTTTGAAAGAAAAATATTCAGCCATAACAAAATGGCGAATTTTAAACAAATAGACTCACTCAATTCAAAATTCTTTTGATTTTTTTATCCAGGGTCGAGTGGCACCTCATTTGAAAGGTCTTTTAGTTCCTAGAATTTCAAAGAAAAATATTGAGCCATAACAAAATGGCGGCTTGTAAACCAATGGACTCACTCAATTCAAAATTGTTTTGATTTGCTTATCCAGTAGTCCACTTTTTCATTTGCAGGACTAAATTTTCTCAGAAATATCTCAGGTGGCTTAAAATAACATTGAAAATGTTATGTTCCAACAAGACGGTGCGCCGCCTCATTATTATAGGCCTTGTTCTGACTTTCTCAACGGACATTTCGTTGGCAGATCGATTGGTAGGCGGGGGCCTGTAGAATAGCCGGCTCACTCCCCAGATTTAACTTTCTTAGATTTTTTTCTATGGGAATATCTGAAATCGAAAGTGTACAGAACCCGTCCAGAAACAATTGAAGAACTGGAGCAACGCATTACAGAAGTTTGCAGAATTATCACTCCAGAAACTTATGAAAATGTAAGGCAGGAATTTCATAACCGACTTTTTATGTGCCAAGAAGTGAATGGTAAACATTTCGAACACTTAATTTAATTAATTTAAGCTTTAATTCTTAGTTTTTTTAAATAAACTTCTTTATCTTCAAACATTGTCATTTTGTTATGACTGAATATTTTTCATTGAAACTTTAGGATCAGACGCAGAACTAAAAGACCTTTCCAATGAGGTGTCACTCGACCCCCCTTTCCGTTTAAAAAAAAATTCAAAATGGCGCCCAGTCGCCATTTTGGATGATACAAAATTTTATTATGGTCTGAATAATATTATTTAATTTCCCATTACAGCACACCAAATTTTGTAGAAAAATATCAAATCGTTCAAAAGTTAGTTGGGGGGAGGGGGGTTACTTTATGGACACAGTGTATACTATTCCATGCACTTACGCATTTGTGTAGCAGAATGTTGGTTTTTGAAACTGAATAGATGTTTAGGTATCGGCTTATCTATTGCTAGGATAGGAAAGAGCTTTTTTAGTAAGAGCTTTTCAAATAACAGCTAGGCTTCCGGGTTAGAGCCGCGTCATCGGTGCATGAACTGCCGACGTTTCGTCCTCGGTTCCACGGGACATCTTCAGGGCTGTGGTCACTTTGGGATCTGGAACACAACTGTTGTGTTAGTTTTTCTTCTAGTAATTCTTTAAAGCATTCCTCGCTTGTTCTATGGTTATATAACGTTGAACATTTCTCTTTGTCTATTATTGGTGTATTGACTAGCGAGTATAGGAGAATGATCTGAGGATAAATCGAGACAGGTTTCAACTTTAAGGTACCCTTGTGGCATGGCTTTTATTACAAAAAAGTCTAGCAAGTCGGAAATTTTTCCTGTCTATTGGGCAGTATGTAGGTTGGTTGGTATGTAGATAAATGATTCATTGGGTTTTCCTGCATGGCGGATTGTAGTGTTCTTCTCTCAGAGTGGTAAGGCGTGATCCCAGTTTAAAAGAAATCGAGGTGCTATCTCAAATAAACAAGAGCCCTGAAACACAGATTATTAAGTTAAAGTCGTTGTTGAATGATTACAGGCATAAAGAAAGTGACCATCTGTCAAATGACAGCGAAAATAAACATTTTAAGGCAACTGGTAATATCTCAAAATGTAAACAAAAACTGACGATTTTTGCTGATAGTCACCGCTTCTAGATGAAGTTTTTGCAAATTTAAAATCAGAGACTAGTAATTACAATGAAAACGACTACCTTGTTGTTATTGTTGGTACCAACAATAATTATAAAACGTTCCCGTTCGACAAAATTCGCAAGCTGTTTGACGAATGTTCTAACACGAACTTAGCTTCTACAGAGCCTTCATTAATTACTGATACCCACGGGACCACAAAATATAAGCAACCCAACTTAGACTGTTGGTAAGCCTTTTATCCAAAAATTCCCAAGCCGTTTGTTAACTTATCAAGGCTTGCTTGTCTACATACATAACCTCACTTTGAGTGTTGACAGTGACACTTACAGGGAATTTTTAGTTACCACGAGTACCAATCCTGAACTGACTTCAACACCTAAATATAAAATCTAACAGGTCACGTGGGTATCAGTAATTAACGAAGGCTCTGTAGTTATATTCCTTCCTATATTACAGATATGACAGACAAGTTAACAATAAAATCGGTGAAATATTTAAAGATTTTCATCAAAAGAGACCTCTTTTTAAAAGCCTGGATGTGAATAAGAACAAAATACGATTGGATTACACTAAGCACGGTGTCTTCATTATAGTCAAATAATTTAACGAAAAATATGTGATCAAATTATTAACATGATTGAATCCTAAATAGAAATGTTATTCATATTAATACACCGGACATTTCAAATTTAACACTGACAAACTGTGTTAATGTAGTGAAAATTAATGTAGAAACAGCTGGGAGTTTGTCTTCAGTTTCGAATTGTGATCTATGAGATATGACTAAAGATATATGCGATGAAAACGATGAAATGTGTGATAATATAAATAGTGAGATTATTTCGGATGTGTCGACTAGTGATAGTGATGATATAGCCTGCATGGTGACAATATCTTTAATACTGTTATCTCTAATCGTTTTTTTTTTTTTTTAGAAAAAAGTTTGTAAATAGTTTTAGCATACTACATTTAAATATACAGAGTATCCGCAACAATAATTCAAATGTTCAAATATTTTTAGATAACCGTAACTATGTTGATATTACCTGTACTGATGAACACTGGCTAAGCCGAGATCAAACGGGTTCAGAATGGCGTCTGCTTACAATAGAAAAGACTGCAATTATAGCTGTACTCTCATATTTCCTAGGGATATCTTGGACGTGATTGTGTTGAATAACTTTTCTACAGTTGATACGTGTTGTATTAGAGTGTGATTTGACAATTGCCTGCATTTATAGAACACCTGATAGTAATGTGAGGACGTTTTTTGATTATATTAAAAGTTCTTTGAATGATCACTAAAATATTGTGATATGTACTGATTTTAATGTTAATTTATTAGAACATTTTTCTGAACCTAAAGATTATTAGTGCGCCCACAAGAGTGACTCGTAGTAGCTCTTCCTGTATTGATAATTTTGCTATTAACATTACAAAAAAAGATATTTCTTATGAAAACATTGGCACAGATTTTTTCGATTGTCATGTACAGATTCTTCACATGAACTGTAGAAAAATGTACAATAATGATCATGACTTCAAGCAGTGGCAATACACAGAAAAATTTTAACCAATTAAGGCAAAAATTAGTAGAACAAAATTTGGATATAATTTGCTATCTCTATAAATTCAGTGATATGTCTGATTTATTTTTTGATTCTGTTAGGGGTGCCTTTGAAAATTCACATCTCTTAAAATTAACAAATGTTAAATATACAAAAGAAACATGGATAATTAAAGGTATTAAAATATTCTGTGATACAAAATGTTTTGTTAATCCTACATTGGATTTATATTATAAAAAATACATAAACTGAAAATTTTTGTGTTATGTGAGAAAAAAATATAATATTATCAAAAATCTGTTCTGTTCTTAGATTTTCTAATTTCCACTTTTGTGGTAATTGATAAATTCCGTTTTCGGTCCAGGATCGTAACAAAGTATTTTTTGATTCAATGCATTTTTGTTTGTACCAAGCTATTTTAAATTGCATTAGGATTAGTACAGTAGTTCCTGAGATTTTGCGTTATACATACACACATACATGCACATTGGCAGTTTTTCAAAACAACTTATTTCGATCCTGAGAACGATACAAAACAGTGTAAAATTATATCTTACGACGCTACGACCAAATACAGTTTAGCTTTTTTTCTCAGAAATGATTTACATACTTTTCCTTAATCATAAAACAAACAGCCCAACGGTTGTTTATTCTGTCTACGATTAATAAATATTTGCTATGGCAACTCATAAGAAATAAAAGCAATATTCCTTCATGATTAATTTACGGCGCACAGCAAGCAACGAGATTAAAATTTTATCCTACCGAGAATAAAAACTTTGTAGCTCTAATTAATAACGCAATATTCTTGGTTTTGCAAGCACGTGTGACTTCCAGACGGTAATAAAAACCTAATTTGAGAAAATAGACAAAGGGGAAGGGCAAAAAGGTCGGTCGTAAAGCAACATTAATGCTATCCAAAGTGCACTCCTTTAATTTCTTGCAGGACCCTACACGAGTTTATAAGTGCAGTTGGGAAATTTAAAACGTGTGCGGACTTGGCGTTTTTTTCATTAATACTTTTTTAATTAAAGGCGAGAGGGAGATATT
Source organism: Ctenicera cuprea (assembly GCA_958336395.1). Lineage (NCBI taxonomy): Eukaryota > Metazoa > Arthropoda > Insecta > Coleoptera > Elateridae > Ctenicera > Ctenicera cuprea. The sequence continues at coordinate 33,947,586 of OY284488.1, forward strand.
TTTGGTGACGTATCAAATAATTTGTGGAAAAAACTGTGGAAACTAAAGGGATGCCAGGCGAACACGTTCGCGTTCGTGCCCACCATGCTAAGCTGATATGGAGGAAGGGATTTGCAGTAATGACATTTTAAGTTTAGACTGCTTTGGTCTGAGTAAGGGCAAAGTACATTAGAGCTAAAAATTTTCAAGATTTTCTGTTTTATGTCTCCAGACCTTTAGAACACTTTTAGTTTTACATTGCTTTCTCTTCCCAGGAATCATAAAAAAATTTGTAACGCAATTGAGAAAGTTAAAGTATAAAATGCTGCCTCGAAATTAACTAAAGCAACCCTCGAGGTATTTACAAAAAAAAAACGAAATAAAAATAATGCACGTTGCTCTTAAAATCCAATTCGAGTTCTTTAAATAATTCCTTTTAAAAATATCTTTTCATAATTCAATTTCGTTTTTATTAAACAAGGTTACGTTAACAAACAAATTTATGTTAGTAATGTCAGTTGCAAATACGAAGAGAAAGATAGACGAAAAAGCAAACAAAACGTTTTTAAAGCGAAATTATAAATTTCCCATTCTTCAGGAGTCTTGCCGAAACCTTATTACAAATTTCTTATCTAAAAACACAATATTGAAATCTGTAATTCATCTGACATAGGATTTTCAACAAATTGAATTCGGGGAAACTTTAATATCATATTCAAACAGTCAAGCTTGTTGAACACGTTCCTAGGTCTAGCTTTGAAAGAAAAGTGCATCACGTTTGCCTGTTCTCTGTAATGCAAATGTTGATTAACATTCTTTGAAAAAGCAGATTACGTTGCAGTACCAACGGTAATAAATTAATCTCAAAGTTTTAATTTATATCCGAAGTTGCACTGCATCGTACATGATTAAATTCTTTAAGAAAAATGCTGTTTTGCCCATTTTCTTTAATCTAAAGTGACATCTTTTATGGGAGGAAACAGGAAACAATTTACGTGATAAAACAAACACACATATTAATCCTTCAGGCGATAAAAATGTTGGAAGGTTTTGCTTGGAAAATTATATTGAATTACAGCAGACTCTAAAATTAGATTTTTAATCAAAAAATGCAAAATGTTTCCATTTATTTTGGTTTACCAAGAACCATGCTTAAACACAAACATTAATTTTTAAAGTTTTAATTTTTTTCTGCCATTTTTTGCTCTTAAAACAAATGCACACACAAAGAGAAAAACAACATGATTTCACAAAATACGGAGTACAGTTCAGGATATTATGAATACGTAATTTAGGAAACGTACACAGGTCTCAGGGATTATTTTACAGTATATTATTCGTTTTTAACCCAATTCCGGTGACCCAACTTTCGCTTTCTATAGGGCGTTCTCATACGGAAGTAGGAGTCGCTTCCGGAAAATTTATTTACGAGCCACGCAGCACTGTGAATAAACGCTTTGATTTCACATGCGACCTTCCTAAGCATTTATCTATAGCTTTTTCCTTTTTTTAAGTTTTCTTGAGCCAAGTGTAATATACGTACATTTTCTGATATACCACTTGCGCAAACAAATTAAAGTTTGATTCTCAATTGTTAACCTAGTTGCTATGAAATTTAATATTTTGCTTTTAAACTGAAATTGAAATAAAGGGGTCATAATCAATGAAACCAATTTACTTTAAGAATAGGTATGTAGCTCTAATATTGCGTAACAAAAACCCTAGCAGAGTGCCAAATGTATGACTCGCAGAAGGGCACCGGGAACCTCAGGACCGGTGCTGGGTTGTTCACTAAAACATAACGTATTTTTTAAACAAGATAAAGAAAAACAATGTATACGTTCACAAAACTTGCATAGACAATATAAAAATATACTGGCAAAAACGTTGAAAGTCAAAAATGCCGTCGACAAAAGCCAAAACAGGCACCTTAAAATTAACACCATAAGATACATTGCCGAGCAAATACTTTACATTTGATTGGTAGTTCAATTTAACCTTTTGGTGATTTACATTTTACACACAACATCGGCATGGTTGAGAAATATAAGTTGAGTGGAACATACATGTGATGTAGAGTTGGGCATTTTCTTCTTTTACTTTCTCATACTTCCAGCAAAGACTGTTAAACCTTGCTGCCAGTAAGGAAACGACGACATTATTGCCTGGCACTATTATTTAAGAATTTTATTTTTGCAGGCGACAGTTTGGCAAGCGCCGTTTTTGTCGGCGACAATATTGATGTGCGGCATTTTTGCCGGCGACAGTTAGACAAGCTCTATTTTTGCGGCGACAATATTGATGTGCGGCATTTTTGCGGCGACAGTTTGGCAAGCGCTATTTTTTCGGCGACATTATTATGTGCGGCATTTTTGCCAGTAACGTTTTTCACCAACGACATTTTAGCAGGGTCTAGTTTTACGGGACAATATTGATACGCGGCATTTTTGCCGACGACCTTTTTGACCAGCGACATTTTTGTCGGCGACAATATTGATGGGTACTATTTTTGGCTGACGGCAGAATGGCATGCGCTGTATTTGCCGGCCTATTTTGCATTCTAACCGGCAACCTTTTTGACCAACTACATTCTAACAGACGCTATTTTCACCGGCGATATTATATTGATAGGCACTATTTTGGCATTATTGGTGATCGCGATGTTTGACTGGCGACAGTTTGGCGGGCGCTATTTTTGCCGATGACGTTATTAATAAGCACTTTTTTCCAGCGACCTTTGTTACCGGAACCTTTTAGCAGGGTTTATTTCTTTTGGCGCAATTATTGCCGGCGGCGATATTTTTGAACGACACTTTCGCAGGCTTTATTTTTGCCAGGCGTTATTTTTTATGGCGCTATTATTGAGATGTTGTTTTGCTCGCGGTCGCACCCATATGAAAAGCAATCGGATATATTTAGTTATTGCAAGTGCCGTATTACACAATGATATTTTTAACTTTGTTTGCTGTAGAAAGTACGCAGGGATAGTTCTAAGGAAGGGGCTGAGAAGGCTGTGGCCACCCATAGGAAAAAACACAAAAAAAGACGCAATTTTAGACATAAAGGTAAAAATGTGAGGAGTGTTGTGACGTAAATTTTTTGGAAACAGTATTTCTGAACACACCTTTTAAAGGTTGCCCCAAATATGTAACTAATTGCCACCGCGTGTTTCAATTCTGCCTGAATGCAGAACGCAGTGGCAATCTTTATTTACTTTACGTTTTTTTCCGGTTTAAACTTCACAAAAAATGTGGCATAAGTTATCGACCGCTTAGGTCTCTCACATTGTCAATTCGATTGTTTTATGATCATAATAGATACGGCTGATAATAGTAGGGATAACAGTAGTTAGTAATCAACCAAAGTTTTGCTCTAAAAACGGCTTAAGCGCTTAAAAAATGCTCTATAAAAATTTAAATATGTTTTTAAAAAACATTCAGTTTAGATAAAATAGATTTTCGTGTGAATTTCGTGTGCGTTCGTAGGTTACATTGAATTGCGCCTCCTGGCGTTGGCGCCTTTGTACAGTGCACAACTCGTCCTAGGGGTGGGATCGGCCCTGGACAAGCACAAATTTAAGCCTTATCCGTTCGATTTCTAAGTATTTCATAAATTTCTTGCCAATACACTACTTGCACCTTAGGTTTTAAAGTTTCTTGTTCAGTCCGTTTAAACTATATAATTGACTTCTTCAATTTTATTGCCTACGGTTATTTGAATTACATAAAATGTAATATTTTAGAAAAACTTTTATTTGGCTTGTTTTAAAATCGTGCAAAGTTTTAGCTAATGACGTGCAAGCAAAACTTAATTCAGTTGTCTTTTCTTCAAATTTAAATTATAACAGAAAGAAACTTTCGAGGAGAACTCTTGATGCGCCATTCGCGTGAGAATATGGTAGGTATTTTACTTTTAGGGTTTAGCGTGATAGAACCTGGCCAATTTCTTAATTTCAACTAGATTTGTGAAATAACCACAATATTCCCTACACAACAGGGAGCTGAAGCGAGTGCTTGACGGATGAAGATTAAATAAAATTTGCGATACAGATTGTATTCTTTCGTGAAACTCATATTACTTCACATTAATCTCTCTTTTGCGAGTGCCAGCGCCGCCATATCTTATTACAAAATTTCATCAAAAATTCATATTTAGGAGAACCTTTACCTTTGCGAGGAAGAATAATGAAAACATTTCCTGAACGCTTTACTCGAGCTTTTAAGTCGAGTCTATCGCAGTACTTGTGCTGCTGTTTAAAGTGCAGGAAAATGCACTTGTGCGGTTTTAGTTCCGCTATCAATGCTTATGGTGGAGGTGCCTCATCCGATTTCTAGTTAGAATACCGCGGGCTGTGGTCTTTACGAGGTTAATTAACTCTATACCAGCATTTACTTTGAGATCATCTCGGTTAACATCTTTCAGCTGCAGCTTGCCCGGAGGGGTTAAACCGGTAATGTATAGCGTTATGAATTGATGAGCCTTCGTTTAGTGGCCAGGAAACTGGTCACGTCCATCCTACCATTCGGAAGCTGCTGCAGCATCAATTTAAAAAGCGATGGGTGCTGAAAATTTTAAGAAAATCTAATCTTGGATTAAGCTTTAAAATTACATAGATACATAAAGTTTCGCTGAGGGATGATATTCGAATTTTAAATTAGCAAATTAAGAAAAAGTTAGTATTTTGTGACGTTATTACTGTTTCTCAAGGTTAAATCGTTTTGGTATTGGTGACAAAAAAATTTATAATATCAAATTAATGTCCAGGGAACACTAATGTGCTGTGATCCTGAAGGCGATATTAAGTGCGTGTTGTCGAAGGACAGGGGTGCTTGATATATTTTTAACTTGGAATTACCAATACGACTTTTTTGACTATTGTGTGCTTGTTTGAATGACGTTTGCTTTTATTATCATCAATAACAATCTGAAAACTAACGAGTTCTCCATTTCATTATGGGATGAGTATTAATTTGTATACGTGCTCATTGTGTATGTAAATTAATATGGATACCTATTCGGTATCAGTTTATCAGGAAGAATCGGCAATAGTGCTAAAGTGTTGCGTAATGGTTTTGAGTATCCATGGCCGTTTTCCGTAACGATGAAAATTTGCACCCGAAAGCACACCTAGTGCTAGGAAAGGTTAAGGGTTGTTGCAGACGCGTACCAATCACCATTATTTTGAATGGGACTCGTAACGCTTGAATGATAACGAGAGTGCACCGAAGCGCATTCCTGATATGGGGCTCAGAGAGAGACGGCGCAAAAACTAATTACATATTGTTCGTAATCCCTTTATAATTGTTGGCTGCTTGACAATAGTGCTGACTTTGCTGGCCCGGTGCCCATTCTACAAGATGATGCCGCAATATTATACAGTGCTCTCGGTCACAACGTGTTCATATATTTCATACACCACATTTTCAACCCCTTCTTCTAAATTATGTCTTCTTTGTCCCATATTTGCTCAAATAAAAATGTTTTCAGAAGACTGGTATTTATGGTAATATGATGAAACTGTTTCAACTTTGAGAAAATATATAAATGGCGTAATTGGAGCTGTTTTCACAACTACTCATAAAATCTAAAATAAGGGTCGAGGAACTGTTAAACCAACTTTAGTTAACGCTACGGTCTTTTCTGAAAAACGCTAAACGGTTGCATTTAATCAAAAATTGGGTAGGAGCGATTGTTTAGGACTTAAGGAGAGTTGTCTTAAGCTGTATAGGGTACAGTTTTGCTGTTACTGCAGTATTGGTCTAAAAAAGTAAATGTAATTCTGTCTTTATGTAATCTCCTTTTGGTATTGATTTTTACAAACCAATAAATAAGATACGTTAATTCGATTCTTTGCTTTAAGTAAAATCCATTTAATTAAACCGCGCCATTGCGTACCCAGAGAAACCCAAAGCTTTCATCTTACTTTCATCAAGAATGTTAAAGTCGGGGTCACATTACATGATGTGTGGCTCGAAAAAAAGGGATGTGCCGACAGCAAACAATTGTCCGGAAACAAAGATGAGCTAAACAATGGGAAACACAAGCAAAAAGAACAAAGGTGAAGGTAAACTCGGGTGTCGGTCAATACGAAAGGACCACGTCTGTGAAGGCATTGCAATTCGGACCAACATCCCGCGAGTTAGTGTGCACTAAAATAAGATGTTCGCGAGCCCACGTGCTCTCAGCTCGAACTGCCCTCGAGGGACTTTTGCGCCCTCCAGGCGCGGTCGACTTTCGGACTTCTACCGCATCCCCGACGCTTGGTTTTCGGGAGACCTGGATCAACTCGAATAACTAAACTCAAAAGTAGGTGACTTTGGGATTTAGAGATTTCAAACCAAATCTGCTTTCAATGAGTTCGTTTATATCATCGAGTGTTAAAATTAGCGGCTTTATGCAGAGAAATAAAAATATAAATTGCTGTTTACTGATCTCAGACCTTACAAGTTAAATCTTTTAGATATTTGATGTTAAAATTAACGGATGCGGTACTATTTTATTGTTGTTGGCTTTTCAGAAATGCTTAACAGAAAAACGAAATAATAATAAGAACAAGTTTTGTTTTAAATGTTCTTGAAATTGTAAGAGCATCAGTCAACAATACTCTCCTATATAGTTTAAATTTTCCAGAACGACTTTTTAGCTTGGAGTAAAGCAATTTATATGTTCATTAATGTTTCTTTACTCTTAGAACAAATTACTTGTGTGGATATCAAAACTGTTACTAATCTAATCATTAGCATATTTTAATCTACACACGCGTTTTTGTTTGAGATTAATTAACGGCTTTTATTTTCTAGTAACCTAGTACATTTTTGCGATTGTTTGATATAGACTTTTCTTCTATTTTTAATGGCATAAAACTTGCATACCCTCATAATAAACATTGGGAAATTTGCAAAAAACTTCATGTTAGTAGGCCTTAAATTCAAACAACAACACAATTGCAACAGTGTGCTTTGAAATTTATCTATCTCTTCAATCAAAAACAACTGAAACGATAAAGTGCTAGTGCTGTCAACAATCTTTATTGGTACAAGTTTATTGTACATAGCAGTGGCGGCTCGTGGTGTGGTGTAATGGGAGGCATTTTAAAGTATTCTGTTGGAAAAAATTGTTCTTACCCAAGTTTTAGGTAGCCTTCAAACCGATCCTTTACGTTGGCAAAATGATCTATTTTTACCAACATTTTTATTGAAGTTTTTAATAGACCTTCGTTAAGTACTCTTTAATAAAATTATTGTAAATTGATATCCACATTGCCAGTGTGTCAAAATGCACAAAATTTATAATGTGCTTTACGATTCAAAAATTCGTTTGAATTTTAGTTTTGAAATGTTTGCAGTCAATATCACACAATAAATTATCACAAAATAGCAGACAGTGAAAGCATTTTCTTACATGGCATTCACAATTCAAAATTATTTTGCACGGACGTTCTACAACACCACTAAATTATGATTACACAACCAACAACAGTTTTCACACTACTACGTCGTGTACGTGCGAATTTCGCAAATTAGGCGGCTATTGGCATGCGCTTACCAGGACATCTGACAGCATAATTCTCGAAAGTGCTGGGTCCGTGACCCTGAAGTCTTTAATACGCAGATACTTCTATCCTCTTTTAGCTTGTGTAATCTGAATATTACCGCAATGAGATTTCTATTTCACTCTTATTCATTTGACGGCGTTTTAAACCGGCGGCTTTATTCGGTGGCGTATAGCTGAATTGGGGACTGACAGCCAAATTAGCCTCGCATAGATTCGTTTAATGCGCGCAAAATATTCAAACATTCAAACGTTTTCGGATCCTGCGGCAGCTCTTTAATAAACGTTCTCGCATAGAAATCTTATACAAAAGTTAACTATAATATTATACGCTATTTTTTATTATACCTGCATCATAATCTAGAAAATAAGAAGAATATAGCTAGGAAGCAGCATTTTGATTTTGATTCATCTTACATAGTGGGCTATGATGTGACGTCATATCATTTACCTAGAGATTGGTTAGCATTCTTTGTTGTTTATGTTGCTATGTGAATTCGAATTATTTTTTTTCGCGTGTTTGTGATTGGTTGTTTCAAAATTGATGACGTCATTGTTGCTTAGCTACTTTAAAACACCGGGGTGTTTTAATGTTGGGTTTACGCACGCTTTTTGGTTTGTTTTACAAGGATTATGATGCAGGTATAATAAAAAGTATTTTTTAAATATTGCAGTGTATAATATGTTATGTACTCAAACAAAAAGTAATTTTTTATTTTTTCTTATTTCATTGGGAGGTCAATGACCATTTGACCCAATGGAGAAATCGCCACCGGTACATAGTCTTGCAAAAGTTAGGAATAATGGTTATGGTGACGTAAATATTAATTTTATAAAACAATCTTTTATATGAAATTTTTCTATTGCATATTTAACTAGCTTCCTGCCAACTTCAACTTTTTTTAAAATAATTTTGTAAGCGCTGTGACGCTATTGTCATTTTTTATATAGCGCCGTACCTACCTGTTTTTCAATCATTTGATAGAAATTTTCTTTTTCTATTCAGCGGTATAAAACTTGTATACTCTTACATAAAAAGTCTCAAATAACTTTCTCATATTAGCAGGCCCTGAATTTAAAACAACAGCTTAGCACAGTGGCATATTGTTCTTTCAATTGTTTTTGATTGTTAAGAGACAACAAATGAGTTTCAAAGCACACTGCTGCAATTGTGGTAGGCTGTTGCTTCAATTTAGGGCCTGCTAACATAAAGAAGTTTTTTGCGTTTGTCTTGAAAATGTTTAATGTAAGGGTGTACAAGTTTTATATAGTTGAAAATAGAAAAACATATTGTCTATCTAAGAAGCACAAAAATTACTGGGTTGCTGTTTAAAAAAAATACTATCGCGTTATAGCGTTTAAACCATTGGTTGAAGTATACAGACGATAGGAAAAACTTTTTTTAACATTGTTTGAAGTTAAACTTCTTTGCCGGAGGGTGCAACATGCGATCGTGGGATCACGCACCGTAACGGAAATGAATGCTGTAACGCAATGTAACGCATACACAGTTGGGGGAGTCTTTCCCGAGAACCAATTGGTTGGGTTTGTCGATATTGTGCGAGAAAGATGAACTAATACAGTTTGCTAGACGTTCGAAGATCAAGAATTGTACGTATAATGTTATCTTGCTGTAACATGAAATCAATCACGTGATGCGAATATCTGTGTAAAAAAACGTAATCGTGCAGAACAGCAGTTATTAATATTGCAATAAATATTCAACTTAAAAGAATTGAAAATGCTACAAAATAAATTAATGGTAAGTTGAGAACGACAAACGGACAAAAGTTAAACCGAGAAATAAGAAAAAGAAGCAAAAGAAGAAGATTATACGTGTTAAGGGATATTAAATAATATGACAATTGGTATGGATTGGATACTTTGTTTTTGAGTAATGAGGCATTAAAAACAAAATTTTAAAAATTTTTACATCTACATTTTCTTTACACCTTCTTTAACACAAATGCAATTTTTGCTGGTGCAGGTGCCGTCTTTGTAGTAAAGAGCTAATAAATATCTTAAGGTTTAAAGAGAAAAACGCTTTCAATAATAATAGGTGAAGAAGTTGTACTTAGAAGTTGAGTGCTCTGTCTGGATTCCTTTCAGAATTAAATAGAGGCGAAAAAGTGTTAAACCACCCTGTAATCGCGCTTATTATTTGAGAATTCAGCAAACTTGGGCAAGGTATAAAAGCCAATCTTATAAAACGTATGTAAAGCGTATGTATGATAACTTTCGTTGGGTCTGTCGGAAAGTCAAGCTGAGCTACGTCTTATATGTTTCTGTTGTCAAAGAATAAACATTCACATGCTCTGTTACCCATATTCAATTTTACATTACTTCTATAATCACTGACTGCCCACATATATTAAGAAATATAAAATACTGCTGAACACGTAATGAACATGTCTAACATCTTGACACAGCGTATTTATTATTTTTTGAACAGAAATTTACAAAAAAACTATGCGGTGTAATCCACGGGTTCAGCTACAGTCTATTAATTCTTAAATGTTGTTCTGTTTGTCAATTCGGTCGACCTTCACAGCAGATTCTTTTTATCTCTCTGATAATGTTACGTTGCGTAATTGGCAAATACAATTTAATACTTTAATTTACAATAATATAATTAAATCCTGAATTTTCTTTTAAGAAGCATTTCTACTCTGCAATTTTTTACCAAACTTAATTAGCGTTACATTTTTGAATACATTACAATAAATGATATCAGTAATCGTAAATAAATTCAAGCTTAAAGGCACACATCGACAATACACAAATAAGCTTCAAATTCTAAAATTAAATGATTTCATGGCTCAGTCTTCTGAAGAAATTTTGTATTTATTTTTATATGCTTCTTACTTTTGTTTAAAATATCTCACACATTGGGGGTGAGTTATTGAACTCAAGTCCAAGTTTCGTTATGGTAGCAGTTTTGGATATGAGTATCTCGATCGCTAATCTCGCAATGCTGAAACTTTGCAACCCTCAATGTTGGCAAACATCAGCTTATTGGTAGTTTAGTAGAAATTAACTATTTTAGGAAGGTTCAAGCAAATTTTTACATATACAATGGATGTACTGGAGTAAAATCAGCATACTTATGATGTTGTTCTGGTTGCATAGACTTTTCAAGTCTATCACGATCATTTAATTTGTCCCTTAGTGTCTGCGGCTATGTGTGCATGAGCAATGAGCTCGAACGGAATGGCCGATTTTGGTGGCCTTTGAGTTGATAAGAGATTCATCGAGAAAATAAATTAAAAAAAAAACCTGAACCGGAAACGGAAGTTAAAGATGTTTTGTATCCAAAATGGCGGCCGCTACATTGTTTTGTAATGTTTATTTAACGCCCTATTACTCAAAAATTAGTTGGCAGATCGAGATCAAATTTGGAATTGAAGTAGATCTAGGGCGACGCAATATTACTATGTACGAGCATTTTTGAATGCATACAAACTGTAGGTCCCCCGTACTCCACCTTAGCGCTAAGGAGAAGAGAGAGAGAGAAGAAGTGCCGAAGCCCAGCAGTGGGACGTAAAAGGCTGATTACAAACTGTAAAGTAAGAATTATTTCAAAGTTTTGCGTATTGTCCAAAATTTACTATTTAAAAACTGGACACATTATTTTATAGAATGATATAGAGCTAAGGATAGACTACAATTTGATTTTTGTATTACTCCGGTAATTTATCTGTGGCGTCCTCTATGAACTGTTGACAACTAAAAATTCATGCTCTCTTATTTATTAAACAAGGGACGTTAAACATTTTCTATTAAACGTAAATTGTGCATAAGTGATAGTGGAATAAGGTTCACAACTTAATTGTTAGGTGCAACAACAGTTAGGGGAGGTAATTTTTCGCCTCCCATCGAAATTTAGGTAGATGAATTTGCTTTTCCGATTTTGGATGTCTTTAATTCCAAGGAATTCTTTCTCAAAAATTTGATTTTTTTTTCATACAAATACAATATTGCATGCCCTCAGTCAAAGTGTATATACCGCACCAATCGCGACCGTAACAGTGATACGGTTGCGGTTGGTACGGGATAGTGTCTTTCTCTAATTGTTTTAAAACAAAAATGGGAAGAATATCCTGCGTTCTCAGTTGCACACGCATAATTACGTATTTTATGATTTAAAATAATTTATGTACATTTGTGATTTATGATTCAGAACGCTGGTATTTGAAAACTCTCTAGCTAAGCTGGTGTTGTGTCAGCACTGGTGCAATCTTACAAATCACTTTTCTGCAGTAAAACATTTATATGTCTTGTAAAAGAGCTCTTAGATTAGTCAAAACCAACCCTTATTATTGTAACTTGGCACAATAGTAAAAGCTACAAGTATATAACAACATCGACGCCTCGGCATTCACTCAATTATCTCCAAATAAAAACCCCAAATTTCAATTGGTCCTTCGAGCCGGGTTCAGGTTGCACAGAAGAAGCTATACAGACCTTCATAAATAAATGCTTAAGAATTATATGACACATACTTTGGCGAGACCAAATAACAAATGAGATAATATCGACAATAACGGAGGAAGAAAGAGTAGAAGTGACTATCAAAAAACGAAAGTGGAGGTGGATGGGGCGTACCCTCTGGTAGGCATCCAAAAATATCACTCGACAAGCATTAAGACTTCAACACCACTGGAAGGAGGACTGTAGGAAGACCAAATGAAACCTAGACAAACAACTACGCAAGCAAAATATTACCAGGAATGAGGCAAAAAAGCTGGCAAGAAACAGAGAAAAATGAAAAGACCTAATCGAAAGAATTATACAAAACTCAAATCAAGATGCGCAGGGCTAGCAACCTGGCTATCAAGAACCCACCGCTGATGTAACACCGTTTGGTGCCCTATGCGACACTGGGACTAAAAGAACGAAGAAGAAGAAGACAATAAATGTCTAAAGTATAGGAGAGTCCAGGCGAAGTGCTCACCTATTTTTTTTAAATATTTTCCTATCGCCGCCCTATTTCTGCAGTTAGAGCTTAACATCAACGTATTCACTACATCTGGAAATTTTGCCGAATCTCTGCCTTTTAGGAGTTCGAAATCTTTACCACACAAACACTCGCAGTTCTCCATTCTCTTCTGAAAGATAGCACATTAATAAACCTAGCAGGGATCGAACCTCGGCCACCACGACTCGAAGGCGTACCACTGGGAATCTGCTTTGGAGGAAATAATAAATAACAGGTTTCTTTAAAAACATGTTTTTAAAGTTTAACTTATTTTAAAACATTTTTGTTTAAAATATCCAGAATAAAATGATGTTTTTCTTAAAAAGGCTGCTCTATAGAAGATTGGTCGTGACTGAGTCTTTAGATACAATCCTAGAATCCTTTTAGTAAGAGCTTTGTAGCAAATGGTTAAATAAAGGTCGGAGGTCAAAATCTCGGATTCTTGACAATTTTTCTTTTCAGGTCACATATTTTTCACAAGTTTCATTTACGAAAGAACAAAGCGTTTTTAATAAAATCTTACTATACCTAATAGGTAATAAATACTGCATAAAGGAAGCAAACCCCATCAATTACATCACCACTGTAGGTGTAGAAGATCAATATACTGGTAATCCATAATTCTTATTAACCCCAGTAAATACAGTTTATTACCCAAGGGAACCCCTAAATTAACCAAGACTCAACACTTACCCAAATTCTCCAATTAGTCTACATTAAGATCCTTTTATAATTAGTTTTATAAAAACATTTTAAGTAATCAAATTTTTGTAAAGCAATTTTTTAAGACTGCCCTGTTCTGCATAAGTTGCATAACATTAAGTATCGCAGTCCGAGTTACACACATGTTAAAAAAACATTCCATGTGTTGATAGCTGAAAGAATTCAATTTAAAATTTTTATGACATTGCTTGAAATAAAAACTTCAACATGCGTGCTAAAAATGTTACAAGAATTTATACTTTTTGTAGAAAAACAAGCAGAAAGACGATTAACGAGATAATGAGCTTTATCATTTCTGGCAAGCAACCAAGTTTCGATAAATGCGCGATTTAAAGTTTCGTAATTAGCCATCTGTTTTTATTAAAACCCGCTTCTTTGCACGTGTTGATAAGAAGACCAAATTTCAAAGGACACACCTGCATAGTATAATAATAGTTAAAATTAGTTGTACGTGGCAATTCTGACGGTAACAACGTGGAAAACGCATAAGCATTTTGTGTGAATTTTTGAATTAATTTGTGAGGTGAAGTGATGTGAAAGTGCAGACTGTAAATAACATCGTCGTACTTTACGTAGTAAGTTTTTCCGTGTATTTTAAAGAATGTTTTAATTCCCACAGAATTAATCATTTTCTCTACTTGAAAATTTAACTCGCAGTACATGAATGTTCTCTTGCTCCGCCACTTTTTCATATTGACGGAATTTACATTCAGGGTGTAATAAACTTCCTGAAATTTCATTTCAAACCACAGGCGGTCATTTACATTTTTCCCTGCTTGCCAGATTTGTATCAGGACACCACGAGACTTTGTAAAATTTAATGTTTATTTAAACGGGGATTCAAAGCCTCCGCCTTCTTGTATTTCAGTGCATGTTCTATGCCCACAAAATAAAGGGAGGTTGAAAATTGAAACTACGTTGCATTTTTGAAACGCTCCTGGAAATAATTTTGTGTATTATATTTTTGATAATTTCGACGAGCAGGAGAAATGTTTATGTTGCAACGTAATTATTGTTTTTATCCACAACTGACATATTATAAAGGCATAATTCTACTATTGAGAAACGTCTTATGGTATTAATAAAACACATGGGTCTTATAATTAAGCCATAAGACACGTAACAAAATCAAACTATACTTAAACTTCCTTGTTAACATTTACATTTATATTCTCATTAAAAGAGAAAATATTGTCGGTTTTTACTCACATTCACATGGATATTATTTGTATTTATGTGGTTTAAGCCGTTTAATTTATCATTATGACAATTTTGACAGTTTTAATTAGTGACAACTTGCTACCCTGATGTTTCATATAATTTAATTCGATGTTTCAAAATGACCAATGTCGGTATTAGTGATCCACATGATTATGCCTCTACAATACTGTAAGTTGTGGATAAAATTTTGTATTGCATTTGTGTATTACCTGAAAATAAAACTTTTGAAAACTTAAATACTCGGCCTTGCGGCCTCGTTCTAAACTTTTTCGCGAGTTTTATTTGCCTCATAATCCACTCGTACAATAAATAACTACACTATTCAAAATGAATATAGAGACACCTTCTTATTAGTGTGTGTGTATTGTAAATCTCAACGAAACAATCTATAACTTAGCAGATAATATGAACATACCTTTACATTTTATGTGTAAAAAAGTTGGCACTTGTTTCCTTGGAGATTTTACAAAACAAAGTAAACAACAAAAAAGACGCTTAAGTTTAAATTCAACAAAAAAAAATGTTTCACTTGATTTTACCGTTTCGCAGTGTAATTTGTTGGTGGAAACATGAATGTGGATGTGTTAGGAAGAAGGAGACAACCAAGAGTATATCTGAATGAAAATTAGATAGTTAGAGCGGTGACATTAATTGAAGAGGGATACTCAAGACGACGCGTTGCTCAAATGTTAAATGTGAGTCATTCTGCTATAGCTAGGACATGGAACAGATATATAAATAATGGTATCGTAAGAAGACGTCCTTACCCTCAAAGACAAAGAGCCACTACTCCTCGCGACGACCGCCTATTAAGGTTTCGGGCCGTTAGAGAACGTAGACTTACCGCCCAATCTCTACAAAATCGACTGGTTGCCACTAGTGGAACCAGAATTTCGGACCAAACAGTTCGGAACTGGCTTCACGAGATTCAGTTACGTGCAAGGAGAGCAGTTAAAGTCCCTCGGTTAACACCAGCACATAGGCGAGCCCGGCTAAACTTTGCACAAGAACATCGTAACTGGACTAGAGAACAATGGAGCAATGTAATGTTCACGGACGAGTCCAGGTTTTGCGTAGACCATAACGATGGACGAATGCGTGTGTAGAGACGCCAAGGTGAACGCTATTTAGACTCCACTGTTCAAAAAACCGTCTGTTTTGGTGGAGGCTTCATTATGGTATGGCATAACTTTGAATGGTCGCACCGAGCTAGTGGTTCTTCGGGAAGGTTCTCTCACGGCAGCGCGTTACACCAGGGACATTTTAGAACCACATGTGATTCTGTTTGCTGGAGAAATGGGACCTGACTTTATCTATCAGCAAGATAATGCCAAGCCACACGTGGCTAGGATAGTTACAAATTTTTTCCGTGACCACAATATCACAGTAATGGACTGGCCGGCTAATAGTGCAGACCTTAACCCCATCGAACACCTATGGGACGTATTGGGAAGAAGATTGCTGGATCGTCAGCCTATTAAAAATTTAGATGAGGTTGAGGAAATTCTTACTCAAAGATGGGAGCAACATCCTCAACAACCAATTTCAAATTTAATTGAGAGTATGCCCCGTCGTTGCGCTGAAGTCATCCGGGCCAGAGGAGGCCACACCCATTATTAGTTTTTTTTAATTTGTTGTTTTCTTATTGTCGATTGTTTGAAAGTTTGTTAATTAAATGATTCCCAATTTCAATTTTTAACATTTTTTTTCTTAGAAGCTTATTCAACAAGGCTGAAATCTTCGCATCTTAAAGAGTAATCCTTTTCAAAAAGTCGAAGACGCTTTTTACCAAATCCAGTGTTACTTAAGCAAAAATATTCAATTTTTTATAAGTGTCTCTATATTCATTTTAAGTAGTGTATATTCTGATTATAACTTCCGTTGTAACCAGTAGAACTTACGTCGTCATATTAAACAAAATATTGAAAATTGTCTGAATTAATTGTTCTTAAACAGTCTACTTGTGTTGGACATAAATTCGAGAATAATTCTGATTGTGAGCCCACCTCTGATATACGTAGCATAGAAATGTAAACTTTTCGCGTTCCCTTGTTAGTCGATTTTGAGCGCACGGAGCGGAAAACGGTAGCGGTAAACAGCAACAGTGAGAGAAGGATTACATAAGTAGGGAAGATATTAATCCCGAGCCAACATATCCTCGTAGCAATAACAATTTCACCTAAGTTTCCTAATACAGATTAGTTCTCGCTACTCCTTCCTTTATCGAGTTGAGCCTCTCTAAAGAATGCTTGCGGGAAATTACGTTCGAGAATCCTTTTAACTAAATATAAACACTTTGCGAGAACGAATTCAAATTGCTTTTCGTTTTATTTGACCTTCCACCTTAGATGGTGCTCAGGGACGGAGAGCAATTTTACAATTTTTATGTACTTGACTGAAAACAAAAACCTCCTGATCTTGGTCTGTAATAGCACGACATTCTTTTTTTTTTAAATGCATTCAAAATCTACAGCAAAAAGTGTTTCGCTCCTCTGTAGCCAAATCTAAAAAAGGGTTTCAAAAACGATCAGTTAACAAAAATTTGGAAAACATTTTAAGCATATCTGTAGCAATCTAGAAAGCCGTTGTACTTATCTGTTCCTTTTTCGAGACTTTTTTGTAGGACTGCTTATTTTATTTGTTAATTTATTTTGGGACTTTGTCTACACATTTCTCGAAAATCTTATTTTTAATATCCGCAATAAAAATTCAACAATAACGTAACAGGATTGAAAACATAATAAATAAGCTGTATCGAGATGTAAGTCATGTACTGAAGGCGCGCATAGTGGCATAAATTCGCGAATGCAGCTACTTCAGTTGCACTGGGCCGGTTAGGAAAATTTCCCATTTGTGTAGGTTACTGGCCCCTAACAGTGAATATTATTATTAAACCGTTGTTATGCCTATTATGGTACTATTGTTATTAACTTTTTATCAAAGTAAAAAATCAAATTCGTCGCCATCTGCATAAGAATTAACTACATATTTGCGTATAAACCTGTTTTTTCTTGGTCGAAAAAGTAGATCTTTATTTTATTAGAACATTTTTTTTAGAAGCTTGGAACATAAAATATATTTTATTTAACATTACCTGCTGGTGGAGCACCAAATTGTAAACATATTTCAGCCACTTCGTTTGAAGTGGAAAGCTCTCTTACACTTTATAAAAAGAAAACTGTCGGGGAGCCGCCACAGGACTTACCTCGCATTTATGGAAGTTTTTAAAAATTTAATTTATGTCGAAGATATTGACAATTTTATGTAAATTTAGAATATTTTTAAAATACTATACCGAGTTTTTGAAAATTTCAAAATATTTCTTTTTTTTTAAATTTTTGGAATATTTTGATTACTATGAAATGTTTTAGAAAGTATAAAATTAGAAGTGAAAATTTTTGAAAATTTTAAATTTTGAAGATACAGTTTTAGGCACAGTGTGCTATTAAAAATGAGAAAATATTTAAAAATTTAAAAAATTGAACATTTTTGAAAATTTGGAAAAGCTCTTTTCGGAGTGCACCTATTTTAAAAAGCCTTTCCTCCTCCCCATGTTTTGAAGCAGTCGAGTGTTTTCATGATATTTTGTGTTTCTAGTTGGAACTAATGTTTATTTCTTCAAATTTCAAAATCGATTTCATAATTTGGAGATTACTCAAATAATCTATTCAGGTAAACGACTAAAAGGAAACCTTCCAGTAGTGTTTTATCAATGGAAAGTTGTGCCTACTATCATTTAACATGCTCATACCGATCTTCAAGCCGAAATTTTTAACTTTTTGAAAAAAACTACAAATCGACGTGGGGGCAGTAGGGGGTGATGGGAAAACAGCGTTTGTGCAGATCGGCAATTCGACATGTGTAGAATACTAATCTAAAGTTATTTTCCTAGCGCGTTTATATTAAAGTAAAGTATTCTCCCTTTTTTGGCGAATAAACCTCATTTTCTTGCGGTGTCATCCTATTGCAATTAACAATCTTTGAGCCAAATTAGGTTTTTTTCTGCGTTAAGGCGTCTGGACTGTAAGTGTATACAAACACATACACAGACAAGCAGACAGGCAGACAGACATCTCTGCAGCGTCCGCTTTATCGTTCTCCCAAGTCCCTAAAACCCGCTTATTAGTCAAAATGTTTAAGTTAAAAATGTTTGGAATAATAGTACTTTTTTTAGGCATAACCCGCATATCGGTCAGTAAACTCAAAGCGAAAAACACTTTGCTGATTTGGAGCAAATGCGTTCATTTGCTCCAAATCCAACCTGGCGATTACAATACCTTTCTCTATAGCTTACTTCGTATAGCGACGAAGGTAAACATACATTAACTGACAATAGTCACAGCTTACCCTCAAACAATATTGATAAACTCATTGTTTGCTAAAGAAACAGCAAACATTATTAGTTTTATATTCTTGAGTAGGTAGCTTTTAGTTTGTATATAAATGTCAAAATCCTTTTATTGGTTGTTAAATATTTTTTTTCTATAACACCTTTGTGATTCATTTCTGGAAACATTTTGTCTGGCGTATTGCTTTTGGTTCCTAAAATCTAATTTTTTCTATCTTGGTGTCTTCCAATTTTCGATAATTACAGTATCTAAAAAGTCCTAGTTATAAATGCTGTTTCTAATATAATCTTAATATAGTATTAAATTTATTCTGTGTTATTAAAAGAAATTATATCGCATTGTGTTATATTTTATACTCAACCCATAAATAATTTAAAAAATATAAATATAAATAATTGTAATTGTAATTAAAGCGAAGCCTATTACACAGCATTAGAACTTATTTAATGCAAGTATAGTAGGATTTGAAATTTTAAAAGTAGTATTAAATCAAGTATGAGCTGGTAGGATATAAAAGTCTGATTGTTTAGTCATGTGGAGTATCGAAGACATACTATTCCGGCTAAGTTTTAAGGGTGAACGAACGCTCTCAGCATTTCGCTATCTAGTCACCTTAGCATAACCATACTTTTTAAATTCTCTGGCTCATTAAAACATAAAATTGCAGTGGTCTAGCAGTGATGAGCAGTTACAAATATGTGTCTTTTGTATGTACGCGTGTAGACTGGCTTGTTGCAGCAGGGGCCCGGCAGTGGTAAAAGTTAAGACAGGTGGAAGGGTTTCAGATTTAATTCATTGGTTATTACACACCCTAACGCCAAGTTTGATGACAAATTTCTTAAGTTTTTGAAAAAAAATACGGATATAGTTTATTTGGTAACCGTGGAATACGAATGTAAGTTCAGTTTTTAGTTGAGGTAATTCCTTCTAATTAAATGCACACAAAGCTTATTACCTTTAAGTTTATTTTGCGCAGTCCCAATCTTTAAATCCTAGTTTGAGTTTTCTAAGTTGTGACGTTGGCCCATAAGCGCCAAGTATGGGGAGCTCAAGGGCTGGAGCTCCTGAGTAAAATTAATGGCACCGGTTTAAACTCGGTGTAAGCTAATAAAAAAAAAACAAATTTGGCAAAAAATACCCCAACTGGTCTAAAATGAATAAATATGTAATAAAATTATCGAAAGCATCCAATAAACAAGCGACTTTTATTCAGCATGTTGTTTATTTGAATAAAAGCGTTGCCAAGGAAGTTTTGCGTTTTATTCTGTTAGAATGTAACAAAATTAAAAAAAAAATAAATCCGAACACTTTATGATTTCATGCTTTGCAAACAAATATTTACTAAGGCTTAAAATCAGAATAGTTCTTTTAGAATAGTACTGTATTTAAAACACTTCTCCCCGGGAATTTAATAAGCGAGCATCTATGTGTAGCAAATTACCGCACAGGTGCATAAAGCGTTTGCGTGGGGCCGCGAAGCTTAAAGGGTCTCAAAACGCAAGAGGAAACATTTGTTTGTTAATTATTTAAATTTATGTAGCTGATCGCAGTCACGAAAACTACGCCAACAAGAGAAGATGCTTTTTGTGTAGTACGCAGTTAATCCGCTTTGGGCCTCACTACGCTTATAATGCACATGTACATTTTCGCGAGTACAGAGTTGAGACAGTGCTGTAGAGAATTAGTGTATTTATTCATTTTGAATTTTGAATGTTTTTTCTTAAGCCAGATTTAGGAAGTCTTATAATAACACTGGACCTTCGGCTTTAATCCGCCACTATATACAGAAACACACCAGCACAGGGTGTTGCACAGAGTATAAGTCATGTTGTAATGTAGTTGGAAGGCTGTATATAAAATTTTATCACATTACATACTGGTCTTAATATCCTTGAAATAAGAGCAAATCATGTGTTTGGAGCGAGTGGTTTTGAGGTAGATCAGCTAACGCGAGGATCACGGCTTCAATTCTGATAACATTTCTTGCTGTTTAATTGTTAATAATTGTTGTAATTTTGATTGTCTTATCACGACATTTTTATTAAACAGCAATTAATGGAAGTGTTTGTTAATTATTTGAGAACGAAATAAAAAAGTTTTTATTTACTTATTGCCGGTGTCGTTTGCAATACTTATTGAATAAAAATGTCGTAAGAAAATAAAAGATGTAAGAGAATAATTTTTTGTATGGGAATTGAACCCAACATTCTCGTCTCGTCTTTGTGAGCGACTACTTTACCTCAAGACCACTCCAGCAAACGCATGATTTGCTTTTATTTCATGGACATTAAGACAGGCGTATAATATGATAATATTCTGTAGAGAACCTGCTTTGATCCTAAGTAAATTACAACATAATACATGCTATTATCTGCACTTTGTGAAACAGCCTGTATGATTATATGTTGGATTACAAATAATTAATGCTTTATAGAGTGCTTAGGCAAATGACGATAATTCACAATATTTTTTAGACTTTTTGGAGTTCTTTCGTAATTTAAAAATATTTCTAACTATTTACGTTTGTTTGTGTTACGAAGTTTTTTACATGACTTTTCTGAATTTTAAAGTATTTAGATTTTTAAAATTTTAGTGTTTTTTAAATCCAATTTTTTTAGAGTTACTAATTATTAATACATTTTTAGTTTTGTTATAACTAAATTAAAAAAAAATTGTTAATTAAAAATTCTTATTACAAATAATAAAACAAAATTCGTTTATCTACTATAAAGAGAAAACGGACAATGGTTGCGTCGCAATTATCGTTATTTTGTTTTGTTTCCAATCAGGCTCTAAACAACCCCACAAAGCAGTAAAATTCCTTGTCGTTGCGATGTGCTAAAACGAATATTGCTGTACACATAATTTCTGCATTTATTAGATTCAGCCCATAGCAGCCACCTGCTCTTGTTCGTTTTAGAGCTGGCCACAGAAATAAAATGAATCCGGGACTCCGGGCGCGATAATCGCTGGTTGAAAACGCTTGTAAACAGAAGTTTGTGCTGATCTCCGGCTTCGTCCTCGCGGTTTTCGCCGGTTGGAAACGGAGAATGTACCGGAAATGTTTAGTTTGCTGCCTTAGAAAAGCAAGAAGCAGGGACTTGGGGTACAAGAGACAACATAAACTGTTTGAGTCGTGTTTATTCTGTAATTCGTAGGGGTTCTCGAATTTACGCAATTACTTCTCATTTTAATGTAGAACTGGTAAATCGCCAAAGTTTCCCCGTTACGCAAACTCGAGTGGAAAACAAACAGCCGAGTTTGTCTTAACAAAGTCAGACATCGTGGTGCAATTGCATTCGCAAGCTCAGGTTGCTCTTAGCAAATATTGATATTGAATAGTCGTCTCTGTTTGGCCAATCGCGCTTCTAGATGAGTTCGATGATGCCAGTCCACTCCCTGAAAAACACTGACGGACATTAAGGGTGTGCATTTGATTACAGCACCGGGATCGACCTGGAAAAAAGGAAACGAACATTAACTACAACTTTTATAACACTAACATTTGTCGTTGTACACGCCAGAGTAAAGATCAATGGAGATACTGTTTCTGAGAGGACAAAGCTATGTTCTACTTTAAGACAAAACGAGCTTAAGTCACGCCATTTTTATTTTCATTGTGTAGACACGGGCGAACAGGTCACTGGACTATTCATTTAAACTATAACTAATTTAAAGCAAGACTGAAAGAATAAAAAAATTTGATATAACTGAAAAAATATTTTGTAGCTCATCTTAAGCTCCAGCAAGCGTACTGCTTTGTAAGTAAACTTAAGCTGTATCAATGACGACGTATGACAATTTTAGGTTATTTTTTACAACAATTGATAATTGTATAATAGTTTTCAACCAATTGCAGTTCCTGTCTTTTATTTAAAATTTTCATTTTTATGCAAAAGGATTTATTTACGTTATGCACACAATTGGCTTAGAGGATGTCGTTTTAATTTTTAATTTAGTCCAGCGGCACAATATAACACGCAATAATCTCCACAACAAAATCCCAACAGCGTTCATTTTTAAATTTAAAATTAAATTATGTAACAAGATACTCTTGGAAATGAATTAAATAAATTGGAAAGAGACCTCATAAGATGCTGTAGGATATCTTATATCCCGATTTCAAATTAAATTTGGCTTTAACAACGAACAAAAAATTTCGTGTAGAAACTAAAACAGAAATAAATTTTAAGCCGCGAGCGATTCTACGACGCATTTGCAAATATTGATTTAAAATTTATTAGTATTTGTGGACCTGTTTGCTGTTGATTGGAGTTGCTCAAATTTCTGAACATAATTAACTACGCTACTGTAATTTATGGTTCATAAAGAAAGTAGGGTGAATTGGAATTAGGAAATTTTACTTCTCTAAGTAACTTTCTTATTTTTGTCAAACAATTTAATACGAAAACGTTTCTTTATTGTAACTTAAAGTATTAAATAAAATGTGTGAAGTGTGAAATTAGCTTGTTATTTATTAACGACGTTGTTAGATGGTTTTGACAAATAAGGCATTAAAAAGCTCTAATTAAAAACTAACAATAAAATTTCATATTATATTTTTAATTAGCCAGCCAATTTGTATCTACTTTTTATATAATACACTATGCGACAAATTAAATGATTTTGCAAGATTTAGCACGCTTCGGGCTTGTATGTCACCAATACGACATCATAGGTGTGCTACTTTTACTTTAGGGCCAGAAACTAGACTCCCAACGGCAGTAGGTTCGAATCCTCTGCCCGTCGGAAAATTTACTGAATAAGTTAAATCCGTCGTGTCCATGGTCCATGCCCGGATAAGGGGGTGGGATGGGAATCATGGAGGCGTGCTCACGCACGGCCTCATGATTCTTAAAAAAAAAAATTTACCTCAATACATCCATTGTATACGCAAAGAAATATTTATAGTATTATAAAATATTGCATCCTTGATAAATTACCAATAAACTGTGGTGGATTTTGCCACTATGAAAGGTGCAAATTGTCTCTTTCAAGAACATAAAACGGTATTCTTTAGTGGCGATAACGAAATTAGAATTTGATTTCGATAAGTCACCCTCAAGTACATAGACAACAAACAGGCGGATTGAGGGTGGAGTTTTCTGATTGAGATCAAATGTTAACACGTAAGCGTCAGAATTCACGCTCGTAAGATTAGGCCTCTCAGTAAGGAATGCCCCTATTACTGGATCTTTCTTTTTACTAATTATTAGCACCGTTATAACACAAAAGGAGTTGCAAAAGTCGTTTGGAATTTAAAGCTTGTTTACACGGTTGGTATATTTTACATAAACGATAATAATTCATAATATGTTAAAGTTTTGGCTTCTTCCTTAACGAATGGAAACGCTTAGCTCGCATGTCAATCTAGTCGACCTCAAATGTAGGTCGGTGTTATCATCTGATAATGTTGCACTGTGTATACATGCGTTCATTCCTTTTCTCTTTTTTAAATTATAACATTAGAGTAAAATTTAAAAAAAATTGAAAAGTTTCTAATAATTTTTCTTTTTAATATTGAAAATTTTGGCACTTTCGTAAATTACGAAAGTTTAACATATTCAAATGTTGAAAGCAAAAAATTTTAAAATTTTTTAATTATTTATGGATATCACTTAATATTATAAATTAAGTCCGCGTAGAAGAGTTGATAAACAATTAATACTCGTGTTAAGCGATAATTAAACAAAAATAATCTTCATACATGATCCGCATAATTATTGTTAAGGACTATCGTGATACCGACGAATAATACTGTAAACCAGAAGAAAAATGTATACACAGTACGGTGTTTGTTCATTCCTCGCGAAGGCGCGGGTCGCTGTAGGGGTCAATCGGAACCCGCATCATGGTCGTAAGCTTCTCTTCAGCCGAGGAAGGAGGTAAGGATGGGTTTCAACAAAGAATTTGGATTAAAAAAAGATTTTCAAGGATAGTACAGTTGTGGTATGCATTTTTTGGTCCAAGAAAACCGCAGAACAAACCTGAGTAAAGACAGTCTGCCGGGCCGGAGAATCGAACCCAGGCCTCCCGAATGAAAGGTGGACGTGCTAACCGCCGAGCCACTTCTCTCGGTAGATACAATGGAAATAATGCTATTTGACGGCGGACGGCAACAAACTTACAGTTTGCAATAACAACAAGCAGATGACTTCATCTCGATAATATTTTTTATTTCTTCTTATATCATAGTAAATAACCTATTTGTTTATAAGTAGTTCTTTAAATTTAGTTTACATTGTTTTCTTATCAGCCAAAATTCAAAGAAAGTATTATTATCGATGCAAAAATATCCAGCAATGTTTAGAATAATCAATAATAATTATAATTTATAATATTGTTCCAATGAGAATTTAATTTTATAGGTGTACAAAAGTGATCTGGGAGTACGAGTAGTTTATAATTCATTACCTTCAATTATCTAAAAATTTTAGCAAGAAAGAGGTTTTTTGGTTTAAAATATATTGTTAATTATCAGTAATGTTTTTAGTATTACTGACGGATCTTGATGTCTCTAAGGCCTACAAGGGGTAGGATCGGCCGTCTAGGAAATAAGCGTTAATATGTGATTTTGCTGTCTAAAAGAATTATTTAAAATTTTTAAAATTTCTGTATTACAAATAACACAATTTCATAAATTTTATTTTTCAGGTTTAAATTATGAAAGGTTTTAAAAATTTCTAAATTTTGAACGTTGTGAAATATGGAAATTTAGAAAATTATAAAATTCAGCAGTTTTGAATTTTTGAAATTTCTGAAAATTTTATGAACTTTAATACAGACGTTGATAACAATTTTAAAAATTTTATATTTTAAAAGTTTTAAAGTAAAAGATTCTAGAAAAATATTGAAAATTTAAAAATCTGAAAAAGTTTGAACATTTTTGGAAATTTTATCAATTAGAAAAATGCACCCCCACATCTGACTGTTGGATGCTTATATTATTAAGCATGTAAGAATTTAGCAACTTGCATTTATATGTTTAACAAAACGTCCTTTAACTTGCATTTATAATTATATTTTTAATGAAAATAACTCTGTACTTAAAGGTGAATTATTAAAACCAAGTTCACATTTCGTTATAATATTCAAAAAGTATCGTTTTTTATTTTGGAAAGCAAATGTTTAGCATGTAATGCTAAATTAAATATTAGATTCTTTCGTACTGGCCGAGACCACCACATTTTATTTCAAAGCTACCTAAATCTCGCACGATCATTTAATTTGTCCTATAGTGTACATACATTAGATAAAATTTTGGAAACCAAGTTGTAGAAGGTGTTGGTCATAATCGACACTGAAGTTAGATCAAAGTCTGGTCCTGATGCTATTTTTTTAAAATTTTGGTACCAGATTTGATATGATCCCTAACATCATAAAAGTTCATATTTATTAGTGCTTTAAATAAGTCATGAAGTTTAATTGCCTTCTATTTAATTTTAACGTGATTTTTAGAATTGTTTTAAGGAGATTTGTTTGATCATTAAATCTTTTGTATTAATACCGGTTTAGGAAATTTTTTCCGTATGTATCTGTATAGTATTTTTAAATTAGATAATGAAATTTTACAGTTTTATGATGTATTAGGTAAAATGTTGCAGAACTAAAAAATTAATGAATAATTGCAAGTGTTTAATAAAATTCATTGTGAAGTATCCATTACTTTGATTTATGCGAAAGTGGAATTTTGAAATAATAATAAATGTGGTCGAGTTGGAGTGGCGAGGATGATTGAAAACAAGGAAAAAATAATTAATATTTCCGAAAATAATAACCGAGCCAGAGTTAGAAAAGTTATGAAATTAATAACCAGCCGTCATAAATACGCTTCCTGCATGAAAGAGAGAAAATACAGAGCAAAATAAAAACGGATGAAAGTAATCCAATATTTCTCTGGTCTTCTCAATATTCCCGAGTCCGTTTCCGGCGAGATACCTCCGGAGTGGAAATCTGGCCTGCAAACAACGTAAACAAAGTTTGACAGGGCAGAGAAACTAGTTGGCCCTGCTCTGTAGATCATTGGCGGTACAGTCCGGAGTTTGGACTCGCTCCGGGCTGTACACCATCTTGCGGTTATGGCCAGTCTTGTTTAATAACATTGCAGATATTTCACTGCAGCCGCTAAGCGACTTTGGTACGCATAAAATATTTGACAAGTATGCCGAATAAGCAAATCGGGTCGAATCGGTCGCTTTTAACCGGAGTATACTGAAGAAAAGTTGAATGTTTCTGGTCGTATATATTGGACGGTGGAGTAGCCCGCTAACTTTAGCAATCTTGGTCTTCGGGGGGTCCCGGGGGAGCACGCGTGCCGCTCGGGATAACAAACCCGGACCCTCATATGTCCGAGGATAATCTGAAGCAGGGCACGCACCGCACACCTCTGCTCTTATCTAACAAGGCCGCTCCGGATCCCCGGAGCGCGAGCGTGACCTCGCGTTGCTCTCACGCTGTCTGCGGTCTAGGCTCACTAGATGAACGTGTTAATTCGCTCGCTTGTCGCTGTTTTCATAACTTATAATTACTTGCGCACTTTATTATCGCTAGCTCACGTTACTTCTTTGACTGGAGCTAATATTAATTAGAGGAGAAAATCTGGGGCTTCTCGCTGCTGTTGTTTTACTTAATATGTCTAAGATTTTAAACGTCTGGAAGAACAAAGCCCTTACGCGTAAATGTAAGGTTTTGGCAGTAATAAAACTGTTGGAGGTAAAATTAATGCTGGGTGTAACAGACATAATGTATTTAAAACATGATAATGAAGCTCGAATCTAATAACTTGAATTATTTATAACTTTAAAGTATAAATAATGTGTCTGACACAAATCATTTTTCAAATTGTAATTAATATTTAGAAAAGTAAGGCAGAATGTAGTAAAAAATAACGAAAGTCTACTCACTTGCATTTTTGATATATCCGTTTTTGAACCTTCTGAAGTAAAACAGCTGCTGAAATATATTTTATTGCATTATACACATTTATATAAAATTCGAGTCATACTTATCAATTCTAGGTACCTAGGTTTTTATATGTTGTTCTAAACGTTCTAAACAAACTTATGTATTAAAAGATTTAATGGAAAAGGGCATTACAGGCTGAATTAAAAGTATGGAATATGGGCCACATCCTTAAATAACAACTTTCGGGAAATAAATTAAATGTAAAAGTTGTTTGGTAGACAGTTCCGCAGCATTGTAAATTAATTTCATTTATACAGAGTGTTTACTATTTAAGGGACTATTGTTGTTTTAAATGAAAAACCCTGTATGTGTTTACATTGTTGAATGCAAAATTTAATTTTCTATAAGATGGTATCTGGCATTCCTATACCTAAATTATACGGTTGTTGAATTAATCGCGATTTTTTTTAATTGACAGTTACCGGCCAAATTAAAAATAGCAATAACTATCTAATGAAATGTTTCCTAACTGCGATTTTTACAGCTTGTGTGAACATAGGCCAATGTAACAAATGCACCATTAAAAAGGGTTTTGAATTACACAGGGTGGTTTGGTTTTTAAATAAAGTTTTCCACAAAGTACCCCCGTGTTCCCTTGCGAAAACAAAATATTTAGTAGTTATGGGTTTGCATCAAGATTTTGTTTTTCACAAAAACCATTAAAATCTTAAATAAATAATTATCTACAAAACTTCTAGTTTTAGCTGTAGGACATGGTTTATGAAATTGAAAACGAATTAAATTCCTCGTAAGCTGATGTCATAAAATACAGGGCGTTTTATCTAAAAAAAATGCGATATTGTTTGAAATTTGTGCAAAATAAAACACTCTGTACAGTTCAAAGCTTTTTTAACGGTGCGTTTATATATTGATGCATTGCATACACGTTGTAAAATATCGCATTAAAAAACCTTTCCGTTAATCAGTTATTACTACTTAGAAACTGGCCTGTCAATTAAAAACAAAATACGGCGGATATCTCAATAACCGTACAAAATGTACACCATCTTATAGACAATTAGATTTTGCATTCAAAAATATAATAATATACGAAGTGTTTAATTTAAAATAACAAAGTTGATTATTGTAACTTGAGAAGTAAACACCCTTTAACTTATTTTAGTAAAGTTATTATTTAAGGCTGTGGCATCGATATTCCATACTTTTAATTCACCCTTTATGTTGAACAGTAACAACTTATTGAAAAATCAAAATTTAATTGGAAAACAATTAAATACATTAATTAAACTGCCATACAAAGTGGGCATTATGAGCAACTTTCGCGTGTAATTAATCACATATTTACAATTCCATTATTTAGATCGTCTTTATCAACAAAGGGCGACTGGAAAACGCTGGATTTTAGGGCAGTCAGAAAAATGAGCGAACTATTTCCCTGGACTTTTCTATATTTTAGATATTGTTACTTGTCATATATTTAAAAGTATTCTATTATTATTAACGTTCTACGCTCCAACATTAACTAAAATAACATTCCACCACTCTGACCACTGTGCCGAGAGCATAGCTGCATAATTGTAAAATGCTACATACTAACATGCTACATGATACTACAGCTTTCATATCAAAATAACAGTATAAATTTTTTGAGAATCTCAGTTATGCGCTTTTCACGGCGCATAACGATGATTCTATACTTTGATCAACGCATGGGTCTTTCACAGAATTCAGAAAGAGAGGGAGAGAGGGAAATGTACGGTACACAGGTAATACGCCTTTTGTTAGGAAAAAGATATCAATTTTTTGGTTTTTTGGAAAAAGATTCTTTAGAATTAAAGAAAACTAAAGAGGGAGTAGAAAATTGCCTACTAAAAATTGGGTGGATGAAGGAAAACTAACTACTCCCAAATATTTCTATACCTAAAAATTATGTTGAGAACTTGATTCTACAATCACTCATGAGAAATTTAGTGTTAACAGAAATTTTTATCGGTCATCGTGTATGAAATAAAGGGGTAGGAATTTAGGATTTTTAAAAATCACAGAAGGTGCCGCAGAGAAAATACAGGACCGAGACACAAACCAAATTGTAGTTCATCCATAGATCTATTAGCCTATAATATTAAAAAAAATCGTGTGGTTAATTTTTGAGCAATTGTTTTTGGACCATTTCCAAAATTTTCAAAATATTTTTCACTTGATGAAAATGTTTGTGGACTTAAACAATCTGTTTCTATAGGGCTATTACTGTAAAACATTCCATCCTAGTTCTTCGAACTCGTTTTTAAGTAATAAGGCACAAAGTTTTGAAAAAAACGTAGCCGTTAATATTTTAAAACTATAAAGCATTAAATTTGCTTTGAGGTTTTTACACAATCCCGTATTCAAATTTAAAAAATTTAATTTCTGAAAAAAATGCTATTCAAAAACATGCGTTTTTACCGGTTTTGGATTTTTTTAAAAGATTATTTTTTCGATGAATTTTTGATATACCCCCACATTCTAAAGCTCATTAAAATCGGACCATCCGTTTAGGAGTTATGGAGACCGCGCACTCCCCCTCCACCCACCCAAGACGGTCGCGTTTTAAAAACCAGTATTTGTGTTCTTGGACGTTCAAAACTTGTATTTGTATTTGCAATCTTTAAAAATGGGGTTTTCGAATTTATTGTCGATTGTGTTGGTATAATCATGATGACAATTATGCTGTTATCATTACCAAACTGGGCCCTTAACACAGAATGAAACACGGTTTACAAAGTCTATCTCAAGTCTATATCCAGATCTCTCATAGAAAAATATGATACAGAGGTAAAACCTGATTGGCTTTAATAAATTTAAAGCAGATGGGGTTTTCCTTAATTATTGTCGCTAGTGTAACAATACTCTTCTTCTTCTTCTTCATCCTCAGCATTTGTTTGTCCACTCCTGGATGTAGGCCTCTTCCATTTCACGCCATTTTCCCCTGTCTTTCGCTATCTGTAACCATTTGCTACCTGCAATTTGTTTTACATCGTCAATCCATCTCCTTTGTGGTCTTCCGACACTTCTTTTGGTTTCACGCGGCCTCCACTGTGTAATTTTTAATGTCCATCGATCTCTATCTTGTCGTGCTACATGGCCGACCCAACGCCACTTTAGTTCCGCCATCCGTTTAATTATATCCGTCACTTTAGTTCTTTTTCTAATTTCCTCATTTCTTATCCTGTCCCGTAAGGAAACACCGATCATCGCTCTTTCCATCGCTCTTTGCGCCACTTTGAGAGAGTTTGCTGTGTTTTGTGTTATAGCCATTGTCTCCAAGCCATTGGTGGCCACTGGCAGCACACATGTGTCGTACACTTTAC
Organism: Ctenicera cuprea; assembly: GCA_958336395.1. Taxonomy (NCBI): domain Eukaryota; kingdom Metazoa; phylum Arthropoda; class Insecta; order Coleoptera; family Elateridae; genus Ctenicera; species Ctenicera cuprea. Next base: position 33,978,659 of record OY284488.1, read on the forward strand.
GTTTTAGGTTGATAGGTATTTTTGTGTTTTTCAATATGTGCCCCAACTTTCCGAACGCCGCCCACGTGAGTCCTATTCTTCGTTTTATTTCGGCAGTTTGATTTTCTTTGCCTATTTTGATAAGATGACCGAGATATATATATTCGGAGGTATTTTCAATTGGGAAATTTTCCATGGATATATCTACCTGGGATACACTCATAATTTTTGTCTTCTTTTTATTCATTTTTAACCCGATTTCCTTTGACGCTTGACTGAGTTCTTGCAGCATTTGCTCTAGTTCACTTACATCACTAGATATTAAAACAATGTCATCGGCGAACCTTAGGTGACTTAAGTATGAACCATCAATTTTTATACCCTTATTTTTCCAGGACAACTTTTTGAACATATTTTCCAACGCCAGTGTAAACAGTTTCGGAGATATGGTGTCTCCTTGCCGAACTCATTTTTTTATATAAATTTTATTTGTCTTTGTACTCTCGTCAATTAACAATACTACAAATACAATACTCGCCTCTGTGGCTGTTCTTGTTCTACTAGAAAGACACCAGTTTTCTCCTCAGGAAAAAAGAGCTCCTTAACCGTGGCTTCCCTTCTTTCAACAACCGGGAAAGCTTCCCGCCCAGGGATCTCTTCACTTCCTAAATTGAAGTGCTCCATTAATAGGGCCTCCAGCCCATCAGAACCTGAGGGGAGCTTCAAAATATGGACACCCTCATCCGATACTTCCATTTCTTTGTATTGCTCTTAATGCTTGAGCCATAGCGGTGCGTGGGTTCTGCCTGCCTAAACAGGGCCGTGGCTTAGATTGTTTAAACCTTGGAGCGGACAAAGATTTGATATTCGTATATCTTGTTTGCTAGGACAATAATACTTAATCGGCTTATGCCTGTTAGCTGTTGAACACATGCAAACTAACGTTTTGCAAGACATTGCAGCTTGCATCTTCAGAGTGATCAGAGGACTGAATTTAAAACCGGGATGCGGAGGTATTTAAACCCTTTCGAGTTAGTCGGTTAGAACAGCAGAACTCTGATTGGCTGTCACGGCTGGGCTGAAACGGTTTTGGTGAAGCGTGGTCGTGAGATCGATGATGCTTATGAATCCTTAAAAGATGAACTAATAGAGTCCAAGCTTTACTGAATCTAAAGCAGACGGGATGGCAAAGGACCCACTCAGGTGAGAGGCGTGAACAATCGCACCTTTCGTGAGGTTGGCGTTGCAACGGTCACTTCGATGATTTCAACCTCGTACGTCCACCCCTCTTCGAAGAGGTTCAAGGTTTATCTAAGTGAGACCATAAAGAATTAAGTTAGTAATTTCACGAGCTGTGAAAGCTTACTAGCTTTCACCATGGGTTGCTAACAACAGAGCGGTAGCAACTCCTCTATAGCGGAACTCCCGCTTCCTGGGAGTGGCTATAAATATGCTTGCGTCTCGGTCGCTTCGTTTGGGTGACCCTACGCGTTATAATGTTGCCCAGGCGATATACAGGGTTGTTGGAGGCCAATGATATAAGCTGGCAAAAGTGAGCTCTAGAAAGGAGTGGCGTGGTTGCTGGCATTAAGGACTTGGGCCCTAGGGACTAGGTGCACATTGCTTACTCACGCTCACTGTCAAATTGTCACACCCGACGCTGTTAAGGTGCCTGTCACTAAGATCAGACCGACTTACGACTTATTTGGGCAGTGCGTGGTTGTCCAGTACTGGGTACTGCGATTATCCCAATTAATAGTAGCAGCTTCGGCTGTTCCGGAATATTCAACCAGTGATTTTATTGACAGGTACCACGGGGACCAAGTCCGAGCTCGCGGGGGAATTGCAGACCCGTCTTGGTCACGGCGCAGGATTCGTGCAGGCGAGGGTCGTCATGGTACGACTCGCCGCTTGGCGGGTGAGCTGCGTTTCAGCTCGGGCACTGATCTACAGAATTAGTAGAGATTTAAATAATCTCCCCATATCAGTGGGGACTTAGAGGTCGCAGCCTAATGTCATGACTGATAACTTGTCTTTGTTAAACCGTTGTTAACTTAGGCAAGCGATCTGAATGAACTTAACTCAATTCGGTCCGAAGAAGAACGTGGTGAATTAAGGCCCTTGCTACGTGCAGCCACATTAAAACAAAACGAGGTTTGCTGTAATGGCTTCGCTGTGGCTCTGAGTCTAAAATATCCTCAATGTTTATGTTGTGGGTTTCTCAAATTCAACTGCTTTACGTATGATACGAGGGAAGTAATGGGGTATTCTGGCGAGTACCCGAGAATTGTCAAAGTCCATCTTATGCCCAGTTAAACCAGTATGTTCAGCCACCGATTTTGTGATGCGTATGCCTGAAAGACCACAAAAGCAATGAATGGATCCGAGAGAAGACAAAAGTAGCCGATATAGTCGAACGAGTAGCACGCTTGAAGTGGAACTGGGCCGGCCACGCAGTGAGAAAACAAGAGGGATGGTGTAACAAGATCATAAGATGGAGACCATGGGCAGAGAGTCGAAGCAGAGGTAGACCCATGATGAGATGGTCAGATGATCTCAAAAAGACGGCTGGACTTTGTTGGTACAGAGAAGCGCAAAACAGGAAAAAATGGAAAACTATGGGGGAGGCCTATATCCAAAACCTGATAGAGAACGGCTGATGATGATGATGCGTTTGAAATCACTTTTGTGCTCTCGTAACCTTAACTTAATGGAACCACCAGTTTATCCGATGTAGTTTGAACCACAAGAGCAAGGAATATTGCAGCTACTGGCCGATTGTAAGCTCGATATTTGTTCATTTGCGGGTCTGATACCGTTTCCTACGATTTCATTAGTTCCAAGGTCCGTCTTGATGCTGTACCTTTTAAGAACATGCGCTATCTTCTCAGTAATGCTTCTACTATAAAGTAAAAAAGTTAAGCCTTCCGGAGGTGCCAATTCTTCTTCAGCCCGCGACAATAAGCTACGATACATACGATTAAGTGTTCATGTCCTGGCAAACAAGATACCTTAAGATCAAATCCTTGTCCTCAAGGTTCAAACAATCTAAGCACACGGCCCTGTTTAGGCAGGCAGGGCTCACGCACCACTATGGCTCAAACATTTATAGCAAATGCACACAAGGTTCAGGTCGGGTTTTACCTGATTTTGCTGGGTGTAATTTTTAAATAACGTTCTGCCCTAAGCCGAAAGTAAACAACAATCTGAAAGTTATTTGTTTGGTTGGAATAGGCAAAGTAATTAAAACTTTTCTAAGCTAACGCAAATCGTAAAACTGTTTAAATAAAAATATTAATTGTTAAGTATTTGTTTACTCCAAGATAAATAAGATAGCAATAATTCCTATATTTAACATAGTATACTGTGTAAGAGAAAGCATAATTATGTTTTTAAAGCTAGTTAATTTTACTTGAGTGGATACAATTTCACCTTGTTAAATTTTAAGAGTCGATGAAGACTCAGTGCCTTGTAATTCCGGGAGTGGGAGTTGCTATTATTATACTTGTTTGTCACTCTTTAATGATCTGAGCTTTGCAAATAACTGTTTTTGCGCCTAAAGTGCTCAAACATTTAGCAGACGAGTCTGCAAAAGAAAAAAAATAAAAGTAGATTTTATAATGTGGATCTGTCTGGCAAAAAACAATTTTTGCTTTAATTACTAAAATGAATACTACGACCATTAGCATTAATTAATAAAGGTCAAATATTACGCGAACAATAACGAAAAAGTTTTACCTTATTTTTCAATTTTTTAAAAGAAAAACGTTTTTCTCCGAAAAAGTCGTAATTCTTTTTATTTGCGTAATTTCTAATCAAAGTATACAATATGTACATCACAAATCAAACATTTTCAATAAAGTTTGCTTAGGGTCTTTCAATTAGTAAAACAAAACTCTATAGAATAAAGCATAAAACACTTTAAGTACTAAAAGCGTACAAATAGTTATCGAAAAATTTAGTTTTATTAGAAGCATTGAGTTACATTACGTGCAAGGTTAATTACAAACAAAATAAAAAAAACATGTTCAAATAACAATCTTTTAATCTACAAGTACAATATAAAAGTTTATTAGATTATTTACCTAGTTTAGAAAAATACATGTTTCAATTATTATGCTTCGAATAACGGAGCTATGAATTTTATTTGACGTTGGAGAATTTCTCCAAAATAACTACCAATCCAATATTTACACAATAGTACACAAATCGCATTGAAGGGGGTCCACGGAGTTAATTTTAAACTTGAATGTGACAATGCGAGTGTATGTTTGTGTGTGTGCGTGTGTGTGTTTATACTATGAAAGTTACCATAATTAAACAAAGTTGTTGAATTTCAGTAATGAGGCTGCAAAGTAGAATTGCTAGAATGTCTACATGTCCGCAAAAGCATGCAATTACTAAAACATGAAAAAAATATGAATGGAATATAGACTTCAGCACTTTGTTTTTCCTCGTTAAAAATTTCTGATTGTTTAACTCTATAAGAATAGTAAGATGGGGGAAAGGTGCAATGTTTCTTAAATGCAAAACTAAAAATATTCATATCCGATGCAAATTTTTATTGAATTACAGGCACTGTAATTTACAGAAGTATAAAGTTGATAATTAAAAGTTTTTCAGTTTCGAACTATACTTTTTTTGTACGCTTATGATGCTTGTATCCACCAAGAATCTCATACGCAAAAATGGAGCTCCTGCGTGATTTAGATCAATAATGTGCACCATCGTTCCAATATTGTTACCACGAACTAAGGCTGTATTGTTTATGTTGTATTCGAAATAATAATTTCCCTATTAAAAATAATAAATTAGAGCTGATTTTAGATTGTTTTAAGTTTCATACTTTCTTGATCACATTTTTCTCTAAAACGCAAGGACTCTCGGATCCGCTTCCCCTAAATATGTGATAAAAATCTTCCCGAATTGCATCACAAGCTTTATCATGAATAGTAAGATTCAGATAATATCCTTCGGGTAATAAATAGGGAATTAGCGGCCATTCTTGGAGAACAACCTGAAATTTTAAAAACGGCATTGGTACTATGCGCTAATTATGTTAAAACACTTACGTTTGCATCCGTAATATTCCTAACGACTTGCCAATGGAATTTAAAGTTGTAGGATCCTTTAGAGTTAACGAATTTCCTAACATTGACTGTCAACCAAGGTTCTCGCTGATATTCTACTGTAGCATCGAGGATAACGCCGCTCTACAAATTAAATTACCAGACCTAGAAATGATTACAATATTTTTTTCTTACACTAAAAATCTCCCCAAATGTGTAATCGACACAAAAAGAAAATAGAAATAAAAACAAAACGTTGCGTAGTAGCATGTTTAAACAATTGAGGTGCAGTGTGAGGTTTATGTTGCAATAATGGGCAAACAGTATTTTTCTTAACAAATAGTTAATGACCGACTTCAAAATTTAATGAACGATTTGTATTGTATAAAATAATTTGCTGGAAATAAAATTTTAAAACATAGATGTTGCAACTTTAAGCAGCTACAACTTACATTCCTATCACAATTCAATGCGCGGAATAAATCAAGTTAATTATCTTGAATTTGCTACCCTTAATTATAATTAACTTTTTTCCTTATTGCTTTATTAAAATTTGAGTTTTAAGGCAGAAAATTGTACTAATGCAAATTATTTCTAGTATTCTAAATTTTGGACAGATAGCCGTGTTGAATTTTGAATGTGAAGTTCGTATTAACCCAATTATATCACACTGGTTACTAATTGACAAAACAGCAATATACCGTTTTCAACAGAAAAAAACGGAACCTTGATGTTTTCAACTAACTAAGGCTGTTCGAAATTATCGAGACTTCATTGCTAACTTCTTTATTATTGGAGCTACGAAGTGTGTTAAATTGCTAAAGTATTGCAGTTTTTTTGCGCCGATTACGATCCTTTTTAAGATATTGCATTTAATAGTTTTGCTTAAAATTGAACATCTTATATATTTTAGCATATTCTGAAAGAATATTTAATTTTGAATAAAAGAGTTTGAAAGTAATAGTAACCTAAAGTGGATAATAAAAAAGTTATTAGTAAAATTACTTTATGACCAGCAGCAAATTGCTTTGTACATAGTAATAATTTGTTGACAAACGCCATAAATAATCGTGAATAACTTTTTTATTATCCACTGTATAGAAACTTTTATAATTAAAATTTTGTTTTCTTTCAGAATATTCAAAATATACAGAACGTTCTGTTCAAAAAAATGTTATTTTTATGAATAACTTGTAAACACGACGATTAATTGTTTTTTTTTATTACAGCACTGTAATTAGCGCAAAAGACTGTATTATTTTGCTAATTTAACTTCTGTATCTTCAATAATAACGAAATTAGCAATGAAGCCTAGATAATTTTGGGCACTAGCGTCTAGAGGATTCGGCATCGGCATACTGCCGATCTTGACTTGCGCAACCTCGTTTAATATTGGCTCGCATATGTGCGAGTGTGATATTTACATCGACAGTGCAGCGAGTTAATGAAAGTGTAAGTGTAAAGTGAAATAGCATTGTTAAAGCCGATTTTTTCATTGCTAATAAATTGCATTCAATACAAAACAACAAACCCTTTTTTCAAATTTATAACATGCACGGTACAACGTAGAAAGTAACTTCTGATTTTCTTTTTTACAAGAAGGAATGTTCAAATAATTTTTTTACTCTTTGACTGTAGCTCTTTAAAAAAAAATAATTATTAAATAATAATTTTTATTTTATATTGTGTCTTTTTTATTATTTAACTTTTAAAGCAACATATATAACTGACGTTTTCAATTTTAAAACACGTACGTGTGTTTAAGGAAGGCTACGATCTCTGCTGACGCCGATAGCTTTACACACATTCCAGCTGCATGCCGAGGAGGTGCGCAAGTCATGTGAGGTAGGATCGGCTGTAATGTCAAGCCTCTAGGCGCTAGTATTTCGGACACCTTATATCACACATTATGGTTTAAAGTATCTGCGCTGCAACACGCAAAAAATAACGACGATTTTCGACAGGATTCATCAAATCTTTGAATTATATAGGAGAGAGACTCGAGCGGCCGTGGCTTAGCGGACTTCCAATGCAGCGGATCCGGGTTCGACTCCCGGCCCGGTCGTTCTCTTGCTAGGCAACGGGAAACCAGCGAGCTGAATTTTTTCCCCGGAACGTCTCTCTGGAGGAACAGTGCATGCACTTTTTGCGGTTCAAAGCCCACGTTAAACTGTAGGTTCTCTATGTCTGTCTGTGCAAAATATGTATCTCCGTGCACCAAACACAGACATAGGAGAAAGGTCGACAATGCCCTAAATAGGGTATGACACTAGAGAAAAAGAGAAGAGAGACTCACAAGCGCTAAGGCCTACCGTACACCCTAAAGCATCACTTTTTACCTTGGGGTTGCTCAAGCCAACCAAGCCTGAGTATGTCAGCGGGTGGGATGATGCTCATACTCGCCATGTTAGGTTAAGTATCTCCAGCATGGATTCTCTAATAGGAGATAGTGCAGGGTAGTAGCATAGCAGGTGGTCGAGATTGTTTGCAGGTGTTTAGTAAAAGTAAAACGCGCAAACTCGATTTAGACAACTGCGTACAGAATCTGTAGATATGTTTTAACGGTACAACAATGGCTACCCTCGTCTACCGACAACCTGTCATAATAGCCCCACCTGTGGATACTGACTTCCCAGAGTTATATGAGTTATTAAGACAATACGTACGAAAATAAGGGACGGTAATATTGGCTCCGTGCCCCAAGTCACCTGTTCGGGGTTTCGCCTCGTCAGCTTGTTTACCTTCTCAACGCGCCTATTATTGTCGTGTTTTTTTGAGTCAAACAAATTCAACGACAATATTGCTCCATATCAGAGCTGGTGCGTTAGGGTACTGAAGTACCAGCTCATAAGTAATCTTCTAATTATTCAGGGTTAGAAAGGTCTTGCTTTCACGTGCTATGCGACATGTTTGCCACCAATTAAATGATCAGCAACAGCCTTGACCTCGTGCATTAATCCCACTACTTCAGCCTGGAAGACAGCGGTGGACGCTACAATCAGTGCTGTCTGATCTCGTTCTGGCGCCCGGGACAGTCAAAATTTCGCAGCCGTAACTATAAATTTGAACGGGCGTAAACCGGTTTTTCACGGTCAAAGGCATATGTTTCTGTCCTTAGCCACCAGTACACATCAATTAGCCTCATAAAAATTGTACGAAAAACTTAGAAAACCCCTTACACAATAATACGCACTACTCAACAGTCAGCTCAGCACTGAACATCAACGTGCCACGTAATGTTATGACTCGTCATGTATCGACCGACTGCCGTTGCTGTAGTTGGCAGACTTACATTTATGAATTTCCGAGTTAGTATTGTTAGGGGGCGAGAATCCCAAAATAAAAAGAGTTGCCGCCGCTCGACGTTCATAAGAAATGTACACTTGCTAACAAAATTAATAGTTGTTGCGTTTACTTTAATTATTAATTTGTCTAAATAAAATTTACTTAAATTATAATTAGGAATGCTTTCCAATTAATACTTGATTGACTTTACTTTTATTTTTAATTTTTTTCTTAATTTAAACCAAAACCATTAGCAAGCACAAGCACGCGTATTAAATATTTTTTTGCGGAACCTGTCATAAATGTTGCGCCGGGGGCTATCGCCACCTTATGCCCTCACGTAGAGACGGTTCTCACTCCAAGAGGTAAACTTGTGCGCAGTTCAATGTGTTTTTTATTCTGTTTTTCGAGTACGCATTCATCATCGTCATCCTAACCGAACCGAAGCTGTAATAAAATATTAACTAAGCCGATCGCGAGAATAACAAACACGAGGTTATTCATTATGAAGTGTCGATGAATGCTTGACCGGCATACTTTAACTTTAAAGGCTATACGTGACTTTTACATTTATTTCTGATACACACATAGTTTTTGATAATTGTACAATTAAATGTGTTTATAAATTTTATTACTATTATGAAAATTGAGCGATCTATGCAGCACTACTTAATAAAAGTCAACCTACATTTAAAATCTAAAGCTTCAAAGTATAGTTTGTCAATAAAGTCTAGTTAGACTGTGTTCGAAGGTTCACTAATTTAGACAAACAAAGAAAAGTAAAGTTTCTTCTTCGCATCGAAAACTGTACTGGTCTGTTGGATATAGGAATAAGTGCCTTATATGATGATCGCGCAAAGATGCGACTTGTAGTAACGGGGGCCCCTCACCACTTTAAGTTAAAGCAGGTGAAATACGTAGATAGAAAGATAATTGAGTGTTAAATTTAGTATTATTGTTATTATTATTATTTAAGTCTCTTACTTTTATAATTAATTTTTTTCCTAAAGCGCAAACAATACGAGATCTTTTAACTAAAAATGCCATAGAAATTTTCCCTAATGACCGCATATGCTTTTTCATAGGTTGTGAGATTGTAGTAAGATCCATCAGTGAGAGTACTGGGTAACAATGCCCAAATGCGGTGAACAACCTAAAATTTAAAATATGGTGCCATTGTAACTTGTTAATTACGGTAAAAAGTTTACATTGTCATCCGAAATATTCCTGTGGATGTTCCATTTTAATTTGAACTTCTTTACTTTTAAGGGTTTTGCTGACTTTCAGTCAAGATTTTTGTTGATGTTCTGCTTCTGCATTCAGTATGACACTGAATTGAAAATTAAATACTAAATTTTAGAAATCTTAAGAGCTGAAATAATCACCTATGTGATATCCATTAGCGTCATTGACATCAAAAATGCACAGAAATAAAACCACAATTTTGAATTACATGTTTAAAGTATTGGCATAAAAAACCCTTGTTAAGTGCTTTGTTGGGAATTATTTAATTTGTCTAATATAAATTTTATTATACGAATAAATTGCTGAAAATAACATTTTATTGCACACATGTAATTTTCCTGCAGTGAAATTCAATGTTGGCGTTTCTGGGAAAGCTAAACGTGCCAAGTAAATAGAAATTAATTATTCTTAATAACATTGTGTAATAAATAGTAAATATTATATGAGTTTTCAGCCGGTATCATTTATTATTGTTAGGATTATCTACTTTCACGGGTTGATTTATTAAAATTTAAGTTTTAAGTTGTACAATTTTATACAGTGTGTAAAGTAACTGCTTTTAAATTTAAAAGAAATAAACATACCGTTTTGAAAATAAAATTGCTACAAAATTTTGAAAGATAATTTTAGAGCGAACACGTTGGAATTTTTTAGGTCACGCTACAGTACTATTTTTTAAGGCATTATAAGATTGAAAAATTAAGAGTTCCAAGACGTAAATCAACCCGATGATCTTAAAACATCTTGTTTGGTCACCAAATTATGTGGCAGTTGTAATCAGCCTTTACGTTCCACTGCTGGTGCTGGATTTCGGCACTCTTCTCTACCACGTGGTCTCCTTAGCGCTGAGGTAGAGTACGTTGGACCTACAACTTATCGTCGAATCCGAACGACTAAATACCAGAGAAGGTTTCAGGCGTTGAGACCCACGGCTGCCTACACCGGATTGGGGAATGTGAGTGGTGGGTTGCGGCATAGATTTTTATTGCTGCATGGCTTCGGCGGGAAATCAAACCCCAGACTTTTAATGTTAGAGGCCAAGCGTCTAAACACTAAGCTACCGTCGCTCTATGTTATAGTACTTTTCGTAAAACAAGATACAAACATATAAAAAATTTAAATTAAGTGCATGACCTTTAAATAACAGTTTCAAGGTCGTCAATCTACATTTCTTATAAAATAACGCAAGAAATTTTCACTATATCATCAGCATAATCGTCACCGGTCCATCGAGTGGGATCACGGGATCTCCATTCGATAATCCTTTTTTTCATCTTGCGTCATGTCAGTTAGTCTCGCAATGTGTCCTGCTCATTTCCACTTCTGGTTAGTGATTCGGTAGATTACGTCGCATATGCCGGTTTTTGGCGGATGCTTGTATTTCCTATACGGTTTCTCAGTTTGATACCTACCGTAAGTGTTTCTGCTCCAAGGGCCAGGACGGCAAGAACAGATTGGTCGTACTATCGTTTGAAACTGATCGTTATGTCACTGCTAAACATGTCTCTTAAGGTCGATTCTCACTTGTGTGCAAGGCCTGGGGTCGGCAAGCGCTCGGCACGGTCCAGGCAAGATTTCTTTTTCATTACTCTTATGCGTTTTAACGATGTGCATTCACAGTGGTCGGGCCCGGTCCCGCCAAGAGCCAAGCCATAAGAGTAATGAAAAAGAAATCTTGCCTGGACCGTGCCGAGCGCTTGCCGACCCCAGGCCTTGCACACAAGTGAGAATCGACCTTTAGTTTACCATACGCTGCCCACCGCAAACTTGCTCTTCTTTGTAATTCGTGCGTTTGGTTGTCTCTAGTGATTCTCATTTCGTGTTCCAAATTTTTGTATTCCCCAATTACTAGGTTTGTCATTATTTTTGTTTTGTGCTTGTTGATGTTAAGTCCTACTTCTTTTGTTGCTTATGACAACTGATTTGTCATCTCTTTAGAGCTTCCGCCCCTTTGTCTATTACGATGATAACGTCGTCGGCAAATTGGAGGTTGTTCAGTTTTTAGCCGTTGATAGTTATGTCGTTGTTGTCTCAGTTGAGTGTCTTCAATGCGTATTTCAATAATGCTGTAAACAATACTCTTCCGAAGCCTTGTTATTTTAATTTTTTTCTATAGCGTGTTGTATTTCTTACAGTTGTGTCAGGCATGACTTCGGAGCCTTGGTTGATTAGACTGCTTGTTCTTTTAATTTCTTTGTGTTCATCCTGTGTTTGTTGGCTGCTACTATAGAGTTCTTTATAAAATGTTTTCACTATCAATAGTAGCTCACTTATGTTGCTTGTTATTTCTTCTATGCTGTTTTAGACTTTACAATTTCATTCTTCTCATTTTCTGTTTTCTGTTCTTGTTTACTTCAATTGTTTATTTTATAATGTTTTGGTTGTAGTTTCTTATTTTATTGCAAATAAAACAATTCTTAACTTCAATAGGTTTTTTATTTTAGCATTATACGTACCGGGTGATCGTAAAAAAAATGATTCAGAGCAGGCTATGACCGAAGTGTTAAAGTTGGCAATACGTAATAAAAGCCAATTGTCAAATGTTGACAGCTGTAAAAATTTTTGGTTAGCTACATTTAACTTACTGTATTTACCCAAAAATTTTTACAGCTGTTAACATTTGACAATTGGCTTATATTACGTATTGCCAACTTTAACACTTCAATCATGGCCTGCTCTGAATCATTTTTATACAATTACCCGGTATTTCAACGTGTTTACACGTCATTATCAAAAGCAAGATTAAAAGTACACAGTTGGTGTTGCTATAGGAACAATACATCTTCATAACTTGATCTTGGTTTTCTATATCTGCGTCCAGATGACTTGATTTCTCATTCCAAAACGTCTAATAACGGTGAATGTAAGACATCAATTTGTTTATTCATTAAAGGTACAGTTTTTAAATGTTTATGAATTTCAACTGCTTCTAGTATATCCAACGTTTGTCATCACAAAAGTGTAAAAATTTTATTGTGTTGTTAGATGTCATTGAATGATTGTGTTCTAATAAGTGTTTAGCGTAATTGGATTTATGGGGGTGTTTATACTTGTAATAACGTACGTGTTCCTTGAACCTAATATCAAAATTTTTGATTGTCTGTCCTATATAAACCGAATTACAGTGCGAGCAATTTAATTTCTAGATGCCTTATTTTAGTAAATTGTCTGTTTTTTCTTTAGTATTAAACAAAGTGTTTAAAATGTTTTTGCTGTTTTAAAAGTTATTTTACATTTATTAGTTCTGTTTATAATTTTGGCAATTTTTTCTGATTTATTGCTAAAATATGGAATTGAGGCGTATTTCATTTTATCTGATGAAGTAGTTGGATTTTTTGAATAGCTAATTTATAATTTTTCTTTTTAATTAGTGTATCAATAAGTTGAGTAAAATAACCATTATTGTATGCAATTTGTTTAATAATCGAAATTTCTCTATTATAACTAATTTCACCTAAAAAATCCGTTAAAGTCCTATGTATCATGGACCTGTATGCTGTATGCTTATAAATAAAGTAGTTTCTTATATTTTTCCTGATACTTCTAGATATGTCTTTGTTTAGCTGCCTTGTGTTTAGAATATCCACATTGCACATTAGAGAAAGAGGTGGAAAATTAAACTCCCTAAATATTACTGCGCCTAATAATAAACTTCTAAATTATATTCTACTATTACTTATGAGCAATTTAATTTAAACAAAAATTTTGTACCGTTCCCCATTTATTAAAGAGGGGGGTATGAATATTCGATTTTCATAAATTCATAAAAGACGTAACAGAGAAATTAGGGCGCTGAGATACGACGCGAATCATGGATCATTACAATTTAAACAAAAAACTGTGTGGCCAGTTTTTGAGTAACATTTTTTTTAATTCGGAAATTTTGGAACTATTTTTCACTTTATAGCCTTTAAATTTTCGAAAATTTTTCAGCGCAGTTACATTGTGTCTCTACAGAGCTGTTAGTATACAATATTGGAACTCGATCTGTCAACTTATTTTTGAGTAATACGGTGCTACCGTCAAAATTATCAAAAAACGGTAGCGGGCGCCATCTTAAAGATAGAAAGCTGGGAAAGATCGGTAGATTTGCGCTTAAGTTTTTATTACATTGCGCTAAGAAATTAAAAAAAATTGGTTCAGGAAAAAATGTTACCAAAAACATGGCTAACGTCTTCTTCCGGTTTTGGATTTTTTTAAGGTAGTTCTGTAGTATTCTTCAAATCCCACGAATTGCCTGAAATTAAAGTATGGTGTAAACATAACCTTCATAAACCGACTGGCAAATTTTTAAATCGATCCACCGTTTAGTTTGTGAGATAATTGCAATTGAAAATGGGTCATTTTGTACGTGATGCCTACACCTAACACGTAAACGGATAGCACTTTGTTCACATTTTTTATTATAGACGCTAAACGGATATTAATATTTTTAAATAAAACCACTCATGTATGCAGTAATATTGTGCGATTAATGTGAAAAAAAATGGCAATTTTTGAGCGTTTAGTTTCGGAGATATCGACTGATGAAATATATTAATTTAATTCGACACGGAACGGAAACACAGTCAGCTGTGACGAAATGGCAACAGTGAAATCCATTTTGATATTATGCGTATCCTACACTTGACAATTTTTTAATTCATTTCTACTTTTGTAATAATTTTCAAAATAACTTACCCAATACAGCTTTGGTATTCACATCAGCATGGGTATTGTTCTCGGATGTTATATGCGTTTTGCCCGTGCGTACTTGTATTATAGCACAGCACTTGTCGCAAGAAATGTGCAAAATAGAGTTCAACCCATCCATGTTTCCTTCAGTGCTTTCCTCAAAAAAATGTCTTTTTTACAGCAAATGCACTTCAAATGCTCGGCAAGATATTTTATATCAACGATCCGACGTCGTTCGACAGCAAATTCTTGTTGATCATCGTTGAGGTTATGTACCGATGCATTGCGTTTAGCAGCATTTGCTCGCCACATACCCGCCACAGCTTTCAGTTTTCTATCACGCACTTTTATTTTAAACAAACTGACCATTCAATCTCAATTGAGTAGCCATTTATACGCTTTTTTGTTGACAAAAATTGAGACTTATAAAACACTGACACTTTGAGGTTCTCGCTACATATACGCGAGAATTGCGGTGTTGCCACGATTACAGCGCCGCTCTCTATACGTGTAGGGGACCTATTCATGCATGAGGTGTGAGTGTGTAGGACATACAGAGTGTACAAGCTCTGTCAAAAGTTTGTAAGCGTCAGCACCGTACAAGGATTGGATTTTACTGTACGCTGCGGTCGAAACTTTTACCTCGTACGTGTACATACAGAACTACATTAAAAGCTTATTTTGTCGGTGAATTTTTAATATATCTCCAAATTTCAAAACTTACTAAAATCAGACCATTCGTTCGATAATTATGATGCACAACACACACACATACATACATACATACATACATACATACATACATACATACATACATACATACATACATACATACATACATACATACATACATACATACATACATACATACATACATACATACATACATACATACATACATACATACATACATACATACATACATACATACATACATACATACATACATACATACATACCCACTCACCCACCCACCCACCCACAGACAGACATTTTTATAAAATCAGTTTTTTGGTTTTTTGGAAGTCCAAAACGTATATTTCCGACAAAATCTCGATTTCGAAAATTTTCATGAAATCAATACTTCCTTTTACTAAGAGCATAGGTAAGTAAAAATTGCAATTACTTCAAAGTTAGCGCGATGAAAGGTTACCTTGATAATTTGATATAATATGAAAAAATCGAAACGTGCTCCTCAATACTGTTTTAAATTTTTTTTAATGATAAAGATGTTGGGGTTTGCACTATTCCTAAACCATCTAATTATTTGGAAAGTCTCAATACTCTTGCCAAATGAAACCGTTCCCAAGTAATTGCGATTCTTCAGTTTTTTTCCTGGAACTGTGTATGGGATGTAACTCTTCAGGGAAGCATTTTTGATAAGAATATTTTTAGTCAATCATCATGATTTTCACCCAAGAATTCACATATTTTTTTTTGGAAGTACTTATTAGAAACCTTGCAGCAAACAAATTAACTTTTCCAAGACTCAAAGCAACGAAAGGTGGTTATGCATTTGTTTTAGTGTGTTCTATACATTCAGTGTCACATTAACAAAGATTAAAAGTTGTGCTTTCGTGTAAAGATATTTCTAAGGTGTTTTTGAATCTGTTGTTAATTTTTGTGTGAAATATCATGAGCAGCTTTCCTAAAACTTTTTCACTATTCTGATTTTACCTTTATAGCCTTACGAGACATAATCGCCTTGAAAACATTTTAGAATTCTGTAAATTTACGACGGAAATAATCTTGCACTAATGCGAACTTATTAAGTCCTGCAAGCCTGGGATAATTTACTCGACGCGTGCTCGATTCCGTTTGCTGCTTGCAGCTTGTTTATCCTTTGAATATTTCAGGCAGTCTTGTAATTGGTTAATTGATTAACTTCTAGTTACATTTGTATTTTATTCCTACTACTACTCTGATATGCATACTGTTGTTTTACCAACTAGTTAAAGCGAAAATCCTCTAGGGAATTAAAATACATGGAAACAGCGTTTGTCACCGTTTTAGTGCAGCATTGCAGTGATGTTGTTAGCAGAATTACATACAAACTAGACGAATTAATGAACGAAATTTATATTCAAATATTTTATTTTGTTATTTTGACTAATACGTTTGACTGAATTTCGCATATATCTAAATATAAGTTGAAACTTCATTTTTGTTACGTAAATATTGATTTTGTCTAAATATCAATTACATAATTTAAAAAGTTTGTTACTAAAACTTCTGATTGAAATTTTAAATTGTTTTTCTTATTTTATGTAACGACTCCAAATTTCAATTCTATTCCTTAATGTTGATCGATTATATAGGCAAAGCATTTATGATGGATTGTTCTTATATCAACTTCAAATTGTTTCATCATTAATTTATGTCTTTGTGTTTTACCTTTCCAGTGTATAACTAACCATTAATTAAGCAAAATTAAAACTTTTAAATTGGTGGTAAGTTTGAATCACTTACTACCTTATAAGTGAAGCTAAGAACTTCTTAAGGTTTCAAGAAATTATTGTGAAAAAATGTGCGAACCTCATTTAAAATTTAGAAAATAGAGCTTTCAGTACTGTTTATTAATCATTTGCAGTATTTGTCTTGAGGTTAGTTTGAATTAAAAGTGTCTTAAGTTTTACTTAAAGCTTTTAGATTTTCTTTAATAAATTGTGATTACGTGAAAAATAATTACCGCTTAGTGCGCTTTTTTTTATATTGGTAAAACTGTGTAAAATTATATACGCTTTTACTAACCAGGTAGCATAACCCGTACACCTTTTCTTGACATTTATTTTAAACATAAATTTTCTTTGTCCATTGCGTTTTTAATATTATATGCATTCTTTGTTATTAAAGGATGTCATATAAAGTTGTTTTATATTCTATCCTTGCATTATAAATAACTACACAAATAAAAATAAATACATTTTTTGAAGTTACGCCACTGTGCAACAATATTAACTTAGTATGTGTAACTAACAAATCATATTAAAAAAATGGTTATTGTTTTGAAGTAATGTGCCGACGCAGAGCTGCAATTGCTTAGAGTTACCCAGTCATCCAAGTATACCCTATAAATCCTTTCGCTAATTACATAGAAAACTGTTGTGGTCTAGCAAACATTAACACATTCAAATATGCGCTTTATATACTAAACGCGTGCAGAACTGGCTTATTGCAGCGGGGGGCCGGCGGCAGTAAATGTTGAGACATGTGGAAAGCTTCGTTTACATTATAGCGAACATAAGTGAACGAACGAACTCGTTCGTAGCAATTCCATAGATGTAAACGGTGAATAGTACACGAACCAACGAATTTGTTCGCAATCGGTCATGTTCCGGCCGGTGTCGGTCAATGAGCGAATCATCAAAGAAAATTCGTGCTGTGTGTAAACAGCTTAAATACGTAGACGAGCATTCGGCAGTTCCTTGCAGAATTGCAACACGAATCCCACATGATGCTTACGAATGTATGGATCATCAACAACTGCGAATGCTCTGCTAAGTGTAAACAAGAAGAGGTGAACCCTACCAAACGAACCAATCCATTCGTTCGTTCGTTCGTTCGCTTATGTTCGCTATAATGTAAACGAAGCTGAAGAAATCTGAATTCAAGATATAGAAGATACTGTTAATGTCATGCGTGTTAATTTTATACTTTGTAAGTTTTCGGTAGAATTTTGTGATAAAGTATAATATTTACTATCGAAAAGTAAAAACATGAATTAGTGAAAATCTAAAGATTAAAATAGATTGAAATATTTTTAATACAGTAGAACATGGTTGGCATAAACATAAGCTAAGCACTTTCGCTGCACTTTCCTGTACGTCAGAAATTGTTACATATCATATTTGTAAAAGTATTTTTGTATCAACGTTGTAGCTTGAAAAGCTACTATAAGACCACATAGTTAAATTAAATTGATTTATTTTGATAGAAGATTCGGTTCATAACTACTTAATAAATGAAGTTCGCTGTATCTTTAGTTGCGGCGCGGCGCCTGATGAGCGGTTTTGTGGCTGCATTGCGTAGGAGATAAACACTCACGTGCTACGAAGGTACTGAATTATGCTTATGGTTTAAATATGCGCTAAAGCGAGAACGGGGCTGTAGTTAGAAATTGATGTAAGTTTATTGTGATTAAGAAATACCAAAAATCTATCAGAAAATTCGTCAGCCAAAAATTAGCCAGAAGGGGACGGTTACCTCCCCTAAATAATGCTGCATCTAAGTTTTTATTCTTATTCTGCTATGACCTCTAAGGGGTTAAGCTTGAACAAGAACGTTTCATCTTTCTTTATCTCTTTTTATTGAGTAAAGTAACATAAACTTTGATTTAAAAAATTCGTTAACGGATTTACAGATAAATTAGCAGATTTAAGCACTAATCATATTGAAGCTCATCACATAGTGTATGACCCTAAAAATTAAATAAAAACGTGGGTCATATTTTTTTAAAATTTAATTCTTCACAGTTTACATGTTTTCAAAAATTCTCAAATATTGCATTCCCCTATGTCCAATATATTACAAAATGTTATGCCGATATGTTTACCTATTTTTGAATAAGAATGCGTTAAAGTCAAAATTTAAAAAAAATCATAGCATTATTTTTATTATAGAAAGTTTATCCTGTATCATACAAAATGGTAAAAGAGTTCTGTTGTGAGACACTTAAATTGGTGGATTTGTTTGAAGAAAGAAGAATATTTGTCTGATGTAATTTTAGGCTTATACCCATAAAAAGAAAAATAAAAGACTTTTATAAA
The DNA here is from genome assembly GCA_958336395.1 of Ctenicera cuprea. Lineage (NCBI taxonomy): Eukaryota > Metazoa > Arthropoda > Insecta > Coleoptera > Elateridae > Ctenicera > Ctenicera cuprea. The sequence continues at coordinate 33,997,677 of OY284488.1, forward strand.
CGTAAATATTTTGGAGTAGAAATTTGAAAAACCAGAACAGGTAAGTAAGGTGATCTCTGTATCAAGCTTTTATTGTCCTCAATTTTTGTTCATTACATCGTTATTTACTATTTTAGATAATTTTACAGAAATAGCGTTTTTGTTTAGTCCGTCTCTATTTCTTGTATAGAGTTAAGACAAGATACTCTTTTTGTTTAAGAAAACAACGAACAGAATCAAAATTAATTACCACAAAGTGGCTTCATCAGATTACGCTTTGAAAATAATTTTTTGAGACAACAAATAATTACCAAAATTTGTTAGCTTTTTGTTACATCGGTCCTGCCACGCATACTTAATAATATCGGACAGGTCGTGCGCGTCGGTGCTGTATAAGCGGCGTCGAGAGCGTCGCTCAGTCCACCGCCAACTTTGTGGGTGTTGGAACGTCGAAGCTAGAGATCCGTAAAACGCGCGGGTACTCATGCCGTTTCGCATGTGATAACGGATGCTCGATAGATAGATAGATAGAACCACAATCCAATCGGAGTTTGAATTTAAATATAATTAGACTGTAGGTGCTTCGAATTTGCTTTCAGGCTGAAAGCTCGAATTTTCAAAATTGTTTGACCGAGTTTTTGCAGTTTCAGAACGGGTATGTGAACTGGTTTAGGGCATGGACGTTCTGTTTACGTTGTAGGAAGGTAATTGACTGTTATAGGTAAGAATTTTAAAAACTTTGACACAGAAAAACAAAAAATTGGGTCATACAGGTATAGGTGTGTGCGTGCGTTTTCACTTTAGATTTGAATTATGTCGGTGGATCTGTTGCGACTAGCGTTAATTATGGACGTTAATTATACCAGCAAGGCTGGAATTCGAGAGAGACGGACACAGGAATCATCGGCAAAAAGCTTCCGCTAATTTTCATTAAAAGGGTATTACTGGAAATTTGCAGAACGCAAAATTTCGCGGTTTAAATGCTTACGGTGCTTTTTATTTGAATCTTTTAATTTTTTACCCTTTTGCTTAACAACTAAGCTGGTTGAAAAATAAGAAAAACTTTTGAATTTCTGGAAAACGCGAAGAGAAAATATTATTACAATTTGATGACTAAGCTTCTTAATTTAATTTTGGTTTGAAAGATTATTTAAAAATTAGGCAAGCACTTCATTGTATGTAGATGTAGACGGTGACAGACACATTTAGTTTAATTAAATTTACAGAAGATCTTAAATTCTTTTAAGTTCTTAGTTATTACTTCAGTCTACGTTCAAGGTAGAAATTTGTGGATATAGTGAAGAATATATTTAAAGAAGGAAATATTAAAACTGAACAATTTCACGAGAAAAAATATCGACAGAACGAAATAAATCATAAAACAAAAATTATGCAGAGTATAAAATTAACATGTGTAATCAGATAACGTTATTTAAAATTATTTGGTGTTTTAGGAGCAAAGGCTAAAGAGCTTAAAGATATTACTAAATGTTTCATGAATTTAGTGTTTAAAATAATTAAAATTGTAGATCAGCGATCAATAACACATCTATGTTAAGATCATTAAAATGTGCTCACTTTAAATGTTTGTTTTAATTACAGCTACACATTTGTTAATTAAGAATTATTTAGAATTAACCTAGCATAAAAAAAATATAGTTAACGTTATTTATATTAATAAATATCTGTTTTGAATTGTCAAAGCGAAATAACTTATTTAGGGGTATTTTCCAATTCCTATGCTTAAAATTGAAACTGACGTGAATATTTAATAATGACAATATACCTTCAGTGATGCTGTTTAATATCGTGTTATTGTTTTTATGCATTCGTTGCCGATATGCTTCTTTTTGCATAACTGAATGCTTCACGCAAATATAGCAACAAAAATTTATCCAGCGCCTCATGTATCTAAGATAACGTCATTTAAAATTATTTGGTGTTTTAGGAGTAAAGGCTAAAGAGCTTAAAGATATTACTAAATGTTTCATGAATTTAGTGTTTCAAAAAATTAAAATTGTAGATCAGCGATCAATAACACATCTATGTTAAGATCATTAAAATTTGCTCACTTTAAATGTTTGTTTTAATTACAGCTACACATTTGTTAATTAAGAATTATTTAGAATTAACCTAGCATAAAAAAAATATAGTTAACGTTATTTATATTAATAAATATCTGTTTTGAATTGTCAAAGCGAAATAACTTATTTAGGGGTATTTTCCAATTCCTATGCTTAAAATTGAAACTGACGTGAATATTTAATAATGACAATATACCTTCAGTGATGCTGTTTAATATCGTGTTATTGTTTTTATGCATTCGTTGCCGATATGCTTCTTTTTGCATAACTGAATGCTTCACGCAAATATAGCAACAAAAATTTATCCAGCGCCTCATGTATCTAAGATAACGTCATTTAAAATTATTTGGTGTTTTAGGAGTAAAGGCTAAAGAGCTTAAAGATATTACTAAATGTTTCATGAATTTAGTGTTTCAAAAAATTAAAATTGTAGATCAGCGATCAATAACACATCTATGTTAAGATCATTAAAATTTGCTCACTTTAAATGTTTGTTTTAATTACAGCTACACATTTGATAATTAAGAATTACTTAGAATTAACCTAGCATAAAAAAAATATAGTTAACGTTATTTATATTAATAAATATCTGTTTTGAATTGTCAAAGCGAAATAACTTATTTAGGGGTATTTTCCAATTCCTATGCTTAAAATTGAAACTGACGTGAATATTTAATAATGACAATATACCTTCAGTGATGCTGTTTAATATCGTGTTATTGTTTTTATGCATTCGTTTCCGATATGCTTCTTTTTGCATAACTGAATGCTTCACGCAAATATAGCAACAAAAATTTATCCAGCGCCTCATGTATCTAATTTAGCTAATCAAAGCTTGATCGATAATTTATTTCGTGTAATTTGTCGTTATTGTTTCCTTAACATAGTTTTTTTAATACTGTATTTCTCAGAACAACGTCGATGGTGTGATTATTTGGTCTAGAGTAAGCTTTTATGATGAAAATGAGAATATCGTGATTTTTTTACAAAATATTTTAAAGCAAATTTATATTTAAACGAAGCGTGAATATAAAGAAAACTTTAAATTGTCGTAACTCTTAAGTATTTCAATTTGATTTGTAACTTAGATTCTGAAGTTTCAATATATTTACTTTTGTTGTTATTTAACCTGTTGCGGAAAAATTCTTTACGGCCACGTTTTTAATAGCGAAATTCCAAGCAGGTAACAACCGATTGTGTCCACCCTAGCCCACCCGGTTAGCAACAAAAACATTAAAACATTTTTCTGAAAATCAGTCAAACATATATAGGTAAGTTTTTAGTTGAGTGTGACATGTATATTATGTTTCAATATAGACTTATAAATGAATGAAAAATGATTACCAAAGAGCCTGGAAAAAGTAAAATTTATTATTTTGTTACACATCCTGAAAAATTGTGACGTCAACTTTTCTAAAATACCGTTAACTATTAAACAATTATCGTTCGTAGTTATACGTGTACAACTGAAATGCAGCATGTGTGACGACGCGAATGTTAGAGTAAGAGTCTAAATTGGCTTGTAAAAGCTTTTTTTCAAAGAATTTAACCAGGCAATTTAAATACACTGCTTACATAGCGTTATAAAAAAATTCACACATTTAAAACAATAAGAAAAATACTAGAAAACGTTCTTTGTTGTCCCGAATGTTAATATTGACACAAGCAATTTGAAGTAGCTTTTACAGCTTTTTTTATAAAACTGAGTTTTGTTAGTCTTAGTTACAAGTAAACCATCTTATTCTTATTGTTTAGGTCAATTGTACTTTAACAAATTGCTAATTAAACATTAGGGCTAGGCAGGACATTTCATGAATAAATAAGATAAATTCTTGTTAAAAAAATTTTCAAAAAATTATAAATTAGTTCTGTGGTCCGGTGCGAATAACAAAAATAATACACTCTTTTTTTTGTTCTTGGTGGAATTTCATATGTAGCTATACTGTTTTAACACTAGTAATTTGTTGTTGCGTAGAAATATAAAAAATAAACTCTTTCTTCAACCTCTCTAAGAGCTACTTAAAACTTGTTCATGTCAATTCTCAATTACATTTGAAATACATTAGGACTTTTTAAAAAAATTTAAAACGTCACCGGCCGTAAGGGTTTTATACCTAATCATAGCGCCACCAGGTGAAGTTTTGGTATAACAGAGACAATAACAATATATGTATGTAGAGACAAATAAGTAATAAAAAAAGCAAAATTTTGCTATAATATTTATATTCCCGCTATAGGCAAGGTAAATAGACGATACATCCATAGCTACAAAAGATGAAAATGACTAATAACATTCGTTTACTTTTTGCCCTTGACTACGGAACTTATTAGTGTCATTTACATTCCTAGGATAATAATTAAAGCAACAAGGTACAGATTCCAATATTTTATTTCAAACAGAATACTAAAACGTTGATTTTAACTGTTGGTTGATATGGTAACAAGTACAGGAAACTTAGAATAATGGGGCTTTTAAAAAATAATTCCGATGACAGCAGTCAAAACGAACTTTTAAAAATATAATTAAATTTCTACCTGTAGCGTGAAAAATTTAATAAGTAACACGGAATGTATCGACTATTAACATTGACGGCAGGCCACAAGCCTCGGATCGTATTTACCTACCTCGAATGTTATTACGTCTTTACATTCCCTGTTACTTAAATAACTATTAAAGTTAACTTTTGAATAATACCAATACGAAGGATGTTGACTGTCGGCAATTGTGTTTAGTCTAACACCAGAAGTTTTACAATTAACCGCTAGGCGTCGCTAATGTCGGTCATTTACAAGAGGGGATTGCGCGTTTATGTGATAATTTTTTCAGAAACATTAAAAACATACAAATTGTTACACATGACAAATTTGACGTGGCACAAAAAACCAGAGGGTAATTTTGCAATAAAGTAAATTACATTATTGCTCCTAGTATGGAAAGGCGCACCCACCTACTTTTTCTTTGGCCTAGTAGTAGCCCACGCTACCTAAAGATTCTAATTACGTGCCTGCAAAATTCGCAACTTAATCAGCTTTTGTTAGATATGTAATAGTTATTTAAGTATCAAGGAATGTAAGGACGTAATAACATCCGAGGTAGGCGAATACGAGCTGAGGCGGAGCCGAAGCTTGTCGCCTGCCGAGGATGTTATTAGTCGATACATTCCGTGTTACGGTAGAAATTTAATTATATTTTTAAAAGTTCGTTTTGACAGCTGTCATCGGAATTATTTTTAAAAGCCCCATTATTCTAAGTTGTCTGTGCTTGTTACCATATCAACGAACAGTTAAAATCAACATTATTTTCCTAGGAATGTAAGTGACACTATTAAGTTCCGTCGTCAAGGGTAACTAGTACACGAATGTTATCAGCCATTTACAATCCCTGTAGCTATGGATGTAAGGCCTACTTACATTGCCGGTAGCGTGAAAAATTATTTAAATACCATTGTAGAATTTGTTTGAAGTATATTTATTTTACGTTTCATAGAAAGATTAATATTGAAATATCAAACAAAAAACAAAAAGTTTGATTATATCGTTTCCAAAATCCTCCTATTTATAGCATTTAAATCTGCATTCCTGATAACAAAAATTAAAAGTGGAAATGTTTATTTATGTGCGAGTATTGCACTCATAATATGTTGATCAATCACTACCACACTGCCCGTTTTAGTAGCGAGTGGAAAGTTTTATCCGTCTATTTTTGACGTACAAAACTTTATGGGCAGTAATGCTATACCGGGTGTCAACGGCATCATTAGACAGCTTATATTTTCTACAGTTTTTGAGATATGGCAACGAAACTTAACATAGGTAATATGTACCCAAAAAGGCACATTTTGACATAATTGACACTTTTTGTTAATTTCTGGTTTCACTGGAAATAATTCCAACTTTTAAATTTCAAATATGACACTTTGTATACCTATTTTACTTGTTTAAAATCCTGAGACAAGTTTGAACACACTTGCATCATTTTTAATACTTCTTTATTTTTTTACAGTAAATTTTTATTTTAAATCTAAAATGGTGCTCTTTGAAAAAAAAAGACTATTTTACAAAAAAATTAATTTTTCAAATATAAATATCTTTACCTACCAGAATACTTGTTAAAAATCATGCTTGTTTTGTTTTGTTATCATTTTCGTCTCTTAGAATGATTTTGTCCCGGCCACGACACTTTAAATTAAAAATAAAAAGTTACTCTAAAAAAATCAAGTAAGCTTAAAATTTTTTAAAAATAGTGCAGGTGCATTCAGATTTGCCTTAGGATTCCAAAAATGTCAAAATATACAGGGTGTTTCATTTGATATTCAAAAGTTGGGATCATCAAGTCAAGAAAATTATCGAATACAATTCTTGAATATTCTTTTTTTTCTTCAACCCTGTTCTGTCCATTGTTCAACGTAGGTTTCCCCTTTTCTTCTCCATTCATTTCGGTCTTGTGCCTGTCTATGGCATTGTTTTCTTAAATATTATTGAGCAATAATTGACACGAGATATTTTAACAAGGCTGCTTGTTTGCTTGATTGTTTGGTGTCGTTGCTATGATAAAGACAGCGGGTTTTGTTCGCATAGTCGCTATAATATTACGACTTAGCTTCGAATTTTCTCAACTGATAGCACCAAGGTGCTGTTTTCACAGTTGAAAATGGCATGCTGCTTTTATCAGTTAAAAACGAATATGATTGGCACAAATATTACGAATTGTGTATGTGATTGGCTCCCTATAGTACGAGTGGAATAATCGACATCAAATTGAAGCAAACTAATCACTCGTGTTATTTGATACTGTTGACAATTCAATATAACTATTATTTGTGAAATAATCCATTCATATACCACTCGAGAATTGAAAAATAATTACTGTAAATTACTTAAATTTTCAGCGTGTTTCTTGTACCTAAAAAAGTTTATAAGACAAAATTTTCAAACCAAACAAACTCTGTTGCTATACTGCAAGTTGTCGTAATTCAATAACCCGAGTATTTTTCAATTCACTTGTGCGGTATAACTGTGGAATAATTAGTATAACTTTTTCTGTCAAGCGTGTTTTAAAAACAAGTGGTTTTAATAATGCAGCAAGCAATATTGGGTTGACTTTATGTATGGAAAACGAGTAATTCTATTCGTAATAGAAAACAACTCTGTTAAACCCCTATCAAAATGCGCAGCGGGGCATTAAATGAAAAACCAATTTAATTAAACAAAACATGTAATTAAGGGAAATAAGCTTGATTCATAAAACCCCTTTTCATACTGCAACCTTTTCAACTTTATTTAACCAGTTCTTTTCGACCTTTAATTTGTAAATAAAACGCGGAAACCCTCAACTCGGTTAATATTAACTGTAAATTAGGCTCGCATGTGCAGAAAAAGCAAAAACTCAAAGAATTTTATAAAGTGATGCTAATTTCGGTTTCTTACACGTCGTTGTATTCATGACGGTTCTTACAAGTTTATATAACGTTAAAGTAAATCCTGTGCAAAATCCGTGCCACATTCATAATGAAACAGATTAAGAAAGATAATTTTATGTATGCATATATGCAAATTAATTCCGGGGAAATATTCATATGCAAATACATGTAAATAATGCAAAATAAATAAAGAAGTTTTAGTATTTGAGCTTAAATTAATTTGTGTTCCACCATCTTTAGCCCCTTTTTACATAAAATGAAGTGTTTTATTTTAATTTCACCAGTAATTAAAAGCGTTGCACTTGATTGCAAAATTATGCTGAAGGTTAGTGCTATTTTACAGGAAAACTTAAGCTTTCCTGTAAATTTTCAGCAACGATACGTCTTATTTAAAATTCTTTAATATTTAAATATTATACAACTAACCAAGCCCGTGTATATTGTAGTAATAAATATTTATTCAGGCTGAAATGTAGGTTTCACCCTTCTTTTGCATTATAAAGATAAATTCGTCGCGCTTTAATTCTACCTGAACCGCTTCGACCAAGTCTTTTATTTATAATTTTCAGTCGGTTGTGAGAATGTAAGCTTCTTGTATGTTTTTCTCTCGTTAAACACTTTTAGAAACACACGTTTCCGAAACGAATCGATCAGAAAAACATATTTTTCAATTTCAGAGCAAGCCTTCGTGTTGCTGTTCGCCTTTATCCATCTTTCGTGCGCTTCATCCCTGTGGCAGTTTCCTCCAAAAGGTAAGTTGTAAACTTTTAAAGATCTATAAATGTCTGGAGTAGTTTCTTTTGCGACCACCATATTCTATTTAGAATTACATTAATTCAAATTTACGAGCACGAACGGTCTCCGCCATTTGCATACCCTTATATTAATACATGTCCTATGTCGTATTGATACACAGCTTGATTTACGTTCTCCATAAAATGGTTGATATTCCTTTCCTGGACCTATAAAATGCCCCATTTCCTCGCAAATTGAATATAATTTAATCATACCGTATTGCTAGTTGGTTCGGTTAATACCAAAGATTCAATCAAACTAACTAGAAAGTTATTGTACTTATGTCAAGGTTAAAGCTGTTAAGCCGTTTTAAACCCAGAATACAATATTTGATTGCATGCCTAGCACATCTACAACATTTTTTTTAAATTTTCGCTTCATCTCGTACAGGAACACTGTCAATTAGGTTGACTTTACAATACTGTCAAAGGAAAAATTCCTATTATTTAATTTCTGAACAGAATAACGCTTCAAATTGTGAACATCGGTTAATTGGGGCGAGAAAAAAATGCTTCAACCCCTTCTTTTACCTTTCTATAAATTAATCGACTGTTTATTGAGCGCACGTCGATAACAACGTGTGTGCCAAGAGCACTCATTTATATTTCAAGCGTTTTTTAAATAATTACTGAAGTTTCTCGTTACCAGTTGCCTGTCTGATTTTTAGGCCGTTAGTTTTTGTTTGTTTGCCAGTTATGATGTGGTGCTGAAAATAATTAGAATAACGTTTACTTCTTGTTAATTTTGAAATATTTGTTCGTTACTAAAAAAATTTTAATTATAGTTCACAAAGCGTACCTACCACATTTATGTTTTAGGCATTGCTAGATATTCAGAAATAATGAGAATGAAGTATAACAACAAAATTCTCACAAGCAAAAATTATAATTAAATTTCGGCAAAATAAATCTTGCTTTAATCAGTGCTCAACAAGTAATAATCTACGTTTCCTATTCTTGCGCTCCTTATACGGATTCTAGGCCAACCAAAGCGTTGGCTTCATGAACAGGCACGCGATTGGTTGCTGGAAGTATGTGATGTCATACACTGCGAGCTGTTTGTCCCAGACGCCGTAACAGAATAATCGCCAACATTCGGCCAGCCTGCGTCCCTTTTCGCCTCGAAAACGTTTCGCTCGTTCATCCGGATAGGTTGCTTAGTACCATGGGTTAATTCGCACCTGCTTAAGAAACAAACGGGATTTAGACAGACTAAACTTTTTTGCAATGTCTGAGGCAAAAACACGCAATAAAAGAAGAGAGAAACAAGGTCTTAAACAAGTTGGTCAGGTAATGGGGATAGCATGGGTTGGTCAGGCCCAAACTAGGAACTACGTAAATTGTTAAAATAATAATAATAATAATGTTAGGAGCGCTGTTTTCGATTGCCAATTTTCTTGGTCAACAACAAAGACACGTATCAGGCTAGTTTAACTCAAGATCGTTTAACATAAACCAGGCTTCACACATTCCTTGTAACCGGAGGTGGAGTGGTGAAATTGAGTCGTGCAGGGGCCAATGATTGACAAGGGTCGCAAAGAAACGGCGTCACATATGAAAACACGAAAAAAAAAAAAAAGAAACTCACCAATCTGTGGCAATCTGATATATTGTGGTGTAACTCTTCGGGGAGCCCACCCCTCACACCTTGGCGGAATGGATAATTTATAGTACTTCGGATATCTTATTACACTTTGATTGGCTACAACTTAATGATAATTACTTGCGCATTACTTGCCATTGGACAATTAATCTTTCTCGTTAATATTCAAATTAACACATGTTAACCAGTTTGCACTGCTGCATCCCCGAAAGGGTCAATTTTATGTTTTCTCATGCTAGCAATTTTTTATGACCAAGGTACACAACACAATAAACACACAGGTGCTATAACACTTCTTAATGATCAAAATATAACAATTAAAATATCAAGAACGAAAATTATAATTAAACTTCGGCAAAATACATCTTGCTTAATAATTAGTGCTCAACAAGTAATAATCTATGTTCCTACTCTTGCATTCCTCATCCGAATTTTTGAGAAACCAAACCGATGGCCTCATGAACGCTGTCGTTCGCTGGAAGTATGTGATGTCATACGCGGCGAGCTGTTTCTTCCAGACGCCGTAACATAATAATAGTCAACAGCATCCAGTTTTTCCTTGCATAATGCAAACTTTATTATATTTTCAGTTACTTTGCGTAATTGCGTTACAACGCTTGCGATTGCTATTGTAACATGACTGTTGTTAGCTCAAAGTTCAGTATTATACTAGCATTATGAATCCAAAAAGTTTATAGCTAATCTTGACATTTAAGGTTATTTATTTAACAGGCAAGTTTTCATAAGATGATTTAATTAGGTTTTAATTTTAAAAACGTCACATTGCTACCCAAGTGCTCGTTAGTGATTCAATCTGTAATTTATTTGTAGTGGGGAGTTTTAAAACACATCTATGGAAAGCTTTATATGGATTAAACTTTAAGAAAGAAAAAACGGTTATCTCCTATAGGTTGCGCCCACATAACTGCCCACATGTAATATATCTTAGATCTTAGATAAGTATACAGCCAGGCGATCAGAAAATTGCGCCTAGATCCTAGAAATACTTTTCTAAATATTTTGACTACGTTATCAAAGCTATTTATACTGTTTGTACATTTCTTGATAAATATGTAAAGATTATTTACTCATAAACTTACTGACATAGAAGGAAATGGAAAAATAAATGAAACAGGATAATCTGTTCAGTTTCAGAACCAAGTTTCAGTATGCCATACTGAATCAATATACTTTGCCCTAAAAAGCTCCAGATCTACAACAAGAAGTCTCTCGAATTACCTTATATCATAGATGAGATCTAAAGCCGTATCGAGGCACGAACTCGAGCCTAATGTAATAGTTATTGTCTAACAGCGAAATCGAAATATAATTTTCCGTCCTTAGTAGCCATCTGATTAAGTATTCATAGAAAGTCCTCAAATCTCATTCCGAAACTAGATTCAGTTCCTTAATTCAAATCTACTAGTTATTTTGGAGCTGGAAACATACAGTATAACTAAAATTGACACGACATTAAGCATGCACTGAGTTCACGACACACGATATTGAGTTAATAACTCTCCGAATGGCCTTTATTCAAATGACTTTGAACGCAGTTTAATTTAATGACGCGTAATTCGCTTACATAGTTGTAAATAGTGGGTCGTTAAAAAGCTGTTCCATTGCAGCAGTTTCGAATTACAATTATGGAGATGTTTGTAACTTGCTGTATAATACATTGGCTTTTGCAGTATTGGCAATAAAGCGTCGCTTTTAAGAAAAATCGAATCGTATGATCTGATTTTGTTCTTGATAATCAGTTCAATACGACGACGTAAATTGGCACTTATGAAAAAGCGAATAAACGAGCAAACTTTTCTGTTTTCCCTTGTTGATACGAGAGGAGACGAGGAGTAAACGCGCACAAATTGAGGTGAAATTTCCATACTTATATCAATAGTTTTCTAAATACCAAAGAAAAGTTACGCCTGATGTCACATACACGAATATAACGGATATAATGGGTAAAGACACGTGACGGAAGGTTGTCAAATTCACTTGGCAAACTTTTATTTTTAAAGTTATAAAAGCCTTTATAGGGGTTATTTTTTAGCATCAAGGAAGCCGTCGGGGTTTGCTTTCGTAAAAAAATTGCCAAGGAAAAACTTAGAAGTTGCGTTGCATCAAGACGATCTTTTATTTTAATTAAATTTTAAATTATCCAAGTATAACTTTGGGAAGTTCTAAAGGCAATTAGGAAACGCTTAAACGCAAATACGATAATGAAACAAAAAGCGTTCTTTGTAAAGCAATTACAAGGAAGTAATGCCCAACGGGATATATGTATAGACATATTAAACAAGTGAAGTGTTTGCCATGACTACTGAAATAATGTTTAGGAAGCAAGGCAAATTGCACTGGCAAATTTAATCAAGCGCAATAGACTTTTTCAATTTTATTTCACAGACATATCTTCCAGCAATTTGCAAAATTTCGATGATATACAGGTGGATGCATATTTTTACTTTTCCAAACTTCTAGTTTAAGTATGTGTTCGTAAAATTGTTTGATTCTGAGATTTTGATTTTGTTTAAGCTAAATGGTTCATAAGTGGTGGTAGAATGAGATTCTATAACGAATTTTTAACCGCATCAGCAATATTTAGCGAAACTAACTTTCTCCCTACCTTTCAATTTTTGCTGATAAATTTGCTATTTGATTTCTGGTTCTGTTTAATTCTAAGGTATTATTACCAAAAATAAAAAAAAAACAATATTTTTCTCAAAAAACACTTAGAAATTTGTTCAGTTTGTGACTATAAGTATTTCTGTTATCTATGCATTGTTCGGATCAGATCCTAGTGTGTTACACTAGTTAACACAACCAGTTTATTTTATGTCTCTTTTTGAAGTTGTGCAAAACGAAGCATACAATCTAAGGCCGTTTGAAGTGAGCTAGTATTTAAAACAAGAAAGTCTCTATTTTCATCAATTTCTTTGTTGTTAGCACTGCCGTGTTATAATGAATTTCATGGGATAAGAAGAAAAAGACAATTTTATGTTTTGATGTACGCCGCCAGCATTTGTAATAATATTTTAAATCTTAATCACGTGATCTTATGCGGTAGGTACCGTTTAGGCTACCTCTTATACGTAGATTTACAGGTTCTAAAAGATTTTTAGAAAATAACAAACATAATTAATTTTAAAGTTTAGGAAAGTCCAGAGGAAGTAAACGCCAATTTTGTTTTTCAAGCTTGATACAAGAATAAATTGACCTTGATAGTAGTTATAGATAGCTATAAACGGTCCCAGCGCCTTACAAGAGCTGCATTTGTAGTCAAAAGAGGGCGTCAATCAAGAGAGGATGTCTCTAGGGAAGAGTTTTCTCATCTCTACTGTGGTGCCATATCCTTGACGATCTACGAATGGAACTCGAGGATGCCGGCTTATATACAGAGGGCTATGCAGATGATCTTGCAATTTTAAGTCAGCGAGCTCTTACAAAGAGCTCTGCGGATTGTACAACGATATTTCACTGATCAAGGCTTTAGAGCTAATCCCACCAAGGGCGAGTTAGTCATCTTCCAGAAAACGAAAAGTCGATGGTTTCATTGAACCGGAGTTCGTCAGAACTAAGCTGGGTCCCTCCGTAGTAGTCAAGTATTTACGGGACATCCTTGACGCTTGGCTCTCTTGAAGTTGATAGACAAATATAAAGAGCCACTGCAAGCCTTTGGGCCTGTAAATGGACCTTAGAAAAAATCTGGGGATTAAACCCCAAAGTTAGAAGGTGGATTTATCGTTCCATAGTCAGACCAGTGCAGTGGTGACATATGCGAGCAATTCGCACGACACCTTTTGCGGCACTAGAGACACTTCTGGACCTTGTGCCCTTTCGTATCTTGATTAAGAGAGAAGCCTGAAAGGCAGCTTACAGGCTGCATAAAGGATAGTGGAAAGACGGAGGACGGTTTTTGGGGCATGCACGTGTCTCATCTCTCACGATACAAACGCACGCGCTTCTCGGGGCAAGGAGCGACTGACTGCATACCACCTGTACTCTTCTTAACCAAACCATTTAATATCGTCATCTCTAATAGGGAAGACTGGATCTGAACTGAGAACCTTCTTAAGTCAGTGGATTTAGTCTGGTTCACAAATGAATTGAAAACGGCAGAAGGTGCCGCCGGTGCAGGAATTTATGGCGATAAGCTTAGAGCAAAGTTTTCGTTTGTCTTTGGCAAGTTCGCCACAGTGTTCTAGGCAGAGGTTTTTGGTATCTTAACCTGTACCTGGATAACCTACGTAGAGGTTACTGTAATAACCATATGTATGTATGCAGCGATAGCCAAGCGGCTAGCAGGGCTCTTGGTTTTGTTATAACTAAATCAATGCTGGTCAAAGACTGTCGTGAGGCCCTAAACAGATTTGTTGACTCACACAATTGGGCGAAGCTACTCTGGATGACGGGCTTGAGTAACATTAGTGGGAACGAGGAAGCTGATGCTTTGGTCAGGAAGGGTTTTCAGAACCCCTCCTTGGCCCGGAACGGGTCTTTGGACTTCCCAAGACTATCGTAAGGAAGGAGATTGGAAACTGGGCTCGTTTCTAGTCCAAAATCAACTGAACCTTGCATTCAGAGCTGCGCCAGTCAAAACTTCATATTGATAACTTTCAGAACTAGCGGTAGATAGACCGTAAGAAGAAGAAGAAGACCTTAATAGTGCGTCTCGCGCTCTAATCCCGTATTAGGATATTGCTTTAAGCAAAGCGGCACCTGCATGACGTAGTGTATTTAAAAATCGAGTGTATGTAAAAAATATCGATTTTTCGGTTTTTTTGGAATAATATTGCTTGCGATTAAAAAATAATAAAACAGATACTGCAAATTCCTCGGTTAAAAATTTGGTGGGAAGAAGAGAGTTAACTACTCTAAATATTGCTGCACCTAAAAATTAAATGTTTACACCCTAAATATAAGCCGGGCGAAAAAGGAGAGATCATTTTAGACACATAATTGAGTTATTAGAAGAAAACCATAATAGACAAAAAGTAAGGAAATTCTATAAGAAAGCAGGAGGAATAAAAAAGGTCTACCAACCAAAATACTTCAGTACGAGAAAACAAGAAAAGGACAGGTGGGGGAATTGAGATAGCAGAATACATGCATAGAATATCACAAAAAGAAAATGATGAAATAATGTCTTAGAAACATTACCAGAAAATCAAGAAGTATCCCTACCAACAGAAAAGTAGTTTGTAGATGTGGTAACAAGAATGAAAAACAATAAAAGTCTAAGCAACCACGAAATTCTAATAAAGCTATTTAAGTACGGAGGAAAATACCTGATCCAAAAAATCCAGAAGCTAATTGATAACCTCTGGTTAGTAAACATAATGCCCGAGGCTTGGTTAAAGGCGATAATAACTCCAATTCATAAGAAGAAAGATCGTCTGAAATACGAAAACTACGGATCAATTTTCTTAATGCGTACAGCTTATGAAATACTGGCTAAAACAGTTGATAAGAGACTGGAAGAATATTTTGAAAAATAGGCAATTACTGGTCAACAAAAAACCAAATTTTCGTATAAGCAGATACATAAAAAACGCTGGAAGAAAAAGATATAACTACACGCAATTTATAGACTTCAGGCAGGCGTACGATAAGATGCAAAGAGAAAAAGTAACACAAGCACTGATAGCTTTAGGGTGCTCTGTCAAACTGATCAAATTAGTGGAGATGACCCTTAAAACAACATACAGCCAAGTAAGAATAGGCGGAAAGCTGCCAGAAAAAATTGAAACTAACAGTGGGTTAAAGCAAGAGAACCCATGTCAACGGTTTTAATCAGCATTGTGCTGGAGTAAGATGGATGTATTGTCAAGAATTCACGCTAGTGCTTAGCTTATGCGGATGATATAACTTTACACATTTAGCAGGGACAAGAGAAGAATTTGAGAAGACAACAAGAAACGTAATGAAAGAAGGAAACAAAGTCAGGCTGGAAATTAATCAGAAAAAGTCCATGTTCATGGTACTAGTAGATTCAATACAGCAAATCAGAAGGACTTTGGAAACTATAGTAGGAGGCAAAAGATCTTCTTCTAAGAAGTACGAGAAGAGTGTTTTAAGAGAAGCCAGAAAAACAAACACAAAGAGAAAAACCGAGAAGGCGTTTGATGGGGCGCATGGGGAAGGCATGATGGAATTAGGCATAGCAAACTAGGAAAATCTGGCAAAGAGAAGAAAGAAATGAAAGAAGCAGTAAAGAAAACCATGGGGCTTACAGACCTTTCCAGGTGATTGATATACAATAATTATATTGTAAATCTTAGTTTACTATCACTCACAAGCAATTTAGCTTATATCCGCAGTTTATTAAATACATTTTCGATGTTCAAAAATTTATAGAAGGCGCCACAGAGAAATCAGCGGGTTGGGCCACAAACCAAATTTTAGCTCATCTCTATTAATACATTTTAGTGCTGAAAGAGTCAGATCGGGAACTTAGGCGGTTAATTTGGTTTATTAAAAGATTTAAATGTTTAATCTATTATTGCTAAATACGATCTACTTTTTGGCGTTTGTAATATATCTGAGCAGCTGAAACAGAATGATATGAAAAACATGTCTGGTGACTGACAATCGATGTTGCCTGTGCCATTTCGAGTCCATCGAAGGTTAACATGGTCATAAATCATAATAACGTATACTAATTATATAATGACAATAGACTAATGCTTCGCCAGTAATTAAAACGTAATAGAAAAAACGTGTTGCCCAATGCCGCCGCGAAAATACTTTGTTTTGAAATAAAGTCATATTTCTCTAATTTTGTAGAAGTAAACATTTAGTAAAGGTGAAACTAGGGCTTGCAATACAGGACCAAGAAACCAAAGCCCGTATTAACAACTGGAATTTTAAATTATTTTTAAAAATGTAAAAAATGAAACAACGTGGCAATTTTAAACAACAGTTTGAATACATTTTATTTCATAATATCTACCGGCAAGTTTTTGTAATAAAATATTTATTTATTTGCACTTTGACAAAACACCTGCAAACATTAAGTTGGTAACAACGAAAATATCGGTATTGATGATTCAAATTTCGGTATTTTTTCAGTGGTTTTTCATACCGTATTATAGTATCTCGGATTTGCAAGTCCTAGTTAAAACAGTTTATTTTAGTTGTTATTTTCTTAAGATACTTTTACTTTGTCAGCATATTTTTAAAATAATGATTCGTACCTGTCCTTTGTATTCTTTGCAACAGTCTCATAATATTTTGTTGTCTTTGCTCTTGGCATCTTTGAGTAGATAAACGAGCTGCTTCTTTATATCTATAGATTTTGATCCGCTTTTCCACTGCAACATACAAGTACTAACAGAACAATTTATTCGTGTCTTGTAGAATAAGAACGCCTTGTTATAGTTAAAGATACCAATTACTAAAACGTTCAAGCAGTAAATATAACTTTACTAATAAGTTCTGGCTTTACTTTGCTGAAGTTCATCTTGATTTATGAATAAAATACTTTATTTTATTTCAACAATATTTTTCTTTATTTAAATCTTATACGTATTTTGACATTTTACTATGTCATTGTCAAAGGTAACATTAAAAAGTCAACAGTTGGTGTTGCTGTAGGAACAATCTATGTGTGCATACAATTTAGTATCTCATCCCAAAACGTTCAATAATAGTGAATTTAAGAGATCAATTTGTTCATTCAATAAAGGTGCCGTTTTTAAATGTTTGCAAATTTTAAATGCCTCCAGTATATTTAATTTACGTTTATCATTACAAAAGTGTTAAAATTTTATAGTGTTATTAGATGTCATTTAATGATTGTGTTCTAATAAGTGTTTAGCGTAATTGGATTAATGTGGGTGTTTATATTTGTAATAAAAATAAATAACGTACGTGTTCTTTGTATCTAGTATCAAAATTTCTATTTGTCTGGCCTATAAAACCATTGTTCCCCATGTAATTCGGTTTATATAGGCCAAACAATTAGAAATATTGATATTAGGTACAAAGAACACGTACATAGTTACAAATACAAACACTCACATAAATCCAATTAAGCTAAACACTTATTAGAACACAATCATCTAATAACACTATCAAATGTTTACACTTTTGTCATGATCAACGTAAATTAATTATACTGAAGGCATTTAATTTAATTTAAAAACTGCACCGATAATGAATGAGCAAATTGATCTCTTAAATTCTTCTCTATTGGACATTTTGGAATGAGAAATCAAGTCATCTGCAGACTATTACCGAGATGAAGTCACCAAGTTCTATTGCTATAACAACACTAACGGTTTACTTCCTAATATAACCTTTGACAATGGCATGTAAACATGCCGAAATACGTATAAGGTTAAAATAAATAAATATTATTAAAGTAATTAAGTATTTTATATACAGATAATCACTTAATGAACAAATTGTTTTTCTATTAAATTTGTCGTTATTGGACGTTTTCAAATGAGATATCAAGTCGTCTGCACACATAGATAACCAAGATCAAGTCATCCAGTTCTGTTCTTCCTACAGCAACACCAACGGTTTAGTTTTTAATCTTACCTTCGAGAATGACATACAACATGTCGAAATACGTATAAGATTTAAATAAATAAAATATTGTTGAAGCAAAATGAAGTATTTTATTCATAGATAAGTAAATATAACCACCCGAGTAAACATATTTTATTGTGTATTTAATTTATAGCACGTAACTTATTTTGAGTAGAATAAAGTGCAATCGATCTCAAAATTCTCTAACCGCTTCACATTGCAGTGTTAAACTAAAATACAAAAGTCCATAGCATCTAAAGACAAACGCATAACAGCTCGGCAGCTTCTACTTGTATTCCGTCTTAATTTTTACCGTTGCACTGCACGGATGATTCAGCCAAACCACCCTCAATGAGTTTTTTCGTTGGCTCCGGTCGGCATAATCCGACTGAATTTTTATAATAAAAATCAAAATTTTTATAAGAAAAAGATTCATTGAGATTAATGAAAGCCAGACACGGTAAAGCAAATTCATCAGCCAAAACCTAGAGAAAAGGGGGAATAATTAACCCTCTAAATAGTGCTGCACCTTAAAAGTTACTAACTTTCTTCTACTATCACTCTCGAGCAATTCTACTTAAACAGAACTGTATAATCATACATCGTTTATTAAATAAAGCGACGTAAATTTTCGATTTTCAGAAATTCATTGAAGGTACCATAAAGAAATTACCGAACTATGTAATTGTAATTGTTTCTCTATAACCCTAAAAATTATACAAAATCGTGTGGCTAAGTTCTGAGCAATTACTTTTTGAAAATTGCAACAACTTTTAATTTTTACTTTACAGTTTTGGTTTGCACACAAATTCTCTTAAATAGTGACATTGTGTTCTCTTAGTAATATTATAGTTCCAAGTTCGGTCCCGATCCGTCAACTAATTTTTTGTAATAGGGCGTTAAAGTCAAAATTTTCTAAAAATTGTGGTGGCCGTAATTATGAAGTTAGAATGTAAATTTGTTACGTAGCCACACTTTCCACACACTATGTATTTACGTCAAAGTGTCGAATACGATAATTTTTATAAAATCAACACTTCCCTATACTGAAAGTATAGGAAAGTAAAAATTGTGGCTTCATGGGGCAGAAAAATGAACCAAAAATGTATATTACCACTCTTATACTAAACTCGCAATAAAACACTTTCGTATAATGGCAAAAAATTGGTCTTTATATTTTGAAAATTATTTTTGTGTAGAAGTTGCAGCACCAAAACCTGGGCTTTCTATCTTCAATGGTAGCGGTACCGAATAGAGAGTGCTGTGAAGAACGATTAGTTACTTGTTTGGTGATCAAATTGTTTTGGAAAAAACTGTTTGAAATTAAATAACACTAGAAATTAAAGACTTAAAATCGGTAGTCAACAGTTGTTAGCAAGGAAAAAGCTATCGCCCCCAATTTATAAATTATCTAAAAATTAAAATTATGGTCTTATTTTACTATCACTCATGAGAAATTTCGTTGATGTAAAATATAAACGTATTAACTTCTGCTTATTAAATAAAGAGGTTTGAATTTTCGAATTTTAAAATCCATAGAAGTCGTAACAGAAGAATTAGCGGACTGGAACCACAACCAAATTGTAGTTTATGCCTAGATCTACGAGCCTACAAAATTCAAAATAAATCGTATGTTCTGTTTTTATGTAATATATGTTTTTACATTTATAGAAAATTTTGGATTATTATTAGTTTTTTACTTTACAGCTTTTATGCTTTCAAAATGCTTGTACATAACAACATTGTGTACATTTAGAGCTACTATAATTCTACTCCAATCTGTTAATTTGTTTTTGAACAGGGACGTGCACCGTAACCGAAAACCGAAAACCGGAAAAACCGGAAAATTTTCTAAACCGTAACCGAAACGAAAACAAAAGTTAATAATTTTTTGAACCATAACCGAAAATCGCAACCGCAACACGTATTCTAACGCTGAAACACAGTGTGTGTCAAAAGTTGATGCTAGAATATAGAACACATACAACACGTCATCCGCTGGCCGAATTAAACCATGCGGCATATTATACGATAATTATATGCTGTATACCGGCAAAATGTTGCTAGCCGTTACCGGCCGGCTAGTCAGTGTGATATACGGTAGGGTGATAGTGTAACTGACTATTTTATAAAAAGCCCAGGCATGGATACATAGAGTAATTTACTTTTCATAACCGTTCTTAAACAATGATGTGATGTTTCCAGCATTTCTATGTTTCTAGGTTATTGTCGAAAGAGCGTTTTTTTTTAAATAATTTAAAAACATTATCTGGCATTTTGTGAAAAGAAAGAAAAGGTATAATTTTTTCCAAATAATCTTGTCGAGAATTTTCGTTGCTTTTCAACAAGAAAAAAAAAATACCGGTAAACGTAACGGAAACCGAAATTTTTTTGTAGCAGCTATTCTGGCATTTTGTATCCCCTAAATCTATTATTTGTTGAACTTTCGTTGGCTCTGGGGATTTATAAAACAACTATTCAGGAATTAACACTTTTATTATTATTTTCATTACGTGAAATTACTCCTTCATCCCCAGAGCCCAGGAAAGTAAAGTAAAGCAAACCGTAACCGAAAACGTATCCGAAATTTGAATAATTAGGCGTTAAAGTCATAATATATAAAATATCGCAGCGGCTGTCATTTGCAAGCTAGAAAGGTTAGCATTAGATTTTCTTCAGAATCCGTTTTTCAAATTAGAATATTCTGTTAACGAAAAAAATCCAACCGAAGAAAACATGTTTTACTTTCCTTTTCCTGCTGTAGATGTTTTTAAGAAACTTATTTTCCATGCGCATTACAATCGGACTAGCCGTTTTGGAGATAGAAAGAAACGAACGTACCCCATTAACACAAAAACAAAAATTTATGAAAAAACCACTGCTTAGCGTTTCTGGACGTCCAAAACATGCATTTTCGTCAAAATCTTGAATTCGACAATTTTCATGAAGTATACATATACTTCCGTATACTGAATATGTAGGAAAGTAAAGATATGTCACTGTTAACTCAGCCTATACTATATATATACAGCAAAGCAATTAAGCAGGGTAAATATTTTCCAACTTGTTAAATTACGTTAGGTTATAAGCTAACGTCGTTAACAAGCTCGCATTATCAGGTCAAATATTCAAACGTCATAGGGAGTTAAACGGCTGTTTCCAATAGCGACAATTACTACTCTAGTTGAAGCCTGCAGAAGCCTACCTATAATTGTGCCAAATTAATTAATAACGGTGCAATCACGGGATTCTCGTTCGTATCCCATCATTATCTCCTAATTATCATTGCGTAGGTAACCACGCAGTGTTGGCTTTATCTCAAAATCTCTAATGAAAGATGAACATGAGCTATGAACAGCAGTCAGGTGAAAATCATGATCTTGCAGACGAAGGATATGAATAATTTAAGCATTTAAATTTATTTATGCAAAAGTAAAGCTACCTACGAACTCAACTCTTGGCCCTGGGCCTTATTTTTAAAAATAAAATTTAACAAAAAAATAAATTTGCATTTGTTTTTATAATAAATTCAATTACAAATGCCGATTAAAATAATTTTATAAATATGCATTAACAGCTCACGTGAAACAAAATAGCAAATTTAAATTATCTGCTAAAAAGCAGCACGGTTTACACAACTAAATATTATAGATTGGCGGCAGAAATTGACAATTCTAATATAGTGCCAAATTTACCAAAATTTAGCATATTTATTTTTTACTTTGCAGTTTCAGCTCATTGGATAAAAGATGTGTGTGAAATTAAGGTGTACTTAAATTACATTACAATAATAATTAATTTCATCTTTAACCGTACGTTACACAAACCTGGAAAAATTAGTAGGCGTTTTATAAAATGAGAGTTACCTACGTACGAGACGTTAACGAAATGAGATGGATAAATCTTTAAATTGGTTTTCTTCCTGTTCGTTACGTTATTCAAGGATTTACAATGTTAAAAGCTTTTGGTAAAAAGCGTTTGCTGTATCACAATTTATTTTTATTGAGCCGGTGTGTAATCAACAGTATTAATTAAAAAAATGAAGCTTAAATAATTTTTTTTATTTTCAAATAAAAAATTGAAACTAATGTCTGCATAAAGATAAAGATAAGTTGTACAGAGGTGGCCACGTAAGTGAGTTTAACTCACGTTAACGCACGTTTCACGCTTGCCTAGAAACACTCACGCTTACTCACGTTTACGCACACGGGCCTCACGGTCAGGGTGTGTAACCTTCAGTGAACTATATACTAACTGGAATGGGCGCTTTTTTTTTAGTTGGTATGGCGAAACCTATAGTTTTTTTTTTCACTGTACGATTAGAACGATATAAAAAGGTTGCAATTTTTAACCAACATAAAAATTATACACTGTGTCCATAAAGTAACCCCCCCCCCCCAACTAACTTTTGAACGACTTGAAATTTTTCTACAAAATTTGGTGTGCTGTAAGGGAAATTAAATACTATTTTTTAGACCATATTAAAATTTTGTAGCATCCAAAATGGCGGCTGGGCGCCATTTTGAATTTTTTTTTTAAATAGTGACACCTCATTTGAAAGGTCTTTTAATTCTGCGTCTGATCCTAGAGGTTCAAAGAAAATTTAGCCATAACAAAATGGCGGATTTTAAACAAATGGACTCACTCAATTCAAAATTGTTTTGATTTTTTTATCCAGGGTCGAGTGACACCTCATTTGAAAGGTCTTTTAGTTCTGCGTTTGATCCTAGAATTTCAAAGAAAAATATTGAGCCATAACAAAATGGCGGATTGTAAACCAATGGACTCACTCAGTTCAAAATTGTTTTTATTTTCTTATCCAGTAGTCCACTTTTTCATTTGCAGGACTAAATTTTCTCAGAAATATCTCAGGTAGCTTGAAATAATATTGAAAACGTTATGTTCCAACAAGACGGTGCGCCGCCTCATTATTATAGGGCTGGTTCTGACTTTCTCAACGGACATTTTTTTGGCAGATCGATTGTTAGGCGGGGGCCTGTAGAATAGCCGGCTCACTCCCCAGATTTAATTTTCTTAGATTTTTTTCTATGGGAATATCTGAAATCGAAAGTGTACAGAACCCGTCCAGAAACAATTGAAGAACTGGAGCAACGCATTACAGGAGTTTGCAGATTTATCACTCCAGAAACTCATGAAAATGTAAGGCAGGAAGTTCATAACCGACTTTTTATGTGCTAAGAAGTGAATAGTAAACATTTCGAACACTTAATTTAATTAATTTAAGTTTTAATTCTTAGTTTTTTTAAATAAACTTCTTTATCTTCAAACACTGTCATTTTGTTATGGTTCTTTGAAACTTTAGGATCAGACGCAGAATTAAAAGACCTTTCCAATGAGGTGTCACTTGACCCCCCTTTCTATTAAAAAAAAATTCAAAGTGGCGCCCAGGTATACCGAGTGTCAGCGAAAGTAGTCACAACCCCACATTTTACAAAATTTTTAAATTAGTGAAACTAAGTTCGGTGAAATTGCTCATAAAAACGCATTATATAACGTATAGGTCTAGCACTCTCTGTTTAACCGGAAATGACGCCAACTTCATTTATTATAATAACACCTTGTATATTTTTATAGATTTTTGTAGAACATGAATTTCCATTTTTAACTGTTTTTGCAAATTTAAAATTGTTTAATAAAGGAGCGAAGAAAACGCAATTGTTTTTGTGCTTGAAATGGCTATGAAATCAATATTTATGTCGGCAATTTTAAGGAAGTAAGATTTGCAAATTACTGAAAATATGTTTCAGTTATTTTAAAGTACAAAATCAAAATTAGTTTAAACCATTAAACCTGGTATGGTTTAATTAGTAATCAAAAACACTGAAAACTAAATTTATAAGACGATTTTTACTTTCCTACACTTTCAGTATAGGAAAAATTTAATGAAAATTTTGACTTTTTCAAAAACACACCGCTCAAAAATTGGATACACGACTTTTTGGCCAATAGAGCCAGAAATGAGCTGCGATTTAGTTGTTTATGTGCCAATCTCCTAATTTTTTGTGACGTCATCTATGAACGTTTAAAAATCGAAAATTCATGCTTCTCTCTCTAATAAATTGAAAACGATAAAAAATTTCTGTTTGAACAAACCTGCTTATGAGTAATGGTGGAATTAGATTTGGAACTTAATTTTTAGGTCTAGCAATATTTAAGTGGGGTAATTTTTCCCCCTTCCCTAATTTTGGAAATTTTTTTGTTGTTGCTTAATTCTGCGAAATCATGTTTCAAAACAATTCAATTTTTCTTCCTAAACAAAATTTCCGTCATAACCTAGTCAGCATAGGAGCATCAATGATAACTTCAGAATAGGGGAGGTAGACTGCGACACTCGTAGTGCATAAGAGATGAACATAGTGTAATCCCGTGATAGTAGTCAAACACTGACGTACCTTTGTACTGCATGAGCTTAAAATGTCTACTCACCAGGTGGTTTAGTTTTTCTTCTTGCAAGGAAGGATTGGAATGGTTTTATATTTAAATACCCTACAACTGAAAATAGTTAGATGTGCTGTAATTGTTGTGATTAGATATATAAAAGTAATTATTTTGTATACAAGTGTAGGAAAGTCCAGGCGAAGTGCTTCGCTCATTTTTTAAAGGATACTACCTACATTTTATTTCTTGTGAACAGTTTTAAAATACCTTTCTAATGAGACATTTATATCATAATTTTATTTAAAAAATGCAAAAAAAATCTGCTGTAAAAAGTAAAAGTCATATAATAGAAAGGATTTAAGTATTTCGTTTATCATTATGATTCAAGTGCATCATTAGAAGAGTATTTATAAACTCTTCAAAAGAAAATAAAAAATATGTTTGGTACCATTCAAAAAATTACAGCCTTATTTCATAATAAAATTTAGCTTTTAGTAGTTTTGAAAAAAAATTTAAAACATATCGTGACTGTTGGTTTCAACGAATTTAGATTTTGTACTATAAAGTTATTGTAACATCTTTTTTAATAACTTTCAAAGTGCTGACATAAATATAAATTTCATGGCCATCTTACACAGAAAAATAATTGCAAAAAACAATTGAAAGGAAAATTTTATTTTCTATAAAAATCCATTAAAAAATATACAGTGTTAAAAATATAAAGTTTGCATCATTTTCGGTTAAACTGGAAGTGATAGATTAGTGACCTATACGATATATAATGCGTTTTTATGAACAATTAAACATCTACCAGTATTATTTTATTAACTTAATAATTGCGAAAAAAGGGGGATATCGATTTCAGCTAGGAACATTTTTGTGATTTTTAAATAATTTGTAATATGAACTGGTATTAAATTTGATCACTGAAAAATGAAAAACTAAAATATACGATTATACAAAATAAACCTTTATATTAGAACGGGAGCGGGAACGTCAAAACGGAATTCACGTCCCAGACATTTTCAATCAAGTTCACGTCCCTACTTTCAAATAATAATCACGTTTAGAACGGGACCCGCCGTAACTTAACGTGACCCGATTTTTTTCACGTCACGCGTTCATTCCTTTTTACTTTAATTTTTATACTTAAATTTTCAAAGTTAACGGAGCTATTTTTGAACGAAATAAATAAATTTTAAGGCAACCATAAACATGAACAACTTACTAATAAATTTAAATAAAAATAATTAATTTTAATATAAATCTATTATTGTATAAAAATACAAGTTTCATATTTGTAGTTGCAACTTTAATTGCTACCTCGTAACTACTGAAGTAATTTTGAGATTTTGAATTGAAATTTGCACACAGTTCTTAGGAGAACAACAAATCTTAAATAAAAAAAATTGCTTCAAAAGATATTGTTCTAAAGTACGTGGTATAACTTAGCGAAAACAACCTATCCAGGATTTTCAGTTGCAGCTGCTTAAATTTACAATTTTCAATTCAATTGAAACCGTGTTTTAAATAATTTACGTTTTTTTGTGTTTCCTGGAAATTAATGTTACAACAAAAAAGAATTTCAAACTAAGTTAAAGTGTAAACTGATTTATAACTGCTGCACTCGAAATAAATTTACATAAGAGCTGTCATATCGTTTCTAGATTTATCACGAACAGAACGGTATTTTTTCCAAATTTTCCAATTCCATCAAAATAATGTAAAATTCATGGCGTATTTTCGATAAATTCACGCACTTTTGATATAAATCACGTCTTTGTCGACTTCCTGCGGCCCTTTTTTAGCAGTTTGTATAATGGCACATAAAAGTCAGTGCGAAACAAAGCCTCGACAAAAATCTAAAATTTCCCGTGCAGAAGCGCAGCACATTGTGGACTTGATTCATAGCCCTCTTTGTTATAACCGTTATTATAAAACACATACTGCGGTGCCGTTGTGACAATTTTACATGTAATATGGTAAAGATTTACCTGTTGGCCGAAATTTACGCCGATATTTTACCTTTTTTTCTGAAGCGCTAAATTAAATAGCTTGGAGTAATTTAGTTTGATCGAGCTCGAGTGTTATATTTCGGTTCGGAGTTTTTCATCGCGATTTGATGTCGGAAAATTTATCGCCGACATTATTTTAACTCTTGTACAAGCTTTTCGACCACAAGGAATGTCTAGATTAGCAGGAAAGATTAGGAAGTCGAGCATAATTCTAAATAATAGCGCAAGTAACGCGACAGCTTATCGTATATCAAAATTTCATTTTTAACTGTATACGGAAGCGTTCGTAAACTTATTCGGAAATAAATTTGCAGTTTGTAAAACTTTATACGCCACACATGAGGACGGAATATTATAACGAAACGGGTTACACTTTGCTTCTTGTAATAGTTAAGAGCAGGGCCGCAATAAACATATAAATACCACCGCGAGCGATTATGTATATGTGTTGGTGTGGTGTACAGAATTACAGTGGTGTGTCTGCTTTCACACACGAATATAATTAGTAGGGAGGCAAACACTGTACGCAATCATACCTACAAAATAGGATTAGGATTAGCCTTCGTTTAACTAACGAAGGAGGCACACATTGTGCATTTCGTTACGCCCAGTTCCCGTAACAAATTTTACTTTCACACCTACACGTTATTCGTTATGAAAACCAAATTACAACCAATTCACCCCTGAACCAACTAAAATCTATGCTAATATTTTAGAATGGAATACTGTTTTCGTATAATGTTTTAACACAATTTTAGAATATGAATTGCTAATTACTACGTGATAACATTTTATTCGCCTCTAGAGACTCATGTGCTTTAATAAGAGATTTTTAAGCATAATATTAAAATTAATAATAACACCGGTACCGGAGTATTTTATTTTTAACAGACAAAATTATAAATTTAAATTATGACATCCAACGTTTAACAAAAAAATAATCAGAATTATTTACAAACAGTAAATGTAAATAAGAAAATAAAAGTGTGCCGAGCACGCAAATTCTAAGTAAAACTTCTTCACGTGTTCTCACTGAAATCTCTTTTTTTCTTTAAACCTTAAGACATTTATTAGCTCTTTACTGCAAAGACAGCACCCTCACTAAAAAAAAATTCCATGTGCGTTGAAGAAGGTGTAAAATGTTGCAGAGAATGTGTATGTAAAAATTGTAAAAACGCGCAAGTAGACGAAGATGATATATTGGAAGAAAATTTTGAATTTTAATTTCATGGTCAAGATCTTCTCCGTTTGTAGTTCTCAAGTTAACATTATAATATTTTGTAGCATTTTTAGTATTTTTACAGCTGAATGTTTATTGCAATCTTAAATAATTGCTGTTCTTCGGGATTACGTTTCTTAAACAAATACTCGTGAAGGATTTTACAGCAAGATAACATTACACGTACAATTCTTACACACCCAAACTGTATTATTACATCTTTCTCGCACCCATGCTTTGAATTTTCACTATATCGGTAAGGCCAAGATTAGAGCCCTGCACGGGCTGATTTGTTTTGGACCAGCCCGCCCGAGGTCTTGAAATATATTTACATGTCCGGCCTGGCCCACCCGACTCCAAATCAATATTATGTTTTTAATCTGTTTGATCCGCCTTTACTGAACCAGTCCGGCCCGTGCAATTTTTTTATGCCTGTGTCGTTTGTAAGAACAAGATTTAGTTTTTAAATAAAAAAAATTCTTCCAAGTGGTTGCAGGTATTTATTTTTTAAACGTAATTTTAACGCCATAGAAATCAATAGTCCATACTTTGTATGGAAACGTTCTTACGAATTTATTGGAAACATAAAAAAACAAGACACAAGAATTTTTATTTCTGTAGTTTTTTTATTCTTTTACCACACACCATAACTTATTACATGTTAAATCTACCTGTAAGTACATATTAAATAACTTGTACCTACTAATTCCAAGTATTTAAGAAAATAACAGTACCGGCATAATATTTACATCTAGCTAAAAATAGTGATTTGTTTGACAGTGATTTTGAATTTAACATTTAAAAATCAAGAGTGCCGACACAAAATTAAAATATGCTGTGACAAGGACAAGTAATATATGTTTTGTCTTATCTAGGAATTTTACTCTCAAGCCAATTTGATAACCTTTTATGTGATTATACAAGGTAATTATATTTTTTATATAATTAGCGTTTAATAATACTAGTGTTACCCCAGCGCACAATGCACTGACAGACTGAGCGTTGACTGAGCCGGCTAAATGCTAAGTCACGTGATGCATTAGTTCTATGAGGAGACGCGGCGTTGGTGTAGATGTCGCCTCAAGTAAAGTGCGTTTAGCGCATATATAAATAAATTAAAATAATTATTATTGAAAAATCGACGTAGAATAAAAATATAAAAACGTTTCATGTTCCATCTGAGGATAGAGACCTTTCACTGAAAAAAAATGGTCCAAATTGGTGAAGCGGTAGCCGCTTGAAGAACCGGAGAAAAATATTCTTTGAGCTTTTTTATATGTATGGATATACAGCATAAAATTACTAAAATAAAATCTGGCAAAACATATTTATAAGAATTGGTAATGTCATATTCTAGAAACTAAGCTATATCATGTTTTTGTCCAAAACGCATTCAAAATTTGTTCAACATAACATCGCCTTATACAATAAGGTTATAATAAGATATCGTGAAGGAACAACATGCCATTTACAGTTTTTGGGTTTAGTGATGCTCTTGTTTCTTCTTCCTGCAGTACTGAAGTTCTTTTTGCTACTTGCACTACTAGCGGGTACACAAAACACTTTTTTACAGAACTTAATCCAGGTACATCTTCAGTCTACAATTTCTACCAATATAGAACATCGCCGTCAAATTCTATCTTCATACATAAGTATTCGCTTATTTAGTCTTCCCGGTTACGAATTGTAGCAGGACACTGTCGTCCTCCCACTCGCTAAAATTCCCGTTTTGCTTCTGTTTCTTCCTTCTTCTTCTGGTTTATACTCATTAGAACACGGATTTTAAGCATTTTGCTTATGCACTATTGTAAGCAAATGAAAATCCGTTTGTATCTTCACGATTCATGAAAAATATAATCATTTGACAACACTTTTATTTTGCTTCTTAAACCGCTTATATGCGCTTATTTTAGATTTTCTACAGTTAGTTGGTACTTCTTTTCCTAAAGAATTGAAAAAATTTGCAATTATTAGTTTGAAAAGTCTAATGTTAAAATTTTAAATGTTAAATACTATTTTTCGATGTAAACGACCCAGCGAATAATATACCGAATGTTTACACCACATCACAGTGGGCCGAAAATCCGAAAAAGTGGCCAAAATTCTGATTTAACTTTTATCGACTTAGAAATGACTTATGTAATAAGGGAAAAAGGGGTGTTTTATAGGGGATGTTTTTTAGCAAAGTAGGAATTTATAAATTTTTTTACTGTTAGCCCATTCAAAATTACTAAAAAAATACGGAAAAAATAATGCAAAAACTTCAGGCTTCTAGGGTGTTGGTTAGGGGTTGATTATTACGCAGAATTGCTAATCTATAGGGTTTTTCATTTTTACGGAACAAAATATAGTACTAATAAAAAATCCCGGGGGTGTTTTAGGGGTGGTGACTTGGCAGAGTCGCAAACTTTTAAGTTTTTTTCATTTTACCCCATTCAACGTCATTTAAAGAAAGCAAAAAAAAATATTTTAATTTCTAAAGAGTGATATAAGTATGTACAATTAAATATACACATATATACAAAAATTAATTGTTTAATGGAACGTCATCATCCACCCTAAGTATCACTCTCCTCCTCGGATGAAGATTCTTCTGATGATACCTCAGGTTTCTTCTATATTTTAAAATTCTGATGAATAAACGCAATATAAAATATTTACAACATTTCGTAAATGGGCAAAAATTGGCATGTGGATCTGGTATATATTATTAAGAAATGTACAAGGAATTTTTTGAACACTTTTTGAAAGCCTTGACCAGGACCATCTTAATACACGGCGGCTCATGCTGTAGCGCTGTGGAGGGGTTGACGCCCATAAAATGCATGTGGTGTATAGGGCGTTTTATATGTTTTGATTAATTTACGATATTGAAGTATAATAAAACGTCACAATTTTTTGAATATTTATTTTATTAGGGTTTACATTAATAAGTCAATAACACAAATGCAGAATATCATATTTATTTTCATAAAAAGACGTACGTCGAAGATACATATATTCAGTATAATGTTAATGAATCATTACTAAATTAAACATTTAAAGTGGAAATAAACAGTAATAAAAAATAGAACATTGTACTTAAAAAATAAACAATATTTAGTTCAGATACAGTACATAGTATCTACACTACAATTAATTTTAATTGACAATAACAATTCTTTATTATGTTAAATTAAAGGTATTCAATTTTCTTTTTTTAGATTCACGTTTAACATCATTTTTAGTTTTTGTATAATTATTTAATAATATGTTAGAAAAAATCATTGTTACTTTATCAACAGATTTTCTGCTGTTGCACAAACAGTTGTCTGGGATCTTCAAAATTAATTGAATCGTAATGCTCTACACTTAATTTGCATAAAAGACCTCTTTGCTTTGTGGCAGCAATATATTGTTCTTCGTATATTTCACTAATAAGTACTTTAAAAGTTATAAACATTGTTATTATTATTTGTAATAAAAATTTTTTTGGCACTTTTAAACCACCCCTGTCTAAATCTTTTATATAGGAATATGCTTCTGGGCTGCAGTCGTATTCCAAAATTTTGTCAATTGTTAAAGAATTGATGCAATTTTTTATGTAAGTTTTGATTTTAAACTATTAGCTATACAAAATTCAGGAAAAATGTTTAATTATGCTGTGGTCTAACAGTGCTGTTCAATCTACAAGATAAACTGATCGATTTATTATATCGTGCTATATAAATTAAAACCATATGGTCATTTTTTGTAATTTCAACGACGTCAATGTGCCTGTCGAATTCTTTATAAATTGCGTGTATATAATCATCTTCATTATCAATAAAATGCACATCGTTTATTTCAGAAATCAGCGTTTTAATTTCAAATTGGCCTTTACTAGCAGATTTAATTTTCAGTAAACTTAATAGCTTAATTTTTTTTTAGACTCTAATATTTGAGTTACAGAAATGTTGTAACTTCCTCCACTCCTTTGTCTTTATTGGTGAAACCTTCCTTCAAGAGGGTCTGTTTGAAATTTTCCTAACAATACATATTTAAAATTTAGGTCTGTTAATAAATACTTGCATATTAAAATTAACGTTTCACAAGTATGTACTAACGCCTCTTCATCATTGCTTTTGAAGTTTGGTATAAAAAGAGTTTGTACACAATCTTTTTGGTTTAACCAATTATTTCTCGCACTCTTATATAAGTGAACAGTATCGAATAGCTAAAATATAGGTTTATTATTATGTTCATTTGTTATGAGATGGGTCATTTCTCCATCACATAGAGTTACAAATGCTTTTCTGTTCACTTTGTTACTATCTGATATGAGTGATAAAAGTTCATACCCTGCGTTTGTAATATCTCTTATGACATTTTGAAGTAATTTTACTAAATATTCTGATGTTAGATTTTGTACCGGAAACAGCGCAATAACATCTCTATTTTTTGAAAGTACCGATGTCAACATGAACGCTTGTACAGTAGTTGCTTTTTTTGACGTGTTATTTCCACTAATTCCTTCTACCTTGCCACCTTTATACTTACTCTATTTCTGGTTTGACATAAATTTCATCAAAGAGTATGCTTACAAATTTCTCATTGGCGTTTAGCGTATTTAATTTGGTAGTTAAATATCTTACATGGCCTTCGTTTACCCCTGATTGACCAATAACTTCGCAACAACAAATTTTTTTTAAGTATGACATGTGAGGTAGTTTTAAAACATTTGAATTTCTAATAAATTTATATGCTGCTGGAAATGAGTAAAATAAAGTACATGCCCATATTAGCATTTCAGGGCTGTATCTCAGCGATTTCCCAGTTGAAAGTATTAATTTTACTTGTTCAATTACAAAATTTAATTTTAATATTATTTCCGAATCTAATTGCCTTTCCGACTTACAACAGTCTTTTGAAATAGCTAACACTTTATTTAATTTTAATTCTGTTAATTTTTCAGTGTTGTTATCCATGTCACTTTGTAAAAAGTCTATCAACTGTAGTACAGCAAGTGCCATTTAACCTTGCAAAAAAAATGACGATAAGTTTAAAAGGCGAGAAGCGTTACACTCTCAAGCAAAGGCAAAGGTTTTTTATTACATTTCTAGTTTCTTTGCTGTATTTTTTATACGTAACCTAAATTATCGTTAATCCGTCCTCAAAGCAAACTGTTTCTAATCTTATGGCGCACGGCCTTTTAATTTGTCAAAAAAACACAATTTTTCGTAAACCATAAATAAATTTACCTTCACTTTTTGGTAGAGTGTACCACACTGTCCCACAGCCAATTAGAGCTAGTTTAAGTTACGACTACCGACGAAACAAAGCGTAAGTAGTCGAATCAAAGCTCACTAAAATTTGCAAGGTTAGGTGGCACATGCTGTAACTTGGGCCACGTATTACACAATTCGTTGTTTTCTAAAATATGTTTGTACATTTGTTTAGGAACCAACAGAGAATGTTTGTGGATTTCGACAGTTAAGTCATTTCTCACTCTAAGCGAACTTTTGATTTCAGGGCAGTCATTTTCCAAATTAGTTATATTTAGAAAATTAATTGTACTATTTCACTGTTTCGAGTGGACAAGACTGGTCTGGCTCGACCAGACACGGCATCAGCCGTAGGGCGCCTTCCCCTCCACTTTAGAAACTTTTTACGAGCATGAACCGGCCCGTGTATTAAGATGGCCCTGCTTTGACTGGCCTTGATTTTTTTGTTTGTCTAGAAAATGTTGACTGATCTCACAAAAATTAAAACTAAACACCCTTATGAATAAAGTAATTTATTTGAATGAGCCAACGCGGGGTTGTCTTGACAATATGTACAAGTTAACATAGGTACTTAGCCTAAGAAAACTTCTTGCAATACTTCACTTTAAACACAGGCGTCTTACAAGCACAATCACTAATCAAGAGTTTGTGATAAAATGAGCTGTAAACTCGGTGAATCAACGTTACGCGAATGGTCGTGTTTACGACCCTATAGCAGGTAGGCATTTTGTTCAATGCACTTGAAATTTTAGGAAACGATGAATTAACTATTTTTTAACCACCCACTGAGGCTCCTAGGAATATTAGCAATAAAAGAAAAATTGATTTTTGGCCACTTTTCTGGAATTTCGTCCCACTGTGCGTATTCTACCAATCCCCTGCTAGACCAAACAAACATTCCTCAGAAAAACAAATAGTGCGCTCGGGGAATCACCAAGTTCTGTGTTCTATCGAAAGCCGCACACAATGGTCTATCTCGTTTATTTGTAAAAAGGCTAAAAATATTGTTTTGTCTTTTGTTAACGTCAATAATCCGGAGCATTCCATTGTGTTGTGATGTTTTTTGAATAATTTCGATTGAAATTATAAAATGACTAGTGAATGATAAATCTGTATCGCGTAAAGATTTTGATGGGAGATTGGTTATTGAAAATAACAAAATATTTTGCACAAGCTGCTTGAAAATCGTAAGTTACGCCTTTCTAATGTTCTATATTTTTTAAAGCGATTTAAAAAATTTGTGTCGCTTTCCGATAATATGCTTCAATTAAATTTTTAATAAAAACATGGTTTGAACGGCAAGGAAATTTATATCAAAACATATTGTTATTTGTTGTTAATTTAATTTTCTAGTTTTTATTTTGTATTTAAATATTTCTAACAATACCTACCTTATTTTTATGCAAAACAAATAAAAGTATAGGGTTGTTTTTATTTTGCTTAATTTGTGATTCTTCATACTTTTTCCTTGATTTGTCAAGCTTATTAAAAGCGCGTATTTACAAAAAATAAATGCTTATAAGTCCGCGCTCTGAAATCATTTAAATATAAGTTTTTCAAATGTGAGTGGAGCTTATCATTTTCATTTGGCGAAACTGGGGACTCAAGTATGTGCCTACACTGTGAATCATGCCTATGTTCAACTTTTGACGAATGAAATCTGTAGCGCTATTATTCAGGATTTGCAAAATATTGGTGTTCTGACTGTCATCTTCTTCTTGTTCATAGCCGCTGTGCGTATCACATACTGATAATAACTTAAGCTTCTACAATAGTAGTAAATGGATTGTAGTTTTTTTGGACTCCAAATCATCGCTGGCATCTTTAAAAGGCGTAAGAAATTTTATAAATGTGTTTAATACACCGTTATTAATGTTGTTTAATTTGTCCACAATTCGCTTTTCCAGTAACACGTTTTGGATTTTATCAAACATTTCATTCACATAAATTAACATCGCTAAAACACTATTTCATCGTGTTGCAACGTCCTGGTGTAGAGTTTTAGTTAGCAGTGACATTAATCCACTTTGTTTGAAATACATGACAAGACTTTAGAAGCCTTTTATTAAATTCTCCACTTCTGGCAAATTATTTTGTAAAAATTTGTGATCAAATGTGTGCTTCAAAATTATATTTAAAATATGCGATATACAATTGTATCTGACATGATTTTCTAATGTTTTTATAATATGCTGCCTTTACGGTGACGAATTATAGTTTATTAAATAGGTCGGGATTAGTCCCAATATTAATAACATTTCTAATTAATTCTTTCTTAATGATTTCTCCTGCTTTTTTTATCTTCAATTAAAACACATGTACACAGTACTTTTTTAGGACACCATTCTTAAAGATAATGAACCGTTAAAGTTAGATATGATAATGTTGTACAACATCGCTCCACATATCTGTTGTAGCCGCACAAAATCCATTTTCCATCGCTTCGATAACTTCTGGCAGCAATTTTTCCTTTAGTTTTTCGACTTCTTTCTTCAAATTACGCGAATTAGTTGTTGGATGCAGTACTAGCTCCATTGACTTCAAACTTCCATATTTTGCTCTGATAGACATTAAATATTGGCACATATTTATAAATCTCTGACCAGCAACTATATCAAAGGGCCGAAGATCTTTAGCCACAAAAACTACACATTTTTTAACGGCAATGTTTTTAATTTCATTTGTCACTTTTGTGTTCTGTACAAAACTAATAACTTCTTCGTTTGATATTAAATTTATTTTCGTACAAACATGTCTTTTCAAATGAGATAACCCTGCTTTGGATCCACCGTAAATTAAAATAGTTTGACGCAACCTACACATAACGCGACCAATTTCTTTTATTTGTTCCGGTATCAACAATAACTTGAAATGTTTTCGATACGTCACTTTTTCCATCCACATTGTCCTTGAATACGTACTTTTTTTACTCTAAGCACTATAATTTCTTGTGGCGCCACTCATTTAAAATTACTATCAGTATTGGTTCGCTATGACCACTAAACAGTACGCTTTCCGCATGTTGCACCCGCCGGCAAAGAAGTTTCACTTCTAAAATAAGGTAATCGAGGTGGAGCTTGTAAAGGTTGTCGTCCGCGTAGAAACCAGGTCTGAGACTTTCGCTTGTTTGTTGATTCTATAGGTCTGATGCAGTGCTCTTGGACCACTCGATGTTTTGAAAGTTTATAGGGTCGTAGTATAAAGCTTTAAAATTTTAGTACAACTAGGCTATTGCGTAAGTTATCGACTAAATGTGATTGTACTTTTTTAGAGGGCTGTTAGTAACTCCGCAAGGCAGTATTTTCGGACTGTTTATGTGAACTTTTCTTCATGAAATAACTCAAGAAATCACCTCCTAAAGTTTAGGTAGATACTTAGGAGACACCCTGTATAATTTTTTTCATTTTATTTTTACCAAGAACTTCTTTCAAATTCTGTTTATTGTGCTTTTCCCAACATCCTTTTTTTCTGAATTTAAAGTGAATTTTACGTTCAAAAAACCCTACTTTCGTAGCGGACCGCTCTTTTGCTTTTAGTTTATTTTCTGATATACTTAGAAAGTAAATTTGAAACCTACTTCGGTGTAGACAGTCGGGCACTTATAAGTCTCCTTCTGCAGGACGTTTCAAGTTCAAAGAGTTTTTATATAGCCGCTTCGGCAAATATAGCAAATCCTTTATGATACAAAGTCTTTAAAATTAAATAACATTCAGAAACGCAGTAAGATGAAAAAGCTGAGTTATTAAAAAAATTATTACATAAAAACAGTACATGAATGTTAACACAATAATCACTTCAAACTTATGTTTGTGGGCTATTCCACAGGATGTTTTTGTTCCTGTTTTTTAATATCAAACAAAATTTAAGAGAAATCGTGGCCAGTTTTTGCGCAATATGGTTACGAAATTTTCACGTCACAAACTTTTATTTATAAAAAAATTCTTTTACATAGTGACGTTTTGCTACCCTAGGGCTATTAAAGTGAAAGGGGATTTTAACCAAAATTATAAAAAATTTGTAGTAGCGGGCATGTTAATGTTAGTACGTTCCAAATAAAAGCATTGGCTTTACCCTAAGGTCGCCTATCAGTTTCCAGTATTCAATTTAAAAAAATTAGTTTCTGAACAAAAATGCTACCAAAAAAAAACTTTCGCTCCAGTTCGATTTTTTAAATTCTTATTTTGTCCATACATACAGCTCAGCGAAATCAGACTATCAACTCTGGAGTTATAAACGTCTAGTGCAAGCAACTACAAAGCATTTGTGTCTTGTCCGAATGCAAATTTTATTACAATTTTAGAGTTTATCGTTATCGTTAGCCATAAATAACCAAATTATAGCAAAAGTGGTGGCAGTAATTGCAAATAATTTTCTAAAGCAATTAATAAACTGAGTGAAGTTTCAAGAGGCCGCTATATGATTATGGTGATAAATTTTGTCGAGAAGCAAGATCTCCTTCTGTTGTTATAATGAGACAGTTAGGAATTTAATATATAAAAATATGTAGATAGGAAATAATGTTATAGGTACATAATAAAATTAAATTCATAAAGAAGTGCTACAAACTAACAGATAACACATAAGAAATAAAATAGAATCTTATTGGTAACAAACAAAGTTCGATTACACTTTTGAATATACCTATAGAGGTTGCTTCTTCATAAAACATTTTTTTAATGAGGCGTTTTATCAAAACCTTATCCTAGACGTTTTGTGTTTTTTCAAGGTAGTTTTTGGAAGAATTTCAAGAAGTTCTTTTTAAAAGCACTGCTTTTTGCTTGTTTCAAAGAGATTTTACCTAGCAAGACTAATTAAAACAGTCTCCTACTAATCAACTCTACTACATAATTTCTTTATAAAAAAAGGTCTAAGCAGATTATCCATGGGCTCATTAACTCAAGTGTTTAGTGAGTATAATGGAGGTAAGAAGTTTTCGTGGAGTAAAATAGAGTAGAATTCAGACTAATGCTTGCCTGAAACTAAGATTATTAGAGAAAGGGTATCAACCTTCAACACACAAAACAACTAAAGGGTATAAAGCCACATAGAATAATAATACAAGAAACAACTGTACACAACGCACAGAGAAACACTTAAAA
This sequence comes from Ctenicera cuprea, assembly GCA_958336395.1. Taxonomy (NCBI): domain Eukaryota; kingdom Metazoa; phylum Arthropoda; class Insecta; order Coleoptera; family Elateridae; genus Ctenicera; species Ctenicera cuprea. The sequence goes on from OY284488.1 coordinate 34,036,070, forward strand.
ACGGAATTGAATAGAAATGAAATGACAAGGAACAACGTCAAGAATATGTAAATTAAAGAAGTGCGGTATCTGCAACAAACGTTTAGAGGAAATAAAAGATCAGAAGGCAAATAGTGCAATACAAAAATGTTAAAACATCGCAAACGAAATAAAAAAGATAAATCCGTCCTTAACACCCATTAGAAGTACCGCCAGAACTGCACTCTCGACAAAATTGCCAGAAACTTTGGTAAATATGCAGATAAGAAGGAAATTCATTTTCTGAGTGTTATTCCACCATATGGTTTCTCGCTTTCTGCTATGCTCTAGGCACGGACATTCTATTAAGAACATCCGAGATCTGTTGGGAAAACACTAATGGACCGTTGAAGCAACCATTATTCAGAGAAAAACATAATAAGTACAAATAATTAGAAAATGGGCGAAGTACTTTCCAAATTGTTTAAAAGTAAACAGGAAAACCCGATCGCACCAGAATAAGTGACAGTGTATCATACTAAAAAAAGCTGAAGTGTGGACTTCGAGTGAACTTTCCCGTACTAGATATTAATACTTACCGTATCTGCAAGAGTAAACTTTATAATTATAACGTTGTACATTTCACCCACTGTTACATTTTCAAGAAAGCAAACTACATTGGCAATTCTTCATTCCATCTATCCAAATTCATAGAAAGTGCCACAGTAAAACTATAGATTTCAGAAATAAATCAAATTGTAGCTAATTTTCCGCTCTGACAGCCTACAAAGTTAAAACAAACGTTTTGATTATTTTTTGAAAATTTTCAAATCTTTGAAGAAGCACCCTTGCGATCGTTTGCACATTTAAAAATTAATTTTGTTTCATCGTATACTACGCACAAATGGCTCTTAAACAAGTTGTAGTTAATCCCGATCAGATAAATACTTTTCGGTTAAATAGGTGTTAAATGTGAGATTTTCAAAAAATTGTAGCTGCCGCCATTTTAAAGCTAGAGAGTTCGGTAAAAACGTTTTCGATTTGCCTTAAGCTCTTCTCTCCTTTCAACATATGTTAGATTTCTAAGAAAACAATTTATATAAGCAACCCTACGATGTCGCATACCGTATAAGAATAGTAAGAACGGAACCGCCCGCCCTACAGCTAATTAGATGCGCTTCGGATTTTAAACTAACAGTCGATATAAATGGTTTATTTAAAGAGTTATCAAAAATATACAAAGAACAAAAAATATATTTTTTAACAGGAGCTAATTGATAGGCGTAGTTAATATTAAAAAGTATCTATTTTTTCTTAATTTTTGAAATAGTTTAAAATAGTCTATTGTACCAATAAAAGTTCACTACAAGCTCTGTCGGCTCTAAAAGCTAAAAAAATCGTGTAGATAGTTTGTGAAAAATATTTGATTAAAAACTTTAAAAATATTTTTAATCAGCGCTATTGCGATCGTTTTCAGATTTTAGTTTTACTTCATCGCTTACTACCTACGAATGTCTCTCAAACAAGTTGTAGCTGATCCCGATCAGACAACTACTTTTTGAGTAAATGGGCGTTAAATATGGGATTTATAGAAGTTGTAGCGGCCGCCATTTTGAAGCTAGAGAGTTCGGTAAAAAAGTTTTCAATTTGTATTAATTTTTACTCTCAGTTTCCGTGTCTTATTTCCGTTTCCGGTTTTGGATGTTTTTGAGGAGCTTCATTAGAACTACAATTTTCGATATACTTCTTGATTTAAAATTTCATCAAAGTCGGTCCAGTACTTTTGCCTTTAAATGCAACAGGCACACACCCACCGACCCACCCACCCATTCACTTACCGACCCACAGACAACCCTTTTTTTAAAACAACTTTTTTGAGTTTTTTGAGCTCCAAGACGTGTATTTCCGTTAAAAAATAGATTTTAAAAATTTTCATGAAATCAGTATTTCCCTATGATAAAGGTATGGGAAAGTACAAAGTGATGTGGAACTAAGATAGATGTATTCGTTAATCATAGACTTCCAGGCAACCTATGATAGTGTAAAAAAGTCTTTGCAACATTAGAATCGCTCACATATTAATAAGATTTACAAAATGCATCACAAAGAAAAAACTTTGGTAAATTGAAATTACAACAAGGAATCATATTATCAGAAATATTTAAAAGAAGAAAATGTTGTAAACAAGATGCAAGTTCATGGTTACACAGATGGCGTCAGAATTTTAGGACGGTTTACATCAAGAGATCCAAAAAAACTGATTCTCAGCGGGCTGTGGAATGAAAAGTCACGTCTTTACTAGACTAAGGGAATGTTTATAATGTCAAATTCAGGTTAGGTTTTAATTATTATCTGACATTATAAACATTTCCTTAGTCTAGCAAAGACGTGACTTTTCATTCCACAGCCCGCTGAGAATCAGTTTTTTTTAGATCTCTTGATATTAACAATAAAAAAGATCCTTGTGTCATTAGTAGAAAAAGCTAAGAGACTTTCTATGAACAAAAATTAATTTAAAGTGGTGGTAATGACCAAGAATGAAGTGCCGATTGGATCCATTGGATGACTATAATTTTGAAGTCATTAACAGCCTTCAATATCTAGACAGGACAAAACCAACTAACAAACAAAGAATAATTGAAATTAAAAACAGATTGAACTAGAGGTAACCAGGTCTTCATACGTCCTGCCACCAATACTTCGATTCTGACTAACAAATAAGGAAAATTGAGGTGACATTCTATAAAGTAGGACTATAACCTGACAATAAAAAAAAAGCAGAAGAACTGATGTATAAACAAAAATGTTAAGAAAGATATGGGGCATTTAAGAAATAATTAAAAGTGGAGTGGAATCTCGCATTGCGAACTTTACAGTTTAACTTAGCTAACTTAACGTTTCAATATTTTGTAAACTGATACGTTTAGGATCTTGAATTTCGTAACAATTTTATTGAGTTTATTATTGGGGCTTATAACTGCAACAAGTTACTATTGGAGCTGATTACTGCGTCAATTTTGAGTTGTTACCAGTAGCCAAAAATTAATTCTACAAGTAGTTTGACGATGAGTTTATTATTTCTGTACTCAAGTAACAAATCAAAGTACTACTTAAGTGCGATTCGTGGCGCAAAGAGAAAAAAATCAATTTTAAGTTACACGCTGCTGTTTTATTGTAGATGTGTGAGGACATGAAAGTGGTATAAATGTCTATCGGATGTGTTTGTAATTTTGTTGATATACTTTTAACCTAAAATATGACATCGATGTGAATTAAGTGTAGGAGTGTAACAGATGTCGGTAGAATATTTGCTTGTGGTTTCTAACTAGTGACTTTTTTGGGACGAAAAAGCAGATCAGGATGGCCGATCTATAAATTGGCACTTTGGTATTTGTAAACTGATTCGATTAGGATCTTGGTTATCCTGAAATTTGTAATAGTTGGGTTGGCCATAAGTTTCTTTAGTTTGTGTTAATATTTTGTTGTTAATTAATACGAATTAAATGGAATTTAACGCCATAACTAAAAGAAAGTTTGAACTAGACAAACGAAAATAAGAAATCAAAGAAACAGATAGGTCAACTTTTTTCCAATATCAATATCGGAGGTATATTCTGAGTTAGTACTTTTCGCCGTCTTTCACCGACATTTATCTTTTTCTTGCAGAAGGCTAACAGCCTGCTATTCCTTTAAAGCTTAAGGAGTCTTACTTGATAACGAGGCCTAACTTTGTAACTATCTTATCTTTTGTCTTCCTTGGTATTTCTTGCCGGGGGCTTACCTTCCATTCCAATCTTCATCAGTCGTTCTAGATCGGCTTTGTTAACATGTTTGCTTTAGTACTTTCTTCTTGCCTTTACCCACTTTACAGTGTCTTGTACAGAGTACTCTCTTCAGATTTCCTTATTTCGTACTCCCTTCTTGTCGGTCGTAGAGTCCACATTAGGGCTGGGCGATATTGAAAATTTAATATCGATTATTGATAAGGACATTTTTTATATCGATAATATCGATAATACAGATAATATCGATAATATCGGTAATATCGATAATATCGATATTATCCATAATACCGATATTATCGACATTATCGAAGACACCACCATAATAATTGTTACTTTTGTTGAAATTAGTACGTGTTAGATTCGCCGTTTCAAATTATTAGTTCACCCTGTATTAAATACAATTTTCTACGAGCACATCTCTACTAAGCAATTATTTGATGTCCAATCTCTAATAGTACTTGATAAGAGTTGTTTACGACAAATGAAAAAGCGAAATATGGTAACAGGTGTGCATTCAATTAATGCATTCGACTATTTTCGGGACAAATAAAAACGAGCGTGAAGTTCCGATTTCTTATTAATGAATGTTATAAAAGTACGTGTGTTTGCTTAATGTCGGGGTGTTTTCTCTCTTTAAATAATACGGTTTCCGACTAATTCGTGATGATTTAAAAAATGAACTAGTGTGTTTGTTGTTGGTGGAATCATTGCTGAGATCCTTTGAAATTCTTGGATTCGTTGGGACCTTTTTGGTAAGCAAAAATAATAATTCGTTCACTACCAATAGAATCTGTACACAAGTATAAACGACCATGTTACCCTGACCTCCTTTGATCAGCAGTAAATGTTTTACGATTATTTGAAAATGTTAGAAGTTGTTTGGATGTAATAAAAGCAAAAAATGTGTTGTGTTTAGGGCTGGGCGATATTGAAAATTTAATATCGAATATCGACAATGAAATTATATTGATAATATCGATAATATCGATATTGTTGATATTATCGATAATATTGATGTTATCGATAATATCGATAATTGTTTTAAAATTATCGTGATTCGATATTATCGATATATCGATAAATGTTCCCAGCCCTAGTCCACATATCCGCCGTTCGTAATCATTGGTTTGTTTTAGTGATGTCGGTTCTGGTCTCAGCTATGTAGGTCATTACTAGTCTGTTCATGCATATATAACTTTCAGCATTGTTTTATGTCGACATAAATTTGTTTCTTTACTTTACGCTTCCTTAAATAACCGGATATTTGGAATCCTTTATTTATTTGTCATGTTACCTCAGTATTATAGATCTTTATTGCTTGATATGTCAACACCAATTATTGTTCATTTCAAACTTGAATCGAACGGACTCTGTGGATATCACCAAGCCCTTACTTCGTCGTTTGAAAACAGCATATACTATTATATACTAGCATGACCTTTGTCGTATTTTTGTCCTCAAAAATAAACGGTTGCAAACGACAAAGTCGCTACTAGAATTTTGCTGTCCGCATAAACCTAAGCTTCGGAAAAAACAAAGACTTTGTATTTCAACGTGATGTGGGACTGCACTGACTTTTCATGGGCTGCGTGAATCTGATTACGCGTTCAGAGCCAATGTATATATTCAACAGTTTGCATTAGCATCTCATAACAAATAACGTCCAATGAAGTCAACTCCAAACAATATACTGTGTTTCAACAATTTATACTTACAACTAAGATTGTAGCAGGTATAATATTTGTAGTAAACGAAATTCGGGTTATATACGGTACGGAAAAAATAATAATAAACAATAATTCTGGCAGATGCCGTAGATGATACCGGCGTGGACGGCTGCAGATTTTTCCTCAAGTTTTGACGATGTCTGAGAGTTAAGCTAAATTATAAAGAAAGTTCAAATAAATAAAAAGATTTTACGAACTTATGAACTCCAGGGATTTGAACTAACTTCAAATTGATATAAAGTAAATTCAAAGTTTTTTTACATAGATGCAATAAACTGTCAGCTGTGGTGCATATAAGTAAGTGATAACCTAATCTTTTGACCGTATTTAAGTTTGAGTGCATTTCACTGGATCAGCGTCACTTTAAAACGCTTGTTTCTCGTCTAATTATCATAAAACAACAAATTTAGTTCGCCTTGTTCAACACAAGGCTAGAAGAAAACTTAGTTAGTCAAAACACATAAAGATATTTTAAATTTTAACAAACACATTTATAAAACTTCTCAGGTTCCAATTAGCCGCTCAGGGACGTTCAATATGAAATAAAATTGCTTTTTACGGTGTTTTAACTTATATGCGAAATCTGGTACATATTCTAGCTGCCAGAGTTCAGCACCGTGATCCCTAAAAAAGTAATCTATAAGCATTGTTTTAAAGGGCAGTGATCAACTCGAAGGCTCAATTTAAAACAATCTCAGAATTCTAAATTTTCTGGTTATTATTACTAGTAGACTTGACAATATTTAAACTATCAGCATTAAAGTATAGCACAGTCGGTCTAGTCGGTTTTCAGTTTCAAATAATTCTTAAACTATTTGACAGGTGGTTCTTAAGTATTACAAACGTATACAATTTTGCAGTTCACATGTATGCTGTAAAGTTAATAACTTTTGCATTGAATTCGAAATTCAAAGTCTTTTTCGGGCCCTCCCAGATTATTACAAACGAACTTCGTTTTCACAATATTTGAATTTGTAATGAGACCGGAATGGGCAAACTAGTGCGCTCTTTAGATCTGAGGGGAAGAATTTCTCACTTTTCGACTGCGGAGTGCGTTTTAAAGAGAAACAGGGCTGGACAGGGATCTACTCCTACTCTTATTAAATTTCGGGCTGTGCGCTCAAGTTCAGCATACGATGGAGGAAGAAGGGTCAATGAACTAGTTTACGATAAAATTTAAAGGTTACTAAATTAAACTAAAATAATTTTAACAGCGCAAACTAAGTTTGTTACAATCTTTTATTAAAAAAAGTTTTAAGTATATACCGTTTGGCCGTTATTCTAGCTACCAAGTTATTATATTTTACATGCAGTAATCTTGATTTATCATATTAAACTTTTTTTACTGACAGTATAGGAAAGTATGGATTTCATGAAAATGTTCGAATTCGACATGTCGACGGAAATACACGTTTTGGGACAACGAAAACCCACAAAAAGTGATTTTTAAAAAGATGCTTGTGTGTGGGTAGTTGGGTTACGTCTTATAGCTCCCAAACGGATAATCCAATTTAGATTTTGAACAAACAACTTTTTATGAACTTTCTAGCTTTAAAATAGCGGTCATTACGATTTTTTTGAAGATTTTTATTTTAACGTCTTATTACTCAAAAATGAGACAACGGATCGGAATAAAATTGTGTACTGCAGTAGCTCTAAGGTAGCACAATGTTACCATGTAAATACACCGTGAAAATAAAAACTATATAGTGTAAATTATTTTCAAAATTTAGAAATTTACAAAAAAAATATTTCTCAAAAACTGGCCATACGATTATTTTTAATTCTATAAGCTCGTAGAGCTCCGGATAAGCTATAATTCGGCTTGTGTTTTAGTCAGCTAATTTTTCTGTGCCTATTTGTATGAATTTTTGAAAATCCAAAATTTATGCCCTGTGGATTTAATGAACGGAAGACAATAAAACATTTCTGTTTAACTTAATTTCCTTATGAGTGATAGTAGAACAAAGTTTATAACATAATTTTTAAGCGCAGCAAATTTAGGGTAGCTAATGTCCACCCTTCTATTTTTGGCTGACGAATTTGTACTTCCTTTCTCGGTTTATTTAATGCCACGGAATTTTTTTTACAAAAAATTAATAAAACCTTTATTTATCACAAAAAATTAAAAGAGTTTTCGTGTTCCAAATACAATAAGACATACCCACAAGAACAGACTAACATGTTACCGGCGGCGTAAGTTGCGCTAGCTGAGCCGGAACAGGGCGACACTTGCACTGGTGCTATCTTGCAAGTGACTTTTCGTGCGATAAACGTGACTACAAAATTTCAAACATACTTTTGAATTATGATAAGATAATTTCTAAATTATAGGAAAGTCCAGGCGAAGTGCTTCGCTGATTTTTCTTTGTCCTCTTGTTTGTCTGTTTCCCATTTTGCTGTCATAGTTAAAACTGTGTAAATGATGATGTATTGTAACACTTGTGGACATCTTCGATTTTTTATTTAAAAATTAATGCTTTTTCGATTTATCGTGTTCTTGGTCTTATATTTAGAATTTTACAAACAAAACTGTATTAATTAATCACATGGAAACTGTAAAAATGTTGTGATGTGGCGAAAACAGTCCAGCTCCAGATGCTACTGTTAACTTCTACAAAATTAATTTTCAGTTTCTTAACGCTTTGTAGTAGACCATGCAATTATCTTTATCCTTGGTCTTAAATTATAGACTAAATAATTAATTTAATTATACACAGGCAGTGTAATTTTGTCACTCTCACACATTGGACCGGGAGTGTTTTGTACGTGTCTAAAACGAACGAGTTTTGTTTTACCAATTAGAAGACAGCTTTTTGTGAAGATGTTGCCAAGACATGTGTGAAGCATTTAACTTTTATTCTTCTGATATTCATGGTTTTATAATTTAATTTTCAAACAAAATCTCATAATTTAAAACCACGATGTAAACGATTTATCCCAAAAATGTTTACCTAGAGAAAATTTTCTAATAAAGTTTGCATGTCTGCTCTCTTTGCTTTTCCCTTTCGATATTTTTCTTTCGCACCTTTGCTTGCTTTTATCCATTCCCCCTTTTCTCATAAAACAGCTTGCACTTAGCAGTGCTATTTGCGGTTTTAAAGGTGAATAAGATTTCGAGCCAAGGGCGGTGCTATATAAGCGCGTTTATTAATTCTAACTGAAAATTAATTCTTAAGGTAACTTTATGCGAAAGCAAACACCTTCCAATTTGGTAGGATCGTTAATGGAAAATAATGTTTGCATAAAGCTCTATTAAACAACGTAATTCAATTCCATGATACATGCGCGACCACGTCACGCCTCTCTAAGAATAAATTATGCTAGGGAAAAAACGACAAATTATGACAAGCCGTTCAATAATACAAATTACTTTGCATTAGACGGAATTTTTCACAGCATTGAGGGTTCGGCTGGTGAGAAGGAAATTCCAACTGCTTCTCCGCCACCTTTGTTTGATACTAAGTTTCAGCTAACCTTAATAACGCCGTCATGCTTGACAGGATATGCTTTGTTTGTTACTCTGACAGAGTTTATTGATGACCGTTCATTATGGCGATTTTCCTTGAGGTGACATCCAGTAATTGTGTTTGCCTAACAATGACCGAGAGCAGCAGGAAGTGACTTTCAGGGAAAAGTATGTAAATTAACGTAAAGTATTTTGCGACTTTGTCTTGAACCGTTTGTAAACGCTTCAGCCTACGGCAATTTAAACTTTTCGCTGACAGTGCATTGTTAAAATTTGCTACTTGGTCTTTATTTGTATCTTGCATAATATACTTCTTGTTTGTGAAATAATTACCAAAGCAAAAAATTTCTTAGGAGGAGTTGCATAGGAAAAACCGCATTTACACTCAATTTCGGTTTAAACTTGAGATAGTTGTTAAACTGACAAAGTTTCGAGAAGTTTAGGAGTTTAGAAATGTTGATAAAGAGCCGGCTCGATATACGCTTCCAAAGTGATAATGAATGTAACATCTGCACAAAAATTCTACTTAAAACTTGTACAGGTAAAAACAATACTGAACATGGAATTTTAGAATTAAATCAACTTCGTAACAATATAAACAGTGCTGAAAACCGAATCCGGGATAAAATTATTTGCAAATGAAAATAATAGGGGCAGAAAGGTAAATACAGTTCGTATAATTTCGGATATGCTGAGAGATAACAAGACTTTAAAACCGAGTTACTTATAAAATAAAATTGAATACATAAAGTAAAGAATAAAAGCAAATCTGATGTTTAATGTTGAATATTTAATGCAGTAAATTCATAAAAAATTGAACGTTTAAACGTATATGAGAAGTAAACTGTTTTATGTAAAAGTTAGATAAAAATATCTGGAGCAATTCCCAAGATAAATTTAATACAACTGAGTCGTAAAAGGAAAACATTAAAATGACTAAATCTGAAACAAACAGAACAGAAAGTTTGCCAAGAAACAAATAAAAATACCATATCTCGAGGTTCAGGAAATTCAAACACTAACCGGAATTCTACCCATCTAACAGAAAGATTCCAAGAAACCCAAATACCGGTTTTGACATAGTTTCTCCCTCTCTCACTGCCCTCCCTTCTTTCATCTTATCCTCTTTTTTTCCTTCCCTCTTCCTTTCCCTTTCTTCCGTTACTTCTTCCTTCATCTCTTTATTTTTTTATACTATTGCTTTCTTTACCACAATTTTCTTCTCTCTTCCTCCTCTTTCCCTCTTTCATTTTCTATCTTTCTTTCTTTCTCTTTCTCTCGTTCTCTTTCTCATCTATTTTATCACTTTTTCTTTCGAATCCCTTCTCTTTCTCTATCTCTCTCTCAATTTCTCTGGGCGTTTGGGTTCGTGAGCGTGTTGGTAAGCGTGCGTGTGGCATGTTGTTAACAGTATTTCAGATACTATATGAATAATAAGAAAATTATTATTTTAGTAAATTTGACTATTCAACTTGTTAAACTATTCAAATCCACCAATCATATTTTAGTATTTGCTCTGTTTTGCACCAGTCAATAGAATTGTACCGACAGCTACAAATTTTTGTCTCGTCTTTTAACAGGATGTAAATTTACAACTACGATAAACATTTCAAACATCAAGCATTTATTAATTAAAAAATGTATGAAAAAATCGTCTTGTAGATGGCTCTGTGCGTGCAGGTAGAGGATTTGCTTCATAACAGAAAGGTTATGAGTTTAAACCCTAATGACGCCTGCTTTCTTTTTATTTACTGTGAAAAAACCATCAGGTTTATATTATTTTATTTAAAATGCATAATTACTATTTAAATGCTACATAACAAAATTAATCAGGTGGAACATTAAAAGTTATGGATAAACGTTTTACAGCAAATGAGGTAAAACTGAGACATTTTGGTGCTAAGACTCAAATTAAATGTTTCTTTTTAAATATTTTTTAAAAATGCAGTGCAATTTATAGACTTTACGTAATGTATCTGCTTAATTTCTTCCGCTGTAAACAGTGCATCGTTAACTATTTATGTTTCATCTGAATAAGTTTGTAATGTAGAATTTAAAAAACAAATTATACAATTTAAATAAAATAATAAAAACCTAATTGTCTTTTTACAGTATTCTAAAAATAAGAAATATAGACCACATCAAGGTTTGAACTCATAGCCTCTCGTTCACGAATCTCATCCTCTTCCTGCGCGCCATCGATACAACTGAAAATCAACTTTTCAAGCAGTTGTTTTATTGCACTAGTGGCTGGACTGTTATTAAACGATTTATTTAAAGCATTATTTTTTTGAATTTTTATTTAAACTGCCATCAAGTAATGTAAGAAAATGTTATCTTTTTACTTAAACTAAGTGCAAGTAATGAGATTGTTATATGAGCATAAAATACAGCTATTTTCCGTGTTACTTGTTAATCTGCCATGTTCCACCTATTTTGGAATTCACTGTACGCTCCGCTAAACCTGAAAAAAGACACGCAACTTCATTCGGTCGTTCACGCTTAAAACACGACAGAGGGTTTGTTTTGTAACTTTTTTACTTATTTGTACTGCAATAATTCTATGAAAACGAACTAACTTGCAACTTGATTTAAACGAAATAACAATTATACGAAATTATATTGTTTTGTACGTTGAATAGTCTAGCAGAATACGCACTCGTTACCGAAATTGTTGGTAGAATTTTGGTAACTAGTGGTATTACTTACGAAAATATGTAAAAATCTCCAAACGTTTTAATAAATATCACTGCTGGAGTTGTAGTGGTACAGTTAGAAAGGCTATATGAAACTATAATTTGAAAATACGAAATAATTAAAGTTAATTTTGGTGACTTCTTTGACACATATCTGCCATTAAATCACAACTAGAAAGAAAAAGCTTGCATGTGATATGGTTTACTAAAGGAAAACTGTTTTAAATGTCTTACTCCCACATTTATCACCTATAAATGTCCTTTACTCTTACCTTTCATAAATAAACGCGAAAAATCATCTAAATAAAGAGATCTTAATTTCCTAAACAACTATGAGAAAGAACCCTGTTAATTTAAAATTTATTGCATTAATTTTCCAATTTTAAATTGTATTATTTTACAATTTGCTATATAACAAAAAGAAATTAAAACTTTGTGTTAATTCCTTGAATTTCATTTCTTGAAACTTACTTTTGTTTGCTCTTCACTACTTCCATCATGGCAACTTACCTAGGATGAAGTTTCTAGCGTGTTCTGAGGTTTGGTTCCAAGCCGTCTCTGTCGATATTTTTACAGTATATCAAGCAACCTACGCACTTTACTTACTATTTTTAAGCACAACTTGAATAATTTATGACTACTTTTCTTTGCTTCTAGTGAATTTGATATCAAGGCTAATACTTAATTTCAAAATCCTTCAGCGAAAACACCTAACCGTCTTGAAAGCTCCTAGAGGTGGAATAAGTGGGTGTTGCTGAAATCTACGAACCACTTAGTTTCTGTTAACTTTAAATGGAAGCTTCGTTGTTTGTTTTAGGATTGAGTCTGAGGAAAGAAAAAAGGTAACGTGAAAAGTTGTGAACCATCCTTACGTTTATACGCTGCACGTGGGGATTCATTAAAATTTTCCAGTATCACTCTGTCCGAAGTTCGTAACCCATTTAAAGTTCATAAAATAAAATTTTCAAAGTTCATGAGGTAATAAAATAAGTTGTCCGGGTAATTTTATAGTAGTTTGGAGCAGTCTCGTGACACTTAGAGATTAGTTACAAACACTATGAACGTATATCTTAATTATTTGTTAACTGAAGTTTCTTCTATGCATACTTTTAAACTTCCAAAACGCCATTCATCTTGTCTCATCCAATTTCAATTACTACCTATATAAATTGGACAAATTATCCTTAATGGAAGTGAAATTCCCTACAAAGTTTACTTGTTTTATTGATTTAGATATTCTTTGCGAGCTTTGCTTTACATGTAAATTCAATTTTGTGTTTGCTTCTGAATTTAACATTAAGTATTAGCGACGTACCGTAAGCGCACGGAGAAATATGAGAGGAATAAAAATAATAACGTCGATGGTAATACGCGAGAGTGTATTATCTCTTTAATAATGACGTTCGCTCAAACCCACCGCTTCTGTCGATACGGTCTTATTTTAAATTTTGGATTTAACACAAGCATCAAATTTATTTTCCTCATATTTCAGCTAGAAAACTGGGTCAATAGGAATTTGGAAAATGTGAGAAATACCAAGCGTGCGTTCGGTTGGTTTAGATCTTATCATTAGTGACAACATCAGATGTAGTTAAAATGATGGGGGTGAAAGGAAACGAGGGTTGCGTTGGTATGTGAGAATTAATTAAAAACCTCGTCATGAGATATTATTTTTGCAGGTAACTTTTCTGAAATGTAGGTCGCATGTGTACAGGTATTATTTAAAAATACATTTACAGGTACGAGAGAAAATGATCAAACGTTGTTTTTCGGGCACGTGTTTGTTTTTAGTGTTAATTACAAATCCATATTTTTATTAAAAACTGTAATAAAACATATAGTTATGATTGAAAATATGGTGTTTAATAAAGCTTCTAAAAGTATTGCTTTTACATACACTGCACATAAATCCATTAAAGGAAATTTTTAAATACGTTTCATTTATGTGCACTTAGCGTATGAAATAACTTTTATGATGCATTTCGCATTTTACACAACCCTTCATCATCTAGTTGAGTAAAATGCAAAATATTCGTGTCCGTGCAATTTTTCACGTATAATTACATAACATGCATTCATTTTTCTTTAATCCAATTATTCAACAGTCAAGATAAAAATTTAACCAATTACATGTGCAGTAATTAACGTAACTAAATTATACGAGCGGGATTTCCTCTTAAAACTCGGCCACAAATTGTATAACAATTTATTTCACTTTAATGGGTCGAAATGTTGCATAACTACTATAGATTTAGTTGGAGCAGTTTACCCGTTGGGAATTTTTCTTCCGCTACTTAAAATTCCTTTAATTAGGAACTTAATTTATTTCCCAATTCTTGGCTATGCTCTTCGAATTACGCCGCTCTTAATACCACGAAATTTTCTCTGTTCGGTTTGTAATCCTACTCTCAATAAAAATCAGAAGCTTAATCTCGGAGGCATTACGTTTCGGACAAGGATAAAATTTTGCAAGCACAAGACAGTTTTCTGGATGCGAAAAGTAGTGTTGTAGTGACCAGAATTATTTTATTTTGACACTTTTCTAGTGGGAAATAGAATTTACGTCATTGCCATTACAACAGCATAATATACATTAAATTAATTTTGAACTTTCTGATACCACTTTTAAAAATTAATGAATTTAAGTTTCTCGAAAATAGGCTGACATATTTTAACAGTAGATTCTACACATTAAAATAATAATAAATATTTTATGGACCTATATGTTTGATTACCGAAATATTCACTTCACCTGAACATTTTAACTTTAACCTTCAACTATGTGAGCAGACCGTGAGTCTTAATCACAGCACTAGCATGAGTTTGGAACGCCTATAAGAGTATAAGTGTAGTTAAAAGCCGTAGATATTCTATACACATACAAGTTTAAATCGTAGTTCAGTTCATAGTTTTAACAATACCATTTTCGCCGATTGACATTAAAAGTTTGCTTTTATTAACATTTGACAGTCGCTAAAGTATCACTTTTACTGCCAAAAATTAAAAAAAAAACGTTTCTTTTGCCTTACAACAAACAGAATGGCATTTATAAAATTATAAACATCAAATTTGTCATAGCAACATGATGGTTACGATGACGTCGGTAACATTAATAATAATCAGAAAATTAATGATAATTCTAACAAATCGGCAAAAATATTACATGTTCCGTGCGGCAGTTTTACTGTCTTAGCTCAATTCACAGACTCGGCTGCACTTCGGCTGTAAAGCGCCAGCCGCGGCAGTTAAACAAATAACTATTTTCCCGCCATTTTAATCTCTTACGCCTGACAGTCTACAACATTGTGTAGCGGCTGTTAGTAGAGAAGAAAAGGCATTCGATTTTTCTTACAAAACTTTCTCACAGCTGCCACATCTTCAAAACTTTTTAAATGTCTTGTGATACCTCATCGGAAAGCTCATTTTACTGTTACTATTGTCCTAGATTTTGGCGACAATCTGTCAAGCCGTTTTAAAATGGCGGTCGCTTAAATTAAACTGCAAATTTACTGATCGTTTTTTTTTCACAAAAAACCTAATATAAAACTATTAAAATTAAGGCGGTTGCCATTTTGAACGGGTTGTACAGAATATCACCGATTTCTAGGATAATACGCAGAAATTAAACGAGTTTTCCAATGCTGTATTACATACCCATGTTCCTATTTATAAAAATACCGATGACGTCACAAATTTGGCAGATGTCATTGAAAAAATACATGAATACCACCAAAAAATAGAAAACTAAAAAACTAAGTTGACGTGTCTGAGCTTTTTTCCGAAAAAATAGCAATAGTGGAAATATCTGGGGTAGTTCATACTTTTTTTCCACACTGTCTAACTGAATGTCATAGACTGTTTTGTAAATTTAGTCCTGTTGTTTTTACTTTCCCATACTTATACTGAAGTAAGGAAAGTTATGATATTATGCAAATTTTGGGGTCTAAGAAACTCAAAAAAATGTTTTCTCAAATATGTCCATACACGTGGGTTGGTGTGTGCGTGTATGGGTTCGTTCCTCTATATCTCCGAAAACCCTCAAGGGATTTTGATTAAATTCTGCATGTAAAAATATTTTAATTGCAAGTAGTGCGCTGTAAGGTTATTAATCACAACTGGAACCGGAAACGAAAATTAGACATGTTTCTTGGTATAGATTTTTCTTGTAAACGGTTTGTTAAAATTTTGAAAAACAGTGTTGTAGTGAGTATAAAGACAAATCAAATGTTTTTCCCGACTGCCGTAATTTCAGAACTAAGGCTTCTACGAATTTTGGAAACTTTTTACTTTAATGCCCGATTGCTCAAAAACAAAATATCAAATCAATACAAATTGTTATATTATTTAATAGCCCTTAGTAAGTATAATCAGGCATGTAAAAATATTTTTGGAAATATCAAAATTGTAAAATTTTTAGCTGTTCAAAATGTTGAACATTTTCAAAAAAATTATTCCTCATTAACTGCCCACACCATTTTTTTAAAACCTGCTAAGGCGATAAAGCCTGCAATAAAATAAAAAGTTATTTTTTACTAATTTCTCAAATGTTACTCTGACGCCCTCCGGAAATTTGTTAAAAATTTGAAATTGATTAATTATTTATTAAAAAACGCAATTGCCAATGGTTATAAATTTATAACAGTTTGGTGATTTGTTTGAATTTGTTTTTTAGAACTAACAAAAATTTTCATCCTTATTACAAATTAAAAAGAAAAGATACTTTTTAATATTAACAACGCCTTTTCCAGAAGTTACGTAATTTTAATTACAACTCTCATGTAGCTCTAGTTAAAAAATATATTTTTGATAACTCTGCAAATAAAGTTTTTACGGTTACGCGGTTACCGTGCCTATGTCCTATTCGTCTTATGTGGCTAGCCATAGTTATCTTATCCATTACGCGGTATCGTACTGTAGACGCTGTCGCAAGCTCAAATCACCGCTGGGGCGTTACCGTTTCTTATTCTGTTATTGCATTAATTTTCATTAAAATAACGTTATATTTAGTCGTTTATTAGCGCGCATATATGTATTTAAAACATGAAAAGTATGGCAAAGTAGTCAGCGACCTGTTTCGTTAATTTTTTCTAAAATTACTCGGTTACTGGATAATTACCTATTCCTACAGCTATTTCATATTACCGTTAACACTACATAACTAGCATTTAGGGCAAAATTTACAGCCGAACGTGCAGGATCATAAAATGTTATCATATTCCAAAATTAAAGATATCATCACTGTTTTTTTCTATTAATGAGAATAAATTTCCGAATCCTCTTAGATTTGAATTATGAATAATTAGAGTTAAACCAAAATGTTTTGTTGTGGTAGAGTAATAATTACACAGTGAAGTTAATTTTGTCTTTTACCGAAACCAACGTATTTAATTTAATTACAGAAACTACTTTACCCAACATTGTGAGCAAGAAAATAGTAAATCTATTTTAAGAACTTGAAAGTTTGCTTCTCTTTCGCAGCTGTCAGTTCTGTAACAGGAAGCTTTAATTTTAATTTGTATTTGTCACATAATCCATTTCAATTTTAATTATTAGAAAAACCGAACAAGTTAAAAATTTCCATCAAAATTATGTTTTTTTTCTTAAAAAACTCTAAAACAGAATTTTTTACACGAGGAAATTTCATGTTCAAACGTTTAACGAAAAGAGCTTAACACTTCATATCCCGTGATTTATTGAAACTGACATACAGTTCCTGCTCTAATTTTTTTCTATAGGGTTTGCGTGTTTGTGTCAGAGCAGAAATCAAGAAGAAAGAGAGTGGGCGATGACAACCCGATAATTGTATAGCCAAAACCATATTGTCAGATATTTTTAGTCTCATGTTTGCAGCAAAACAGTACGGAGCGAAATTTTTATAAAAAGTCAAGGCCCGAATGGGAACTCTGTACTCGGAGAACAGAGAAAGCTCCAAAAGTGTAGCTCTTCCGCTTTGCATCTTATTACTTAAATAAAATGCAAAAGCATTTAACTTTATAAAGATTAGAGAACTTAATTCCGAGCAAGATTCTATTATGTACATTTTAATAGCATTAAAGAGGGCCGTGTTTCTTTTGCACGAATAAAGAGAGCACGATTTTTTTAACGAACCAATTAACTTGTAAGATCCGTGGGTTGTTTTCTAAAGGAGAGATAACGGAAGGACTATAAGATATCCGGTGGGTGGACGCTGCCGACGCCGCCGTCGGTATAGCTTGAGGGCGCGTCGATACGGCACCGCTGCGAAACAATAATACCATGAAGTGTGGATTAAAGGGGTTGCCGAATACATGGGCTAAACCACTCACCCTCAAACTCTCTAGCAATCCAGGGTATCCTTGATATTTATCTATTATATATCGCAAACTCCGGACCTTATCGGGCCTTTCTAGGAGAGAGAGAGTTAAGTTTATTTTCCCGGACTGCTTAGACGGTATTGTATCGGCAATTTAGCTTCTATTTTTGGAGCTAAAAGAGCCCCGTTTGTGAGTGGGTTTTCTAACAGTTGTTTTGATTTCGAACACAAAATAAAATTAGAACTAACTTTTGAAGTATTGATGTAGAACACGCGAAAAATGTATTCCGCTATTATATCACGGTTGGGAACACGGATTAGTTCCTTCTTAGTCTTAAGTTTCAACTGCGAATATTAAGTATTGCTCTTATCGTAACTAAACCTACTTATCATAACACCGTGAAAAATTAGTGTGACCAAATTGTTCTTTGTGTAAGTGACGCACTAAATCTTAACTAACCCTCTCTAGAATAGACCTTTTAGCTTAAACGAATTTTAATGATGAATTGTAACCAGAGCAGTTCCTTTTACATAAGTTTTGGCACCGGAAAATTGTGCACACGTCCATTTTCAAGGTTGAAGTCTCTAAGACCTAACTTCCGCTTAGGGATTACATTTCTATAGTTTAATAGTGAAAATTAATACTACCTTATTATTTGCATACGGTATATTTATTCCAAGGAATGTAGAATGGGTAAGTCCGATTTACTTAAACAGAGCGGTGCAATACATAAATTAATATTACTCACCGTGGTCTTTCGCAGATCAGCCGATGCAGCCAGGTCGCATTCTCAAGAAACACCGTGCAGGCTTAGTCTAACTATTTAGTTCTCGAATTGTGGTGCTTCCAGACGCATAAAATATTTATCATTCAGAAGCAAACAAAATATACATTAGTGCATTAGCAGGGCATGATCAAAATATGTTACTTACGGGGAAGGTGATTCCCCCGGTGGAATTCCCGCGTAACTTCTAGATTTAGACAGATCAATGAAAATAGCATCCATGTCAATGTCTTCATCGTCAGGGGCTTGCCTTCCCCGAAAGTACGCGCTAGCCACAAGGAATATATGAGAAACACTGGCCATACTCTCGGCCTCCCCAGGGCATACGTTCTTGGGTCACTAGTCAGTGGCGGCTCGTGGTGTGGTGAGGCATTTTAAAGTAATTTTTTTGGAAAAAATTTGTTCTTACTCAAGTTTTAGGTAGCCTTATATTTCAAACCCATCCTTTACGTTGCCAAAATGATTTATTTTTACCAACATTTTCATTGAACTCCCTAATAGACTTGCGATAAGCACTCTCTAATAAAATTATTGTAAATTCATACCCACATTGCCAGTGTGTCAAAATGCAAAAAATGTTTCATGTGGTTTGCCGATAAAAAATGTGCTTGAATCTTAGTTTTTGAATGTTTGCAGTCAATTACACATAATGAATTATCACAAAATAGCAGATAGTGGAAACAAGTGAAAGCATTTTCTTACATGGCATTCACAATCCAAAATTATTTTGCACGGACGTCGTACAACACCACTAAATTATGATTACACTACTACATCGTATACGTGCGAATCCCGCAAATTAGGCGGGTATTGGCTTTATGCGCTTACCACGGACAGCTGGCAGCATAATTCTCGGAAGTGCTGGGTCCATGATCCTGAAGTCTTTAATACGCAGATACTTTTATCCTCTTTTAGCTTGTGTAATATGAATTTTAGCGCAATGAGCTTTCTATTTCACTCTTATTCATTTAAATGCCTTTTAAGCCAGCGGCTTTATTCGATTCCGTATAGCAGAATTGAGGACTGACAGCCAAATGACCCTCGCATAGATTCGTTTAATGCGCGCGAAATACTCAAACATTCAAACGTTTTCGGATCCTGCGGCATCTCTTTAATAAACGTTCTCGCATAGAAATCTCATACAAAGGTTAACTATAAAGTAGTTTTTAAATATTATAGTGTATAATATGTTATGTACTCCAACAAAAAGTAATTATTTATTTTTTCTTATTTCATTGGGAGGTCAATGACCATTTGACCCAATGTAATACTCTTTCAATTAACCAGGTGGAGGGACACAGTAATTAAGCCTAATAACAACGTCCCAAAAATACAAGTACTTGTCTGCACGAGCTGAATAAAGTATTTGCTATAACAGATGACAACAACAAAAATAATAAGAAGAACAATGATAGTAACACATCAACAAACAGTGGTGCTACAACACTCTTACTGTATACGTAGGTATCCTCAGATATCTTATCAACAACAATATCAACACATCAGCAATTAATACATCACACATTGTTCACAGTACCACTACTCGCAGGTACTCGCTGATACCCTCAATTGGTCACAACGCCACTACTTAATAAACAGCTATTTTCAAACATTTGAACACAACCACTACAATGTTATTTGCATACTGGCAATACTTTTAAACTTCACACAAAGCACTTGTGATCTTACCACGCTGAATTAAGACTCCAGACTGACCTGCCTTTCTACTCTCGTCCCGCTTCATTCCATATGCCACCCTTAATGTTAAACTCCGTAAACAAATAAAACTTTATAAATACATCAAATAAACTTTAGGCTTGAATTTAGACAAACACAATATTTATTTAACACCATTACAAGATTAATATTATGAGATAAGCATAAATTGTAATATAAGTAGCAAATAATGAATAATCAATATTAAGGCAGAAAATTATCCCACAGGAAGTTAGTAAACTTCGGTATTAATTTGCGAAGAGGACAAAGAGTTTACCAAAAAGCTGCCGCGCAACCGACACGAGACCTTCGTGGCGTAAATTATCTAATCTTTGTTCTACATTTTTAAAACTTTTAAATATTTAAAATGGTGATTTTAAAAATATTGAAAATTTTTGTAGAAACCAAAAAATAGGATGATTTGAAAATGTAAATTAGAACGTTTTGAAGATATTACAATTTTTGTAATTCAGAAAGACTTGAAATTTTCCAAAATGTCGACAATCCATACATATATAAAAGCTCAAAGGGTATTTTTCTCCGGTTCCTCCAGCGGCTACCGCTTCACCAATTTGGACCATTTAATGAAAGGTCTCTACCCTCAGATGGAACATGAAACATTTTTATATTTTTATTCTACGATATTTCAATAATAATTATTTTAATTTATAATATATATGAAAGTCTGCTAGACGCGCTTTACTTGAGGCGACATCTACACTAACCCCGCGTCTCATTATTGGAACTAATGCATCACGTGACTTAGCATTTCGCCGAGTCGGTCAACGCTGAGTCTGCCGTCGAATTTCGGCGGGGAAATACTAGTGTAATCTTAAAAAACGTACAAATTTGAAAAAATTGAAACTCGAAAACGTCTTAAATTTCGAATAAAATGTAGAAAATAATAAAATAAATTTCAAAATTTATTAAATTAAAAATTTAGAAAATATTAATACCTATCTACTGGAAAAAATTTTTAAAATTTTGACAATGGAAATTAAAAAAAAAATTTTTTAATTTAATTTTTTGGTAATTTGGAATGTAAAAAATTTGAAAAATTTGTATTTTTCCAACTTTTTGAAAATTTTGCAAGTTTCAGAAACTTAAAAACAAGGACTTAACCAAAAATAAAACAGCGTTGTGGTGTTTGGTTAGTGAATAAATTGTAGTAAATTTTGGTTATATACTATGTGAGCGCTATCCATTGCTCACTGAGTCCTCCACCATAAGATTGACTAACTTTTTAAAAGCAAGCAGACACGTTAATTTCACTATCTAGATTATTTTCAAATTCTTCCCATTTGGTATAACTCAAATTAGCACAAACTATTGCCGCCGATTCTGACAAATCACATTGACTCGAGACAAGTTCATGGCGAAAAACGTTTCAGCATACTCTTTTAAAGCTGTACAGTTTAAATTTCTATTGCTGACCAACATAAATTATTATTTTGGTTGCAAACCCGATGGATAACCAAAAGGGCTAACCACGTGAGCTACAGAGGTTAACACTGCGTGTTTATATAAAACTACTGTCTTTGTATGCTTTATAACTTTAACAAACAAAACATAATGTCACTTAAAAATTTTAGGTTAAGCTTGTAATTTGTCATTTGTAGTGACACTGACGAAGTGATGACAGTTAAATTCTAAAGCATGCAAAGACAGTAATTTTATTTTCCATGGCCAACCCTTATGAATTTTTTATTTGAATATACGGTATTTATTGCTATTTGCTACAATAAATAAATGTGAGTTCGATATTTGCCGGAACAAAACAATACCGGTTACGGTTTCTTGTTATGTTATGAATATTTGATAATTTTGGTTTTTGTTTCGCTTGCGATGCAGAACATTTTGTTGTTTATCCGGTTTTCAGTATGTCACTACATTTTTGTGCACATCTATGCTTTAAATATTTTTGGAATACTTGTATCTGAAAAATTTGTAAACTTCGTAATTTTCGAGTTGGAAAATTTTGAAATTAATGAAAATTCCTAAATTTTTATAATTTGTATATTTATAAAATTATAAAATTTTTTAATATATTTGAAATTTTGAAAATTAAAAAGATATTGAAATGTTATAATTTTTACCACATTTTGGTTTATTTGGCGATTATCCAATTAAACTGTTTAGGTAAGCGAGCAAAAGGAAACCTCCTAGAAGGTTTTTCTTCATGGAAAGTTGTTCCTATTGCAGTTTAAAACTTTTGCACCGAGTTTGAAGTCGGAATTTGTACATTTTTGAGAAAAAAAAATTGACAGTGGCGATCATTAAGGAGCGGATACCGCGCTTGCGCAGTTCTACTGTTTGATATTTGTAGAATACATATCTGCACTTCTTTTTTCAGTGCGCCTATATTGGAGTAGAGCTTATATTCTCCAATATTATTTTCCGAAGCAGTCATTTAGTGTTATGACTTTCACTATTTTCAAATTACAAACAATATTTATCCGTTGACATCTTAGAATTTTCATTTTGCATTCAATATTTATCTGTTGAAATTTCACCATCGTATTTTGATTTTGCCATTATCCAATTATACTGTTCAGGTAAGCGATCAAAAGGAAACCCCCGAAAGTTGTTTTCACATAAGGCGAAAAATGCGGAAAACTTTAATGAAAGATTAATTCACGACCTTGAATACCAGAACACTGCTTTTTTCTAGCGGAAAAGGTAAAAACGTCCACAAAGTTATTATTGAGAAAAGGCACCGAAATAATATCTTTAGAAGGAAATTTTCAGACGAAGAGCTCCATGCAAACCGTGCAGTGTTCTGAAAACTGTTTAAAAGAAAAATAAGAATTGAGGAGAAATCTTACACCATACATCTCTAATTATATAAGCGAACACAATTTCCTCCAATTATTTGTTCAGGAACTCGGAAGTCCTTAAAATATATATACTCCTGCGGTTCTTCAGGGTTTCAGATTACAGGCTGTATTATTTTCCCCACTTAAATTTTATTAATGACTTTCAGGTTATTTAAACCTGTCAAGGAAAATAAATATCGTGTAGGATGTAAAATTGCGTAGGCTGGAATGAATAAGTTTTAATAGGAAAAAATGATACAATTTTTCCAGCTGGTTTCGTGCTGTAAATTTAATTTAGTTCTTTTAATTAAACGACTGTTGAATGCGTGGGTTTTTACATGTTAATAATAAAATTTCACCCTTTAAATCTGATTTATTTTCGCCTTCGGGGATTAAATAAAATTTATATTTTTCTTAAATTTCTATAATATTAAATTTCTCTTTGGTAGAAACAAGAAAAATGTCTCAATGAGCGTTTCTCATATCAAATTTCCGATACTGCAATGAATTGTAGATTACAGCGCCATTTGGTGGAAAAAGACAAAATTGATTAGATCAGAGGTCATTGCATCATCATTTGCGAAGGAGTGTTCTTTTTTAACAATTAGTAAATAGAGTTTAATGGCCCAACAGTTAGTTTAATTATAGAGTGTTCCGAAGGCAAGCAGTCGTACAGTCATATTTATGAGTTGACACAGTGAGTGAACGTCGAGCTGCATGAGTGCCTCCGCCCTCTAATTAAAACCGTCTTACAGAGTGGCTTGGTTTTAATATAAAATGCTTATCTCAGTATGAACTCACATAAGATCCCATTTTCAGTTCGTTTTGAAATTCTAATATTAGTACGCAATTTATTAGCAAAATATTTCATATGAAATCTTGACATATTTTCTTAAGATCGCAGCAGCTCACTATTTCCATTGCACTAAATCTGGCAGTTAGTTACAACACACTTCCTTTCATCTGCCACTTGGTACGCTAATAAATGCAAAGTGCGGTCTACCCATCACGTTTATGAGCTAAAATTGCGAAGGCGTAGGATAAAAGCAGGCGATCAAATGCCCAAAGAAATTATGCATGAAATCGTCAAAGAAGAGGAACTGAAGGCTGAAACTCTAATAAAAAAAATAAGTTTGCCTTACACTTTACCAGCAGAGTGCGAAATTTAAATGAAGAAAGTTAAAAATAGCCAGGTACGAGTATACAGACAAATTTCTTTTGTTCAATTTATCAGACTGCTCTGACGTTGGTAATATTACAGCTGGAAAAAAAATTGGCAAATGATTGATGGGTTGGGTTACATATAAAGCGTGACAAACCACAACGGAGGTGCATTGTAAATAGATGGAAGTTGCCAAAAAAGGTATTGTAAATGGACCAATCGTGAGATTATCTGCCCTATTTTAAATAACGTTTTGTTAGGTTTCAGCTTTTGAAGGGTTTTAGTTAAATCAATTTATTTGTTGAAAACTTTATAAAACACGTCATGTTAACTTCCTAACCCAATAAAAGATTAATTATTGTATCAATTCCTTAAATCATTTATGACATAATACTTTGATAATTGCATAAAAAGTGACTGAATATGCTGGCACTTCATACTTTGTTGTAGAAGTTGCTAGCAAAGTCAATGATGTTATGGTATTACATTGCGATAACTTAATGAAGCGTAGACTACCTGAAAACAAATAATATTCAGAAATACATGTCACTTGTTACAAACACTTAATTATACTTTTCTCGTAAATCTTCTATTTTTTTGGTTGGTTCCAGAAATATATATTTTGATAAATGCGAACAAGACTGTTTATTAATTTATTTACCATAAAAAACTTGGCAATGATGCCGAAATTTATTTAAAATGAAACTGAAAGAAAAATTTTTTTTTATGGTTCAACACACCATATAAACAGAAATAAATTCAAGCTTTATTCAACAGAAAAATACCATATTGCATTTCTATATTTCTATGCCAACGCCACATCCAGAAATTTTGTAACATCCTAACAATACTTCGTCACACACCTTTTATGTATGGAATGTTTTAAATTCATATCCCGTCATGTCGCATCCTATTCACCGTTCATATTTAGACTTATTCATATTTTACAAGTGAGTATAATAACAGTCGTTGTTCTACAAATATTCATGCTTGGGAAGTTAAGAGTTTGCCCTAGATTTAAAATTCTATTAAGTAACCTGGGTTTATTATTTGTTATTATTAAATGTTCCGGCACGTTTTTGTAGTTGTGCGAAACCGTGTTGGAAAATTTAAATTGTTGATTTAGGTTGTAGCGCTCAAACCCGACTAATTACAGAACCTGTAACCTAGAAGACGTGACCGTATATTATACTGTATTTATTATATGAAATACAAATACAATAACTAGTTGCTTTGAATTTTGACTTTATCAGCATGCTTATAATATAATATGCAGCGGTCCAAAGTTTACCTATCAAATTTCGGTAGGTGATTTCTTAGGTTATTTTAAGAAAAGTGTTTCCATGAACTTCTGCCCTAAAATACTTCCAAATGGAGTTACGGTCCCTTGAAAGGGGCAAATGAAAATTAAATTTTAATTAATATCTCTGGCACCATTAAACATAAAAGAATGAAATTTCGCATGCAGCTTAGTACTAGTAAGTGTTACTGCCTAACAGCATCTAAATGAAATTATTTAAACCAGAGGCGTCGCAAACAGGGGCGCCTGGTCATTTTTGTTTATTATTTATCTTCAGTTTTTTCACCAATCTATTTGAGTATCATCTTACGTTGGAAAGTATATGAAAATGATTTTCTTAATGTTTATGTCTAGCCATTTTCCAGACATAATGAATTTACACATTTTTTAACCTCGGAATAAGATAAAACTTCGTTTTATTTCGTACCTATTAATTATTATATAAAAATTATAATAATAACTTTTTTTTACAAAATACCAGTGTAGAATTCAAAAATGCAAAAACTTTTATGTTAGAAATTTGATTTCAAGTTTTATTTCGATAACCATTATTGTTTAAAACTGTAATAATTACGTATTAGTTAGTAACGAGTTTTTTTTCATTATTTCTAAGTTCTATAAATACAAAGTTAATAAATAAATTTCAAATATAAAAAAAAGTTTCATCTTATTCTGTAGAAAAAGAACGTTAAAAAATTTTCGTGAAAATGACAAGTAGTACCAAAAACCGAAGAATACCATTTTCATGTATTTTTTACCGTAGAATCATATTACTGGCTTAAATTGGTGAAAAAATTTAAGATTACAAAAATAATAAATAAAAATGATTAAGATCTCCCTCAGTTTGGGACGCTTCTGGTTTAAATAATTTTATTTGAATGCCGTTAAAAGGTAGCAGTTACTAGTACTGAACCGTATGTTCAATTTCATTATTTTGTATCAAATGTGTCTGAAATATGAATTAAAATTTAAAATTTATTCGCCCCTTCCAAGGTACTGTAGCTCCTTTCCGAGGCATTTGAGAACACATGTTTATGAAAACTTTTTTTTCTTAAATCGGCCTAAGAAATCGTCTACCAAAGTTTAAAAGGTAATCTTTGAACCATCCTGTATACAGTGCGTAAAGTATGGAATAAATTTATTTAAACCGTAAATCTAAACTAAACGGAAACCCCCTTGAACCCCCATAACGATGTAGTTTAATACACTTATTTTGGGAGTCGCAAAATGTTTTTCCAATTTTATTTATAGTTAGTGACGTCATCATTATTTTTTTAATGGCATCGTTTTTTTATTAGGATGTTTGATAGAAATGATTGTATGCGATTGCATAACAAATTATCAAAACAAACGATACAGTACGTTAAAATTAGTTAACGATAATTATTTACAAAATATATTTTTAATAATTGCTGGTCTTATTAGACAAGACATATTCTCTTGTCGAATTCGTTCCTTTAGCTCTTCTACATTGTTAGGTCTATTTGTATAAACTTTACATATTTAATATTCCAACAAAAACAAATTAAGAGGTGTAAGATTCGGTGATCTGACTGGCCACTTTTCCTCTTCCTCTAGTAATTCGTCTATTTGTGAAAATTTTATGCAAATAGTCTCGTACAATAACTGCATAATGCGGGTGAGCTCCGTCCTGTTGGAGCCAGATATTATTATTTGGTATGTCTTGATCTGCATCGTTGGGAAATAATACAATGCAGGAATGAGATCATTTTAAAATAATTCCAAATAACCTTTTCTAGTCAAAGTACCTTTACAGAAGTAAGGTCATAAAACTCGGTTACCAACCATTGCAGCGCATACGTTAAGTTTTGAGGATGCTGTGAATGTGTTGTTTGTACCCATTGATGATTTTCAGCTGCCCAGTAACGACAATTTTGTGTGCTGACTGTTAAAGTCGTTTCATCGCCGTTGTCTTAAAAATAATGGATTGGCGGTGCTAATGTTCGTAATTTTTTCACAAAATTGTACTCTGCGGTCAGGGCTATCCTCCAATAGTTCATGTACTGATTGGACTTTATATGTGCGATGTTTTCCACGTCTTCAATACTGTAGCTTATGTTATTATCGAATTTCAGTTAGCGACTTGCAATGTGTGGATTTTCTTGTACATCTGAGAGTACATCAAGTCTTGTATCTTCCCAGACTGTAGGAGGACTAGTTTTACGTAAATCTTTTATTTGTCGCGTTTCTTTAAACTTTTTTTGATTGTGTAATTAATAGGTGGCCAATGTGAGTTTTGTCGTGAAATAAATGACAGACTTCTTCCAGTGTTAGACTTCTATAACCATAAGTAACCATTGTTAAAATATCAATTCTTTCTCCGCAACTAAAACTTATAGTTTGAAGATACTAAAAATACAGATATAATAATTAAAACCCTAGCAAATCATAGGCGAACTTAGCTTAATTTCTTTGTATGAGAGTTGACAACTAACACCATGTATTCCAAGTGTAGTTCACAACTTAAAAACTATCATTTCGTACGGCACAACTTAATTGGGCCAATTGTGTATTTATTTATTTATTTATTTATTCTGATGCCATCTACAGAAAAAAAATTTCCAATTACAGGTGGCAACCCATTACAAAAAATCATATCAAATGTGTGCATGACAACAATAACAAAAGAGAAAGAAAAAAAATATAAATTTGACATTGTACTCTTATTAATTAATAAATAATATATTCCGATAACATAATTTAAAGAAATAATAATATAATTGTGATAATAATAATTATAATAACATTGTACTCGTTTTAATTAATAGATAACATGTTCGAATAGCAGAATTTAAAAAAGAAAAGTAGGTATTTTAGGATTTTCATCTGAGAAAAAGAATTATGTTAATATATTATCTTAGTGAAGTCTGTGAAGGCAGGCGTTTTTAAATTGTTTGAATGTCAATGAAAAAATATCTACAGAATTGGATATTCCATTATATAGCGATGAGAGTCGATAAACAGGTGAGTTCATGGCATAATTACTTCTAGGAGTATGCAAATAAAAAGTGGAACGACTACGATTATTTCTAGGTACTGTAAAAGCAAATTTACTCAAAAGAAAAGAATTGTCAACTTGCGAGTTTATTAGTTTAAATAGATGCAGTAAAGAGCACAGTGAACGACGGTTATCAAGACTTATACAATTAAATGTTTGTAATAGTTGATAATAAGGCGTATGAGCGGGGTATTGCTTAGTTATTTTGAATGATAGATATTTTAAAAACTTTTTCTGAATATTTTCCAACATTTGCTTTTGATAAAGATAAAAAGGGGACCAAACTACCGAAGAAAATTCTAAGGTCGTTCTTACATATGCATTGTTGCAAGCAATGCCATAAAAAAGGACTTTGATTTTGTTATCTGTCTTGTACATTAGCAGGTGGTAAATATTTCTTTAAAATGTAATCCAGTTTCGCAACAAAATAAAATATATTTTCGCTGTTTAAATCTAACGTAACGCATATTTCTCTCGAAAAATTTCTTATGCAATCGCATACAATTTTGATATCATTATAAAGAGATTGCTATCAACTGGCTACGTATAACTACGTTGCTATTTCATGACGTTACTAACTATAAATAAGTATACAAAAAAAATTGTGGTCACTGAAATATGTGTTTAAAACTAACTCATTATACGCTTATACGTGTTCAAGGGTTTTTACGTTTAGTTTGGATTTACGTTTTTAATGAATTTATTTCATACTTCAGCGCGCACTGTATAAGTCTTTATATATTCCTAATAAATTTATCACAATTGTTGTATTTCACACGTTTGAATCTAAGAGAGTTTATAAACTTGGCCAAAATTCTCAGAACTGCAATAATGTCTTTAATTACCCTTGTGTACAAAGTTTACGTGTAGCTGCAAGGAAATATGCATAGAAATGCACTGCATAATACAGTTTATAGTTATCATTGTGTAAAGCTCGCTGACCCATAGTTCTATTTCATTAGTTCAACTCCCAGAGTCGCACTGAAATGAAACATGAGGCAAAAACCCTGCAGAGGGTGTTTCCAGCTGCCTGCTGGAGAGTGTATCTGGTGGCCTAGTTCCTCACGTTGAACAAACAGTGGGCCTTTTGAACCCCGTGGTGGTAATTGGCGTTCACATAATTCACTTTTGAGCTGCGAGCGGCTGTCAAACGTTTCCATACCTGTCACATGCAGGACAAAAAAGCGACAATTAAAATTCCATCAGGACCTGACGGTTGGCCCGACGTGACTGTATACACTCATTTGTGACGATTTTGTCTCCAAGCGTCTGTAAACAAAACTCATTATTCTTTTCTTCGTAAACATTAATCAATCCTCTCGGAGCGGCGTTGTGAAATCCAGTTAATGCTCGAGAACGCCTGCAACTTTGATGATATTACTGTCGTAGAGCATCTTGAAGACGAAAACCGCTTGCTTGCTCGTGGTCTGACGGGCAACAGGCAACAATTTGGCTAGTAACTCTATACCCATAAATAAGTTAACTTTAGGCTGAAATTTTAATTAGGTTCCTGAAATATGATATCCCTCTGCTCTCTAGAATTAACTAAAGGGCTTAAAAGATTTAGAGACTCAATAACACATGTCGCATATTTATGGGAACCAGAATTTATGTATTTATGCGCATAAGGTACCTCACTTCAACCTCCGTCATTTATAAAACAGGGGTAATAATGCGGCGCAGCTCAAAGAGGGTTAGCTCCCTATGAAAAATTTTAAAAAATTCCGCGTTCTATAAAAATTTCTCATATACGTTTAAAACCTAGAAAATAATGAGAAATTATGCGAGATCGTAAAACTTTAAACAAAACTTTAAAAAATAATCAAAAACTTTAGCAAAAAATGTGTTGCTTTTAAATATTGGACGTTCGCATTTAAGTTCGAATTTTTGGTCGCCACCGTTACTATACTTTCAAGGAAATAATCAGAGGGATTTGATTAGGCAAGTGTTTTTGCTCTATACTAAAAAAACTAAACTAAACTAAAAACTCTGCATTATAGGATCCTTTAGATATCTTTTGTTTTACATTCGAAATTTTGCCAAAATGTGTTTTCATACTATGCTGTTATTGAAAATGTATGTACCACTTCCCCTGCACTTTACCATACCTTAGATACTATTACTTACCGTATCTGCAAAAGTAGAATTGTCGCCTGGGTCAGTACACATAAGTCACAACTGTTTTTTGTAGCTTTGTTTTCCACCAGCTTTTTCTTCTTTTTTTTGTGAGTTTTTTTTCATGGCGTTGTTATTCTAGATTCCGAATAACTCAAGACTTGAGTTTTTGGAAAAACAAATTTTTGCTTTATTTTATAAATATTCCAATTTATGATTATCCGAATGACGTCATTATTTTTTAATTGCGTTTAGACCTTCAATTTACTTACCCAAATTGTTAGTTATGTAGGAGTATTTTATTTTTATTTTTGATCGCAGTACAAACCAGTAAACAAGGAAACGCCAGGCCAATGTACAACCAAAAGTTTTTTAAACGTTTTTTTTGCAAAAAATCTATATTTTGATTTTTTGAACAAATATTCCTGGATATTACATAAAACAAAAAACGGAAAAACAAATTCGCCGTCTCCCGTTTATTAAATAATAGTTATTTATGTACCAAGTCAGTAAAGTGATTCTTTATCGAACGAGTCTCAGATTATGTGCCGAGCGAGCGAAGCAAGCGAGGCGAGTAACAGGCCAGTTCGATAAAGACACTTTACTGACGTGGTGCATACAAACTTTTATCGCCAACCGTAAAAATGTCTTCCTTCATTATTTTCTATAAATAATTCGCGAAAAAACTTTTACTGTCGGAGCCGTGACACCGACAAACGATTTCTGATTAATGTCAAACCGTTGTCTTGGCTATGTTGATAAATATTAGCGGCAGATAAAGTGTTTGATTTTACAGCAACATAAAGTGTTTGTTTACTTCCGAAAATCGCTATGGTAATACATGGCTCTATTGACGGTTGGCGATAAAGATAAAAATATTCAATTATCAAAAATTCATAGAAAGCGTCACAGAAAAATTAGAGAACTGAGACACGAATTACATTATAGATCATCTTTAGCTCTATTATCGTATAGAATTAAAAACAATCGTGAGGTCAGGTATTTAAGCATTATTTTTTTGAAACTGTCAAAATTTTAATATTTTTTTCACTTCAGAGTTTTAGTAGTTCCAAAAATTCTCTTAGCTAGTAACAGTAAGTACTGTTAAATTTCATTCCGATCTGGTGCTTCGTTTTTGAGTAAATATGCGCTAAAGCCAATACATTAAAAAATTCATAGAAGGCGTCTCCGAGAAATTAATGAACACAGACACGAACCAAATTGCAGCAATTTATAAGCCAACAAAATTAAAAAAAAGCTTGTGGCCTGTTTTTGACGTATGAAGATGTAAAAACGAGCGAAGCTCTTTCTCTATTTCGATCAGTACAGAAGTAATAGGCGGTAGCAGCTGCTGTATAAAAACCCAAAAAGTGTTTTCTGAGAAAAAAAATCGAATTTAAATTCTCTGGAAAATCGTGCGAGGTAAATTGTAGAGGCAGTCCTTGCTGCTGTAAATATTAAATTATCTTATAATTAAAAATATGGTTTTGATACTCAAATTTTACAAAAAATTACAATAAGCGGTACAGAGAAATTATAGCATTCTAACCAAAACTAAAACTGTAGTACACTTAAAAATGAAGTGGTGATTCTTATTTTTTTATCGCTAATAAGTAATTAGGTTTAATCAAAAATGTACGTACTATCGTTTCCAGTGTGTTAAATAAAGTGGTAAAAATTTACGATTTTCCAAAATTCACAGAAGGCGTCACAGTAAAAGTAATACACTGTGATACGTAGCAAATAGTGGCTCATCTCTAGCTCCATGACCCTACATGGCTAGACCTATTGAAAAAATGTCCAGTTATTTAGCAGTTAATTAATAACAAAGCGTCGAATTTGCCTTAAAGTCTTATATCACAGTTATTAACAATTTACGAATTGATATCTTTGAAAGGAGAGTGATTCTCGATAGTTAGCAATTTTTTCGATTACTTATGAAAAATGCAGTTTATTAAAAATCTAATTTTTTAGGCGGTAGTACACATATCTAGGGTTGCAATTTTTTAGATGATATATTTGGAAAGAAGGTAATTGTTGACAATAATGCTAAAAATGTTTGACTTTCCCAAAACTACCGATAAAGCGACTTGTAGCAATGTTTGTAAATACAGAGTAAATGCAATACTATTAAAAAAAATTAGAGACTGGTTTATTTGTAGGAGCTTCTTAAACTTTAAAATTATATTCTGGTTTATTTTCACTAAGCAAGTAAATTGAACAGACGCTACCGATAAAATTGTTATAATATAATAAATATAAGTTTCTAATAATAACAGTGATCTCTATACATGTTTTTAAGTTAAGTTAAGATTTTGTTAAAAATCCGAGTTTTAGATGTGGCAGGGTAGTAACTGTACTAATTGTAAAAATATTTTGTGTAGCGCCTACAACACATTTGTTGACAGCCTTACATTTCTTTTCTTATCTCATGTAAGAAAATAAAGCACCACGACGAGTCGTTTTATTAGCAGTTGAGACACCCCGTATTTAGACGTGGTTTTACAGGTGCCCCTATCTGTGCACTTGCACTTATGCGCCGCCATTTGACCGACGCTGCATAGGCGCTGGTTTCTTTAATTTGATATATGGTCTGTCTATAAAGTAACACCCCTCCCTAACTAACTTTTGAACGACTTGATATTTTACCACAATATTTGGTGTGCTTTAATGGGAAATTAAATACTATTTTTTACCCAAAAATTAAATTTTGTATCATTCAAAATGGCGGCTGGGCGCCATTTTAAAATTTTGTTTTACATAGAAAGGAAGGTCGAGTGACACCTCATTTAAAAGGTCTTTTAATTTTGCGTCTGTTTCTAAAGTTTCAAAGAAAAATATTTAGCCATAACAAAATGGCGGATTTTAAACAAATTGTTTTGATTTTTTTATCCAGGGTCGGGTGACACCTCATTTGAAAGGTCTTTTAGTTCTGCGTCTGATCCTACAGTTCCAAAGAAAAATATTCAGCCATAACAAAATGGCGGATTTTAAACAAATGGACTCACTCAATTCAAAATTGTTTTGATTTTTTTATTCAGTAGTCCACTTCCACAGGTGGCTGGAAATAATATTGAAAACGTTATGTTCCAAGAAGACGGTGCGCCGCCTCATTATTATAGACCTGTTTCTGACATTCTCAACGGACATTTTCTTGGAAGATGGATTGGTAGGCGGGGGCCTGTAGAATAGCCGGCTCACTCCCCAGATTTAACTTTCTTAGATTTTTTTTCTATGGGAATATCTGAAATCGAAAGCGTATTGAAGAACTGGAGCAACACATTACAGAAGTTTGCAGAAATATCACTCCAGAAACTTATGAAAATGTAAGGCAGGAATTTCATAACCGGCTTTTTATGTGCCAAGAAGTGAATGGTAAACATTTCGAACACTTAATTTAATTAATTTATGCTTTAATTTTTAGTTTTTTTAAATAGACTTCTTTATCTTCAAACATTGTCATTTCGTTATTGCTAAATATTTTTCTTTGAAACTGTAG
This sequence comes from Ctenicera cuprea, assembly GCA_958336395.1. Lineage (NCBI taxonomy): Eukaryota > Metazoa > Arthropoda > Insecta > Coleoptera > Elateridae > Ctenicera > Ctenicera cuprea. Next base: position 34,070,409 of record OY284488.1, read on the forward strand.
GGTCAGACGCAGAACTAAAAGACCTTTCCAATGAGGTATCACACGATCCCCCTTTCCTTTAAAGAAAAAATTCAAAATGGTGCCCAGTCGCCATTTTGGACGATACAAATTTTTAATATGGTCTGAAAGATAGTATTTAATTTCCCATTATAGCACACCAAATTTTGTAGAAAAATATCAAGTTGTTCAAAAGTTAGTTGTGAGGGAGGGTTACTTTATAGACACAGTGTACATTATATTAGGTAGGATAATATCTAAATATATTTTCGGTGCCTTACATTTGGTCGAATTCATATTTAGAGAAGCATCAAATTAAACTTTTTCTAAATTAAACCAATTTTCTATCTATTATAGCAAGCTAGATTTCCAAGGAGTGCTTCAAAAACGAATAAGCTCGTGTGTTCCAATATTACTACATAAATTGTCAAATCAACTTAAACATATTATAAAAATTAAAATCCATACACATATAAAAGCTCAAAGGGTATTCTTCTCCGGTTCCTCAAGCGGCTACCGCTTCACCAATTTGGACCATTTTTTTTCAATGAAAGGTCTCTATCCTCAGATGGAACATGAAACATTTTTATATTTTTATTCTACGTCGATTTTTCAATAATAATTATTTTAACTTAGTCTGCTAAACGCGCTTTACTTGAGGCGACATCTACACCAACGCCGCGTCTCCTCATGGAACTAATGCATCACGTGACTTAGCATTTAGCCGGCTCAGTCAACGCTCAGTCTGTCAGTGCATTGTGCGCTGGGGTAACACTAGTATGTAATTATGTTTTAAAGTGGCTTTCTGTCAATTTATTTGTTTGTATTTATATGTGGATTACTATTACCAGCGCCCGAACGTCCGGAGCTCAAACTGTTGTGGCCCAAACAGCGGCGCTCAAAAGTCCCGCCCATGAAGGTTTTGTCTTAAATTTTATTCCTTTGTAAAGAAATTTAATACTTTCATTCCTACATACCTTTTATAAGTTACGCATTCAAAGAGAAAGCATAAGTTAAAAGTAAAATGGAAAATTTTGCAAAATCCAGACTAATTTGAACAGGTTCGTAACGTCCACATCCAGATCGGCGAATATTTACCGCATTCGCAATTCTTTGTGACAATATCCGACGCACAGCACAACCACACAACCACACGTAAAATAATATAGCAACTGTTTATTTTACCTTTCTCATTTCCAATTTATTTATTCTAAAGTTCTTTTGTCCTGACATTTTTCGTTGACGCTCTTGGTTTGACTGTGTTTTTTCTGTCGTTTTTTCGAACTTTAGTGTTATTTGTACTCAATGTCACAATGTGTCTAGAATCGCCCAAATATCTAAATTGATTTTTGCTAGTTTATTATTTAATATACAATTTCTTTAATATATAAATAAATTGTCCTCAAGTAAATCAATAACAACAATTATGGTTTGAAAACTGTCCATGCCATCTTTAAATACTTTCTAAGTTTCATAATTATGGTATTATAACAATCCTTAACTTCTACAGGTTAAAGTTAAGAATTGTTTTATTTACAATAAATTAAAATGAACGTCAACGAAGTAGAAGAAGAAGCTAGAACCTATAAATACAAATTTATATTTCACTAATCTCCCAAATTTTACTCTGATGCCTTACAAAAATTTTTGAAAAATATGAAATTGATTAGCTATTGATTCAAAAACGCAAACACCCATTGTTATAGAACATTTAAACAGATTGATAGCTTATTTGAAGTAATTTATTAAGGTTAACAAGAATTTTCAACGATATTAAGAATTTGGAAAAGAAACGATACTTTTCATCAAGTCACCAAGTTCTATTGCTATAACAACACTAACTGTTTACTTTCTAATATAACCTTCGACAATGCCATGTAAACATGCCGAAATACGTATAAGGTTAAAATAAATAAATATTGTTAAAGTAATTAAGTATTTTATATACAGATAATCATTTAATAATACTTTATTTATTCTTTGTATATTTTTCATAACTCTTTAAATAACGCTTTTATGGCAGTGTTTTGGTCCAAAGTTTAAAGTGCATGTAATCAGCTGTAGGGCGGCTGACGCAAGCTCAACGTTTTTTCTTGTTTTAATCTTTGTTAAAAGCAATGTTCTTCTTTTTAAGGTGTCATACCTTTTTATTACTACATGTATTTATATTACTATAATTACAGATACAGATTAATATTATATTTTTATAATAGTATTCATAATTAGTATGCACGGTTGCTGGTAGATGGCGCTGGAATAGATTTTGCAATAATGTTTCAAGGCGTTGAGGATTCTCATTTAATATTAAAAATAGCTATTCTGGGGAAAATTCGGCTGCATCTTAGTAGTTTTCTGTTGTTTTTCAGTCATTTATTGGCGCCAGAATATTTAGAAACGTATAAAGTATGGAAAGTACCAGCGACCTGTTTCGTCCATATTTTATTTCATAAAAATTCGCTGACAATTTCAAAGTTACAGAGTTAAAACATAGTTGAAAAAGTTATGCTAAAGCGAAAATATTTGAATTTTCCCAACTCAATTTAATTCAAAAACCGTACACATCTACATAGATTTAATTTCTTTCACTTAGCTAACCAATGCAGCGTAACATAGAAGTTCCATTAACATTTAACGGACTAGCTCTGTTCCGACCACGACAGATATTTTAACAATTTTGTCTGTCGGGATCATCAACAAGTATTTATGAATGTCTATCTGCAGCAAAGGAAAACTGCATCAACAACTTGTGCAATTGTTAATAAAGATGAACGGTTTAAAATCTGCACGTTGAGCAGAATTGCAAATTTCAAAGAAATGAGTGATTTCTGTATAACTACTCTATATTGTAAACATATATGCATATGTAAATCTAGTGGTCGCCATTTTCGCTTAGAAATATTGCAAATTGAAATTGAAAATTGAAATAACTAGAAGAAAGCTAGTAAAAATAAAAAGTTTCTAGTAGTATAGAGTTTCAAGGTGTATTAATGCAATACGAGATCCTCTACCATAATCATTTTTTTTTAATTTTTGGGGAGTAAAATGTGAAACAACCGTCAAAGATTTTTCGTTCTGGAAATGCGGCACCCTTTGTGTAGTTATGCCTAATCTTACAATAAATCAGCAAAGAGGTTATTAATATCGCAAGCATCCGCAGCCATGCAAGTATAAAGCGACTCATAAATACAAACAGTCGCATTTCCATTTGTATTTGAAAGCACGGTGTACTTTAGTTGCGACGTTTCAGTATCTACTAGGTCAGATAAGGGTTGGTTTCTGTAAGTGACTACCCTTGTCAACGCTAAATCTTCTCGAGTGCGCTACATGCAATATTTGTACACGCGGTTGCTGAAACTGTTGCAATAACCGTGCCATACTGACGGCGAAATAATGGGAAAAATCCTAATAAAATTTGCGCGATAACCGCTCAAGTATTGCTGCACCAGATACGCCTATTCTTTCTGCATAATTGCGCTGAAATCTACGATGACATTTATTAGTCATAAAAAGTTAGTAGTTTATAAAAATTAAATCACGCAAGTAATGTGAATTTTTCAAATAAATTTACTTGCTCGAAAATGCAATCTTTTTAAAACCACATTTAAGCTATTTTTTCCAATTTATCACGCCGCAGTCTAGTTATTAAAGTTTATTTGCTTTTGGTAATGAAAAATAAATATTCATGTTCATTATATTGGATATTAAAATTCATAAATTCATAAAAAAGCTGTAAAACACCCTAATATGAAACATCAATGTTGTCGTTAACAGCGAAATCTTTTAGAGTGCTGTGCCGGGAGTCGCACATCCGATCATGTTCAATTAAATGGGAGTTTCGCTGCGAAATTGGTGTAGCGCCAGCAAAAATATAAATAATTAACATTCTCGTCATAAAGGCTCACCAACGCATACCGAACAGTTCCAAAATGTAATTTTACTTAACACCAACGTTCTTCGACTTTTATTATATTATTGAGGGTGCCACGAGAAGTTAAAGTACGTAAAAATTGCCTACCAATAAATAAAACCGTTTGTGGAACATTCTAGGGTTCTATTAGTTCACAAGTGTCAAAACCAGCGGCGTTCCGTAGGTTTAAAATTTGAGTAGGCACTGGCAAAAATTATTTAACGTTAAGATTCAAAAGTAAAAAAATTACGGAAACTCCAATTTAAAAAGCCTTGTTGTTAAATGAAATTAATCTACGCATAAAATCTTCATTAAATTTCACTTTGTCGTTATGCACTCTAATTTGATAAAGTAAACATTCGTCTAAAGCTATGTTAATGCGTGATATGCCGAATAATTTTAATCTAACAGTTGCAGATAAATGTTCTTTGCTCGACGAACGTTTTTTCGGTTGCAGCTGAAAATTTTTATAAAATAGAGTATCTTGTTTCAGAATATACTTTTGCGGGGTTAGATATAAGTGAAAATAGTAAGCAATTCCATCAAAATCGTTAATTTTTAATATATCTACCAGTTAGCCAGTCCATTCTTTTATACCATTCAGTATTAACTGTCTGTCTGTAACGGCCCTAGTCATTTTGAAGTACATCGCCCATGATTTTGTATTTTTATTTGTTTTTCGTAAGAATATCCGTTAAATTTTTCTATTAAAAGCTGGTCAACGAGGATTTCCATATTTACTGCAAATTTTCAAACTCCGTATGAAATAAATAAACACACAATAGCTGCCCACTGCAACTAACTACCGCCGACCGGCGCAAGTAAAGTACTACAGAGGATGTGCCTTTGCCGTGCTTATTCCGTCTGAAGTTCCTACTATTTCTTTGCATCTGTCCATCTGATCATTGCATTTATTGTATCAATGTCCATGCAAACGTGTTAAGAATAATAAATTGCGTATGCGAAACTGTGTTTAAAGGCAACGGTCTATTTATTTGGCGCTTAATTTTTAATGTTACGCGGTGGTGTTAAAAAGTAAAAACGGTCTAAAAGTAATTTTTATTATTGAAAGTTAGAATTTGAATTTTTTTTTAAGTTTTGGGTAGGCACTGCCTACCCTGCCTAATAGGACCGCCACTGGCCAGAAAAACATTAATTTATTTAATTTAATTTTCTGAGTCACTTATATTAGATTTATTGAATTTGAGCTAACCGTTTGTGAAATTAATAGAAACACTGACTTCTTCTTTAACAAAATTTTGAAGTAACAGCTGCAACATACCTTGGATTGGTCAGGCGACAAACAACAACTATTTTTAGCGCAATTTCCGTTTCGTTTGCGGATTTTATGTGCAAAGCAGTAAATTTACCTTTTTGTAAATAATATTTCCGCTAATGAAATATTTAATGGCGCAGTAAAGTTATAACATAATAGTGTAAAATAACCCTCGTACAAAGCTTGTAGTAACATAAAAGCAAATGTTTTAAACCGCACTAATGAAACGTCGCAGTACAACATATTTTAATCAAAGTTGTCCATTTTATTAACGCCGTTTGCGGTTTTCACGTCGCGAGTGGACGCAACATCATGGATACATAAACCACAAATAATTTAGAGGGTGGTTAATTTTAACTGCAATTATTGTAGCTCGGAACGGCCGAATATGTTATTGATAAAAGTTTTGGGGTGCTCATTAGGACCACCAGCGCAACCATAAATTAATGCCTATTTATGACAGTTTGTTGCCGTTTAATGAGGCAGAATTCTGGGACCTCAGAGAAACACATTCGAAAATCTGTAACTGCTGTATATTATGTAGTCCAAATTAATTGCTGTTTGAAGAAGGACTGACACTAGCATTTCCTCTATGAACTGTTTCTAACTTTGAAGGTTTTCTTTGCTTGCTTTGATGACTATCTAAACTAGAAGTTAGGGGAAACATTTCAACGGTAGAACTTTAAACTTAAAAAAAATTGTATTTTCAAACTTTGTTTTAAAAACTTTTCTTTCACTTTATTCATCTTATAATTATTGTCTTAAAATATATGCGTCGCCACTGATGAAGAATAAGAACCCGTTTTATTACGAGCCAAAAGTGTAGCGAATAAATTAGCAAAAGAAAAATAAAATATAAATTGCTTAGCTTATACTAACATTTTTATACCTAATTCAAGTAACGACTTTCTTTTCCTGACTTGAGCAGTAAATCCCAAAGTAGTTATCGCTAAATATAAAATACGTCGACACTTATTTTCTCCTTGAAATTAAATCTGCGAAAGGGTGCAAATGTAATCCCTCTTAAGTAAAAGTAGAGCACCCTCTATTAAAGAGCTTTAAACTTCGCAAACATCATGAAGTCAAACTCATACGTTTTACGTTTTCAAGAACTCCTAACCATCACGTCACGCCCTTCGCGTTAAAGTAATTCACGTCAGCAGCAGGAATGTCCACAGAAACGGGGAAACAAAGAGCAACGGTGACACCCTCGTAAGGGAAACTCTAGAGATGGCATTATACATCCGCATTGTATATTTGTTCGTGAAAGTTTAAAGCCCTTTTAATAGCTCATTAAACTTTCTTACATCCTCCATTCGTGTTTTACCTAACTTAAAGGTAGACAATATTTGAATAATTAGCTCTTGGCATCCAAGTGGGGTAATCAATGCCGTGACATTTCAACAATAGCTATGTGATCACTGTATTTGCGTGCTTTCTGTACAGTATTGCGACGGTTGTTGTTAGGGGAAGGGACGGATGTCGGAGGGAAGTTGCATACGTCATTAGCGAGCTATTGAGAGCTCTACATTCTAGAGCACTGATTTATGGTGACTATGCCAAACGAATGTTGTGTGTAGCTATGCACCTTGCTTGCTAGTTTTAGCTTAGTTGCGATACGAAACTGTTTACCTTAAATCCCTTTACATGACGTAGTAAACACATTAATGATTAATGTTATTTGTCAACCTTGCATTATTTAGAAGGTCATAGCTATAACTTGATTGCTTGGTACAGAACGGGTTCTTCTAAACTTAGTGTATCAAAGTTTTGAAGCTGAAAAGGTTGCTCAAATTGTAATTCAAAATCCTCGGAATTTTAAAGATAGTTTATGTAGAGTTGTTTTAATGTTTCTCCTTCTAAGTCAGGTCTTGTTACAATTTCAAAATAAACTGGAACTTTTTTAATTTAACGTACCTCATCGCAGCAGTTTTCTATACTTGATAGTATTGATATCAAATCTGTTATTATTTATATTTTGTCAACCTTTCTATTTTCAATAAAAGGTTATAATCGTGTCTATATTTTTGTACAGTAGACCAAAATAGTAATATTATAGTTTTGAAAGCCGTAAAGACTTTTAGAATATACTCTTGAGCCAAGAATTGAGCTTCCCTGCTGCATTTTACAAGAGTATGAAATTGAAAGTGTCACTCACATGAGCAGCCAAGTAGATAGTATCAAATGATGTATTCTTGTTCTAATGAAAGGTTTGATAAATTCTTGTGATAAAGATACTGAAATTATTATTATAGCTAATTATTTCCAAGGTTTTCGGTCAATTTAATTTAAAAACTTTTTTATATTGAAATTTAATTATTTTCTGACAAATGTAAACCGCTAATAGAATTTAATGTTTTAAGGTGACGGAAGTTTACTGTAGAAAATGCTACTTCCGACAACTATGCAATAATATTAAACAGTAGATATTCAATTTTATGCTGTTATCTTTTCATTAGCACGTATTAAAAACCTGTTTAGATGATCTGAGATATTTCATATTTTGAAGGAATAGTTAGAAATATATTGTTTTAAATATTGTATATTTTTATTTTTGGGAAACATTTTACCGTATTTAACTGTAAAAAACAAACTGTTACATCTTCAATTATACTAGGGACATTTTATCGAATATGAAGAAATTACTGCTACATGGTATACTGAAAACAATTGAATATTAAAGTAAATTATTGTGTAGTTGTGCTTTCTTATAAGACCAAAAGATAAATGTTAATTTGTTTGTGACGCCAACACTAATAAACCAAATAAGACCCAAAAAGTTTAGCCACTTTAGTATAGATGGCTAAAATGAAATCACGCTTTTTTGGTTGTAACCGTTGCTTATTTTGCCAAATTTTGAATTGTTTTGTAAACAATTTTTCTTGAACTGAGATGTTTAGAATAGCGTTGAGATATAAAGGCTTTATTGCAGATGATAGTATTAGTATATGAAAAGTGGGTTTATGCTAAAAAAACAGTCAAAGATGAAAGTTAAAGCGAAATTAAGCAGTAACTTATTCATATTGTAAGAAGTATTTGAGCGTCGCTCAGAAGTTTTGCCAATACTATTTTACAACAAAATTGTTTTTGTTTACTCAGTTTAAATAAGCAGTTATACTTTTACGATTATTTCGGTACAAAACATTTGAAATTTTCCGACTAATAAAAATTAAGCAAGTTACACAACAATAAAATCGATGAAAATAAAGTTGTTCACAAATAAATAAAAAACAAATTACAACAAAATTGTGTCGTTTTTTGTGTAAATTATTTTGTTTCGCATTTTCAAAATAGGGACGCTGAAAGATCACATTAAAAGTACGAATAGGTCATAATATTTTCTATTTCTTGCATATACAGGGTGAACTATTTTTGATGAAATTGCAGGGTTTGTCTTGCTAACTATTAACAATAAAAATATGAATGTAGCACTCTTGATAAGCAGAGTTTAGAAAATTACGATTTTCTGGTAGCACATTTTCAAAAAAATTATATTGATGCAAGGCGTTGAGACAAATCGACAAGTCGTCAAACATTTAGCATCGTAATAACCCTAGAGGAGATACCGTTATTGTATACCATACGTTTTCAAATTGCATGTCGATCTGGCAACTGATTTTTGACTAAACAAGCGTTAGGTCTTGTGCTTCCGATCTTAATTGTTTTGTAAACTTAATATTCCCGATGAAACTACATTATGTTTACGTTGGCTGTAAATATTATTTAAACATTCTCTTAAAATTGTTTTTTTTTCGTAGCGATGATGGTAAAAATTTGTAGCTTAACAGGAAAACTTGTATTTAGATTAAAATTATTTGTTTTTAAAATGTGCATGTTAATTACAAAAACCAGCAAAGTATTTTGTTTAAAATCTACCATAAGTACTTTAAAAATATTAACCTTTTATGCGTTAAAATATTTCTTATCGTTACGTTTTAGCCTGATCAGTAACTATTTATGTAGATAATAAGAAAACTGTTGCATGTACAACATGCATAATCGAGACTCGGGACGCTTTCCTATAAGAATACCAGTGTAATTAAAAGTCGAAAATTTTTGTTTTTGGTGGAACAGATTGTTTGGAATTGAGGAACACCCAGAGACACAAAATTCGACATCCAAAAATGCTAAGTGGGCTGAGATTGACCCACTAAAACTTACTTGATTTCACTTGTAAATTTATAACCAGATTCTTCAGGGAGAGTGGGCCACTGCTGAACTAAAAAACAAGCAAGTGGGCCGAACCTTACCTTACTATGACAATATAGTACTTTACCAAGTGCAAAAAATTTTCTGCGATTTTTGTGCGCCACGTCAAGTTCGTTAATCACTTTGCCGATGTGAATCAATTTTGCTAATAAAAGTTTTTAAACGACCGACGTAAATATGAAAATGTGCGCTCGCAAGCCGCACTTGCGGCTGACAGCGAAGTCAGAGATATCAATGCCATTTTTAATGTTTAAAGGAACTATCTTATAAATACGCAAAATGTGCAGAAACTCTCCGACGTTTTGAATATGCAATGTACCGGTTGTCATTATTTTACTGGAGACAGGCAACGAATGAATACGATAGGGAAGGGATGTAATGCACGGGCGAAATAGGGATTCATAAATATAAATGAATACTTTTAAAATTTAATTAAAAAAATTATGTATATACTTTAATTTTAAAAGTATCCAAGGATACATAAATCCCCACTTTGTACGTTACTTTCCTATTCTTTCTTTGTCACACTCATTAGTTGCTCATGTTTCCAGTATGTATGTCTAAGCAATGGTTGTAACCAGTATACATACATTACGAGGAAATTGATGTAAATAATTAGTTGCTAAACGGATAAGCCAGTTGGTAGGCCAACATTACTTTGGGTGGACTTGCACCTTTGGTTGCGTGCCCGGTTTACACCTACCGTAACAGATTAAAATTTAAAACTTAAACGTGGATTTCGTTTATTCCTTATTTTCACTATAAAGTCATAAAAATCTAAATTTCTAAAATTCGTAGAGAGACAGCGAAAATAGGGAGTTCAGTTTTTGAGCATCATTGTGAAATGATTTAATTTTTTCAGTTTTTTTAGCTTTCAAAATGCTCTTAAGATACCATAATATTATCTCCTCCCAGAGCTACTACCTTACCAGGCTTGTCATTTTTGAGTAGCGCTTCTTACTAGAATCTTTACACACAGAAAAACAATTACTTGTTTCAAACTGGATAATCTTAGATCAAGAATATCTCTGTTTTGTATATCCACAAGTAAATATTATCTTACTTGAAGAAAATAAAACTCTTGAATTTAATTGCTTGTGTTAAATGGCTAATAGTTTTAAATGAAAAATATCCATTTGCTTGGATTAAGTAAAAAAGATATAATTGCACCAAGAAAAAAAAAATATTTGCTGTGAGCAATATTATTTGCTTACAACAAAATGCTCAATAGTTTTGAATAGAAAATGTTTATTTCTTTGGATTAAGTAATATAAATATCATTCCAGCAAGTAAGTGCCAACATTTGCCGTGAGTAAAAGAACTTTCTTAGACCGAGTAGCTAATAGTTTTAAATGAAAATAATGCTATTGTTTAAATCAACCAATAAGACATGATTAGATTAAGTAAACACAAATATTGATTCAAAATCAAAAATGCCCTTCCTTTCTTGGTTTGTGGCAATTGCACCTCAGCTCCTATAAAAATTTGTTTCTAATATTATACATAGTATGAAATTATTGAATGTCAAATTGACGCCACATGTCACCGTCAAAAGTTCTTTTTTTATAAAAAATAGTCTTTAGTTAGATCTAATTAATTTTGATATTCGTATTCTTTTAAAACACGATTTTTTTTTGGAACTGAGGAACAATCGCCCACAAATGAAGAAAGAACTACACTTGTGGTTTTGCATCAATATTGTACAGCAAACTGAATATTTGGATCTGTATACATACTCCCCAGAAATTATATCACCTAAAAGGAAAGAAAACCTAAAAACGGAAAACTGGCATTACTTGCATTCTATTTTTTAGTGGGATATATTTACAGGTAATTTTTTATGTGAAAAAAATACGAGTAATTCAAACGTTTTATTTGTTTACTTTCATAAGAACTACATTATGTCTACCTTAAACTTTAGGTCATTTTTGACATAGATACAAACTTTTCGGCATCTAATACATGCAAAATTGTGGGTACATTAGAATAAATATTTTTAATTGGAATAATTGCTTTTTGTGAAGTGATATTTACTTTATAAGCCCTATAGTGTAAATTGAAATTTACAGTGTGTAGCAAATTATAAACAAATAAACATAAACTAGAGTCTTCTTTATTTATTAAAATAATTTTGATCTGACCAAATTGAGGTGTATCGTTTACATAGTCAATCATGATCACATCTGATATATTATAGCGAATACCATTTATTGCATACCAGTTTGTGGAAACTGAATCATCAAAGATTTTTGAATTTACTAATTGAATATCATCGTCAATAATATTATTTTCCAAAATGTTGTCTTCTATTTTACCAAAGCTAATAATATCAGACAAACCTACATTTGAAACTAGTCTTGTAAGAACTTTTAGTTGCATTCTAATGGCTAACGTGTATGGCAAATTTCTGCGGCTACGAACATTGTTGGAATTAGTTTTGAGGTCTCTATGCTTGGCTTCAAATCTCATACACGATAATTTTAAAAGAGGGCCGGTCTTTAACATTATTCTTTTATAATGCAATAAAAAATGATGTTTTGGTTTTAAATTGCACTTAAAAAATGAAGTGTATATCTCATGATGCTCTGTAACCAAACACTGCAGTAATTCTAGCAACTCTGCAGATACACAAGTAGATGTAAGAATATCAGTAATTTGTAACAACTTCAGATAGAAGTTCCATATGGGATCACCCTCTGGGACTAAATTTCCGATTATGAAGCGAAAATTTCTCACCAAACATAGCATTTCTGAAGCGGACATGATGATGCATCCGTTTATCAAATGTTCATTTTTAATTTTTGGGGGAATATTTTTCTCGGAACACTCGTATAAAAAGTACTTGAGTTTTGAATTGAATGTATCAAGTGTGAAATATTTTTGTATTATTAGGTGTCGTATTATTAGAGCCATGTCATATCTATGCACCCCTTCAAATAAGTCATGCATTACGTCACATGCCCAGTTATCATATACATGAAAATGTTGTAAATCATGCCAAATGCAATCTTCTTTAATTCCAAATGAAAAGTTTTTGAGGTGTTCACTATAATCAAGTTTCTGTTTAATGGAATTTTCATCTTCTATATTTTGTTGCTTAGTAATTGTGTTAGGGCTAGTGCAAAATCTGCAATAGTGCTTGGCAGAAAAACTTTCAGTATACCCAAAAATAGAATGCAATCCTAGGTTATCACCCACGATCAAAGTCACCGTAAAATATACTTGAATATTTCTATCATTTAATTGCAGTGTAATGCCATTGTCTTCTAAAATTTTCAATTCATTTATCAATGGATTAAAGGTAGCTCTGTTTCCAAATACTGCCCGGTCTGAACTATGGAAAAGAAAAGCCAAAAAGATATTTTCTAGCCTGCTAGAATATTCTGGAGGAATTGAAGCTATAGTATAATGTACTGCACCTAATTTATAAACTCCTGCATGACTACCAAGCGGATTGCCACATTCAAAATCATCAAAGTATAAGATAATTGGAAACACTATTTTATCATTATATTTAACTTGGATCGATTGCCATAATGGACCTTGCATTAGATTAGTTATCACATTGGGTGAAATATTATTTTGGGAAGTTTTTAGATAACCAAGAAGTTGATCAAACACACCGGGGAGTTCTAGAAACATACGCAGGTTTTCTCTCATAGGTAAAAAAGTTGAAGTCATATTTTTGAGAACCATCGACATTTGATTATTCTTTTTACGTTCTTCAGGGCATATACCAACTACACACTGAACCGGTTTAATCAATTTATCAGATTTATAAAAAAAAATCAGTCTCCGATATTCTGTATGTAGATTAAATACTTGAAACAGATTGCGCATCATATTCAGCATAATTTTTAAGTATTTAACAATAGGCTGCAATTCTTCTACATCATTAAAATTTAATTCGAGTATTTCTATTACTGCATCAATTGCTTTGGATGCAAATAATTCCGAAACTTCATCGATAACACTTTGAATGCAAGACCCTGTTAGTGACATGTTGTCATAAAGTTTTGACACAAACTTTTCAACCGATTCTTTCCAAACTTTTTCAAAAAAATTAAATTTTGATTCAATATACTCATCTAAATTATATGATCTTTTACTATTATGACGCTCGAATGTGTCAGGAGGTTGTTCAAAATCAGCATCATCTAAGTTTTCAAATTTGGAATTTTCCGAAACATTACTTGAATTTGAATTATCAGATGTAATTTTAGTACAAGACGCATTACTGTGTTTATTATTTACATGTTGCTTAAAAGCATCTTTCCTTTGAAAAGAACGTTTACAATTACTTATAGGGCATATAAAGTTATTTACGATCTTATGAGCATACTCCAAATGTATTACAAGTTTATTTGTTGTGTCAAATAGTTTTCCGCAATGGCAATTCATAATGTATAATGAAATGATGCTAGATTAATTAAATCAAATAATTTAAATATTTAAATTAACAAAAGTAGGTATTTAAAACAGTTACAAAAAACAGAAAACAATGAAAATATAAGCAATAACCAATAATAGCTTAGGTAATTATAACTGCGAATTAAAAACAAAAATAATAGCTACGTAATTAGAAATTAGACCATCAAACAAAAAACAAACTAAGTAATTATTTCTTCCTCCAAGGCCTTCAGTAAGTACATAGTATAAGGAAACTCCTTATCATGTATGGTTTTTATTTTAAAAATAGCTTGTTGGACCAATGTCCAGATGTGTTCGCTTTGTACAGGATATTTAGCATTGAACACATGGAATATTTTAAAAAGCGTATCAAGACCTATAATTACAGAATTGAACTGGTACCTTATAGTATCCACAACTACAAACACAGACTGTATGTCTTTGAAACTAGTACCAACTATCAACAAATATGGCTGGACGTGTTGCTTTCGAAGGAGAGCCTTTTCTTTTTGTTTATTAATGGTTTTTTCTACGTCACCGGCAGTCTATAAAAAATCATATTGAAAACGTATTACCCATTCATGGAAAGAAAAATACCGACTTACACTTGACTGTATAATTATGCTTTCTATGCACTCAATAATTGTAAATTTCCAACAGTCATTTCTTGTGATCTTAATTCTCCCCTTGGGCGGTATCATGTGGCACAATAAATTAATTTGACAAAACACTTTTGAATCTAAAAGTAAAACAAATAGATGTATGGTTTAAGGGACAACATAGGTAAAAAAAATGTAGGTATATGTGCGTACCATCTGACAATTCTCTTTCGTCACAAATTTCTGAATAATTTGATAAAACTTCCTTATCCCTTATTTTTGTTGTTCCAGAAACTCCAATAATAGTGTCAATAAATTTGCACCAATTGTTCAACAAGTTCAGGCCACACCTCCCATAATAGAAATCAAAATCTAAATTAATCTGAAATGAAAATCATCATTAAGAGTGTATTTAAAAGCAAGAAATGTTTGTTTTTGTATACATACCAACTGTTCAGCTCGAAGATCATTTAATATTGGCCACTCACTCAGAAACGCCTCCACAGTATCTTTTTGGGAATTCTTTCGAAAATTTGCTGTGTTTTTCCAGTTTTTAATTACTTCATCCCACGGTTCGTTAAAGTGCTTCAGGAAAGTAATACTCTCTTTAATATCTTCTAAAATAAAAATATATTAAAAATATTTACATTAAAAATTATCTTATTTTAGATTACCATGGAGTGGTACACACGGTTTAACTGATGATGGGCCTTCTCCTGCTTCAGCATCTAATTTTCTTTTTACTTTACACTTAACAGTGTCACCGCTCTGATAAAGTAAATTTCGCGCCTTGTCAACCAATCTGCCTTTTGCTAGTATACCTTTGCTGGCACCAGCCTCTCTCTTAGGGACATATGGTATATAATAAGTAGAAGAAGACTCTCTTGGGAAAAGATCTGTTACTTTGCTGCACAGCAATAGGTATTGATCATGTTTTAAACGACTGTAAAATACATAATATTTATTATGGTATAACGATTGTACACTAGCAAAGGTAACACTTACTGTGTAATAATGTAATTATAAATGTGTTTAATAATAATATCAATCAGTCTGCTTCTATTGGAATCGTCTAAAATATTATTTTGCTTGTAATAATTTAAAATTGTTTTTCCGAATGCAGAGGTTTTCAGCAAAGTTTTTAAATTAAAATCAGGAAACTCTCTTCCTAAACTTCTGTTAATGTCCTGTAAACCACAGAATGCTGTTTCGCGGTTTTCTGTTGGGATAACACTCAAAGACTCTGTTGAAACATTCGAAGAATTTTGATCACTGACTGTGGACACCGTGTCTGTGTCCGACTTACTATCCTAAAATTAAATACAGAGTTTACATAATTAAAAAAAATAAGAATGAGTCATTATGAAAAACATTTTCTCTAACTATGCTATTTTTTCAAATGGAACTATTCCACATTCATTCCTCATGTTTCGGCATTTTTTGAAGAAATTAATTTCTATTTCGATTATTCGGAGTGAAAGACCTCAACACCTTCGGTTATATGATGTCATAGTTTATTATGATGACGATGATATTATAAATTATTATTGTTGGGACTACAGTACTCATAATTTTGTCTAATTTACACAAATTCTATTTATTTTTATTGTCTTACTTGGTTATTTAAAATGTTATGTTTATGATGGAATCGAAAAGTCCGGGATCATACTATGGACAAGACCATGCTAAATTCATAACTGGATCGAAAATTATCCATACATATATTAAAGCTCAAAGGGTATTTTTCTCCGGTTCCTCAAGAGGCTACCGCATAAGGTTGTAAGCTACTGCAAATTATTTTGCAGGGGGACCCACTAGTACTCATTTCTTTCAATTGAGGTAATTTTTATCCTTAGGGAGAAAAGATTGCAATTTGTAGCTCTAGGGAGAAAAAAATGTAATTTGTAGCTCTGGGGAGAAAAAAATTATATGTAGCTCTAGAGAGAAAAATTTTACATACTTAATTCTAATGTACTTTTAATCTTTGAAGTTAAAGTAAAATGCTTACGTGACGAAGAAGACTGTATATTTGATACTTTATCATGAACTTCTTACGTAATCCTAAAACAGGAATAAGTTCTTGAATATCTTTTTCTTCTAGATTGTTAAATATGTCCTCATCAATCTGATTGCCTTAAACAATTTATATATAATTAGATGAGAAATATACCGCTAAAATACTAAACTACTTAGTTAGGTACTTCGTTTAGTATGGAATGGGTTTGCAGTAAATGTGTAATAGTCGAAAAACTTTATTCGTTTGGTCTTAGTGCGAGTGCGATGTTACACTAATTTATAGAACAGAAAGTACCTACTACACAAAATTTAGACTTGCGATCATAAATAAAGAAAGAATTTGCGAGATTGCAGAACACCGTCGCGTTATATATACAATGGTAGACGGTTACGCGACCTTGAAAGGGCTAGTCGCCGCGATCAAGAGATTTATCAATCTAACCACAATTACCTACGATTTCATCATAAACATTACTAATTGCAAACATGCGATTACACATTACTTAAAATTATAAGGCACTGCATTAAACAATAAAGTAGGTACTTACGTTGAAAATCCGCTTGGAGATTTTCTAAATCCCACTCTGCTAATTTCACTTTAACGAACTCGTCCATGATAGGTATATAAGATTAAATCAAAATACCTACTCTTAGTTAAGATGATTGAAAAACACAAATAACTACAACAGCTTAATGCACGGCGTATTACACAAGACCATTCTGTTGTAATATAAAAACATGACTACCGAAGAAATCACATATCCGTTCGTCTGCGCAGCGAAAACCGATCGGGGGAACCCCCGAGCCCCAATGTTTATATCTGATACGTATTTCACTTTCTTGCATCAGAAAAACTGTTCAATAATGCAAACCAAGCACAACAACCGCTGTTACTAAAGTGAATTTAGCAACACACTGTACTACTTGATTTGAAAAAACGCGTATTCTTAAAGCAAAAATATATGTTATTTCTCTTCTAGTAAATAGTTGTCTCTGCTCAAATACAATATTTTGAATCAAAACAATATCTTAAGAAAATATTACTCTTGAATTAAGAAATTTGTAATTCTTTAGTTAAGCCTACATTTTCAATTCAAAATTTTATTTGTTTGAATTAAACAAATAATTTTAAGAATATATTTTTACTTGATTTAAAAATGTATTTCTCTGTGTGTATTTTTGACAAATATAGTAATAACAACATTTTTTAGATAGTCACACACATTAGTACATCCCCAAAACGTGTATTTCCAATCGAAAACGAGGTAATAATTCCAGTTTCGTTTAACGAATTCCAAAATTCAAACCCCTAAAAATGTATTAACTCTGTAAATAAGTTTATACATCTCGTACGTGAATTTGAGTTTTCCTAAAGTACGTATAACTTAGTATACGTCCTTAACCTCAATCTACTAGTTTTTAAAATCCTTTAAGCTTAATTTCCTGTAACTGTAAAAACAGGAACTTATATTAAATAACATTAAACCACGTACGCTCTTCGGAAAATCCAGATAAATATCAGGTTTATGTTGTCATAATAATGAGTGCGTAATGTGTAGAGAAACTAAAGCGATGGTTAGGGACGCGCTCAGTTTATTATTTATAAAATGAACGTATAATAAAAATCGGGCTAGATTTTCGCAAATTAATTTACTAACAAAATAGTCCCAGTATACGGGGACATTCAAATCACACTAAATTATAATAGCGTATACACAGCTCCATTTTCGCACATTCATTATATTATTTACCAAAAATTTCAAAAAATGAACGAAGACTTTCTCATCTATAATTTTTATGTGTTATATTCTAAAAAAACGGCTATAAAGTTTTACCCCAACAGAAGTTCAGAAAATTAAATACTCTTATCATGATAGGCGCGACAACTACTCACTCGCTAAAACTTTATTTAGAGTTGTTGGCGGCAGTGTAGTTAGCATACAAGTTCCGTTAGCAGCCGAAACTATTTTTAAATTTCTTCATGCAAAACTAAAGCAAACAATCGCTTCAACTTTACATACAATATTGCTTAGTATTAAAGAACACCGAAAACCAGAAAAAAATGAAGGTGTTACAAAAATATTGGTAGAAAACTAGACCCCTAAGCTTTACTACCTAAATTTAAAATAAGTTTACTCATTCCCGTTCACTAAATAAAATGACAATGATATCGAAACTTCAAAAATCTACAGAAGGCTTCACAGACCTTTGTGACAAAACCTTATTGTACCTTATTCCTAGCTCTGTTAATGAACAAAAATAAAAAAAATCGTATAAAAAGTTTTTCGGGGATATTTCCACGAAAATTTTGAAAATTTTAGTTTTTATGACTTCCAAAATGTTTGTACATAGTAATATCGTGTCAACTTTCATCCAGATCTACAAATTCGGTTTTGAATAAAAAGGCGTTAAAATCAAATTATTTAAAAAAAATTGTTTTGTTGGCTATTTTAACGGTAGAAAATAAAAACTAAGCAAATCATTTTGAACTTTCCTATACTTGAGACAATTTTACTCTTCCTCTTCTCAAAAGTATGTATGCCAACGTTGTAGCTCTACAGCAGTAGTAGTACAAAACAAACACACACATGTATTACTTCAGAAAGAGTAAATGCAACACATCATACCGATATAACCACCGCTCACTGATAACCAGCATGGCCACTAGAGCAAGATCTTGTTAGTCCAGGTGTATTTAGAAACATAGAAATTTATTTCTGAGAAAAACCCCGCCTTTTTCGAAAAACATTCGTTCACATAAAAAAGCAAAAATTTCATGGAAGGGGAATAATTAACCTCTCATAAATACTGCTGCACCTAAAAATTAACTTGTGAATCTTATTCTACTATCGCTCATAGGCAATTTAGCTTAAACAGAATCTTGTTGTCGATTCCCGTTTCTTACTAAAAGGAGCATGAACATTCGATCTTCAAAAAGACTCGATAGAGAAATTAGCAAACGGATACGAACCAAATAGTAGCTTATCCCTTATTCTATCAGCCTACAGAATAAAAAAAATCGTCTGCCTAGTTTTTGAAAAATATTTTTTTTTGATACTTCAAAATAAGAAATTTTTAGCTTCACATTTGTAGCAGTTCGACAAATTCTCCTAGTTTTTAACATTCTGTACTCCTATGGATTTTATATTATCATGTTGCGTGCCGATCTGATAGCTCGTTTTTGAGTTAATAGGCGTTAAGCTTACAATTTTTAAGAATTGTAAAAAGCGCCACAAAGAAGTTACCGGGCTGGGATACGAACTTTTGAAAAATTGGAGTTCATAAGCTTATATAATTTCAAAGAGATCGTGGCCAGTTTTGGAGCAATGATTATTTTATTATTTTCAAAATGTTGAAATAACTTTTACTCCACAGTTTACATGCATTTAATAATTCCCGTACAAAGTGATATTGTATTCCATTAGAGTTACCACCACATTTTTAAATATATAATAAGGCGTTAAAGAGAGAATTTTTAAAAATTTGTAAGGGTCCCCCTGTCATCAATATCATCTCACATTACCCACCAAGATTGAATTAGTTTTCCCGTATGTTCCACGCACTTTCGCTACTGTGTGGCCAGCTTCGCCGATCATTTCATCAGCAACAATTTTTTTTTGTGTTTTATGTGCTTTTGTAGTGGCAAGCAACTCTTTTTTTAAGGGGGAAGGTGGAAACGGTATTTCACTACACTCATTCGCGATATCTGTTTTGAACCACCAACTTGCTACTTATTGCTTCTTTTTCTCTCTTACTTATCAGCGCAGTGCGTCTTATTATCTCCGCAAGATTCAACTCCGCAGACGTACTACTTGCTGAACGCGACCCTCGTTTACCTGCAATAACTACCCTTCGATAATAATACAGTACGTCGTTACTCGTTTCATACCCAATACACACCGACTTTGTACCTGCCAAGTTAAAGTTCTTTTGACTATAGCTCTCGCTTCTGGTTTCCGATTTTTTTTTTAAATTTGATTTTCCGGATGAATTTTTGATACACTCTCACATTCCGAAGCTCATTGAAATCGAACTATCCGTATGGAAGTTAAAAGGCGCATACACCTACCCATCAACTCGCAGACAGACAATTTTTAAAAACGACATTTTTAGGTCGCTGAACGTCCAAAACAAGTATTTCTGTAATAATTTCCAATTAGAAAATTATACTGTACCAAAAGTATATGAAGTAGAGAAATACTTGGATTTGCCTTAAGGTTTTTTATCAGTTCCCATTTTCATATTTACAAAATTCAGTTTTCGAAGAAGATCTAACTTCCGTTTTTGTTTTATTGTTTTAAGCTTATATTCCACATATTTCAAAGCTAGCAAAATCGGAGAATCTATTCGGAAGATATGAAGGAACGTTCTTACGAATGAACAAACGAATGGTATTAACACAATTTCTTGACTAGACAATCTATTCTGCGGGTCTTTTCTTTATCACAACCGCCAATGATCACAAACTCCAATGTTTTCATATTTACGTGCACATGATTGTATCGCCTATGTTAATGGTTTGATCACAACACTCAATTTCATCATAACCCTTAAAGTGCATTTTTGTTTACAACCCCCAATAATCACAACCTCCAAAGGGAATATTTCGTCGAAGATGATCACAACTTCCATACGGATGATTTGATTAAAATGTCAAAGTTGATCACGACGCCCAAAATGACACAACTCCCAACAACCCTGTTGCAAAAATATTTAACAAAAGTCGTCGGCAGAAACCCCATAGCATCTTGGCTTCTAGGTTGTTACCGTGTCATCTCTTCAGATAATACGAATAATTCGTCCACGGTACCAGGGGACATTTGCAAGGCTGTGACGTGTACGAAATGTCGGCATTTCTTGAACAGATCACAACGCCAACCTGCAAGCCAGCATTATCAGGTCTTACAGCTCACGTTAGACACAATAACTAAGAAAACATTAGAAGGTTGTGATCCAATTGGGCGTTCTGAAAAGCATGGGAGTTATGCTCACACTGGAGTTTGTGATAAAAAGTTATGATCAGATTAATAATTGTGATGGAATTTATCCATGTGCATGTTGTAAAAATGTAAAAATTGGGGTTTGCACTCATTTGGGGGTTATGAACATTGCGGTTTGTGATTAGGAACCTGTCTCCCTTCATAGGAAAAAAAATTAAAAAACATTTTGATTAATTTAAGCTTACCGAACCCTCGTTCCGGTTAACAATATTTTGTAAGATATTTTTATGTTGGGATATGACGGTTGTTGTTGCGATGTTGCAAACTTCAGAGTGCATTAAAAAACCAATATGTGGATGGGACATTGTTGAGAGCTCTGTGGAAAAACGCGTATCATAAAGAACGGTAAGGTTTTATGTTCGACATTTATCTACAATTTTTGTGCTTCCATCAAGAATATGCCTGAGGCGGAAGCCCTGTTTGCCCATGCCTTTAGTAAGGCATTAGTAATAACATGGTCAAAAAAAACGAAAACAAAATGGACAATGTATACAGGTACATTTTTAAGTTTACCTTATTGTGTAATTTACAAATAATTTCAGTAGAAGTAATTTTTTATTATTCAAGCTCAAATTATATATTTCTGTATGAAATTACTTTTTTTGGTGGAATTATATAATCCGTATATATGTTTAGAATTTCAGGTCAAGTTGAGAGATCGTAAACGTAGTCAGAAAATTGCTGAAGCTATAAAGTAAAGGCTTTCTGTCCCAGGACGAGCTGCGCTAATACCAAGAACGAGTAAAGCTTCGTCTCGTAGCAGCGCATTTGATTGTATTTGTTTACAATCGGAAGAGGTTTCCATAAAGGTATTGTCGAAACGTCGACTTATAATACAACTCAATCAAAAAAGAAGAGCAAACGAGTTCTTCTGATTTAAAATGTCGTTTGAAATTCTTTTCGAATCCACGCTCGAGGGTGGGTATTTTATTGTCGGAATGGAACTAAGGCCGATTATTTAGAGTTTTTACTGCGTCGGAAAGTTGGGAAAATCTTCCTCGAACTGCAACGAAATTTATTATTAGAGTACCTGAGGATTTTATAAAGACTTGTTACTCGCTATACGAAAAACTCGTAAAGAAGTCTGCAGTATCCAATAATTGTTAAGTACCGCGCATTTATTTCGACTCATTAATTTTAGTTTCACTTAAAGCAGCTTTTTCCTGCGCCTAACGTTTTCGTATACAGCGCACTCTTCTTGCCCGGCTCGGTTTCTCTTCCGAGAACGAAAATACAGTCTTTGTAGGAAATTTACAGCTGACCTACCCCGTTCATTAATCATGGGATGGGACTGTTCCAGCATAATGAAAAACCAGAGCTTTATCATCTGCTTCTCGGACCACTTACTTACAACAATATTCCGTCGAAATTAGATTTTAACTTTTATAATTCTAAATAAAATTGTAATCATGCCGCTGTCTCTCCGATCCTATTTATAAGTGCAGATTATCTGCCACCAGATTTGTTTCTCTAACCGATTTTCTCTTTAGATGAGACTTTTAATTAGCGAATCATTTTCGAATGAAAGTGATTCATTCCTTCCGATACGCTTTTAAATAAGAAAACTTTTAATCGATATTCCTACAGCCATTACTAAATGTTCTTGTCTTCGCTTAAATTAAATGGCCCGTTTTTAAACAAATTGAGATTGCAAAAAGCTTCTAGTTTCTATACACGGTTTAGGTTTTATTAGATTCGTAGATTTAAAACAAACAAATTGAGTTGAATATGAAATAGTCCAAAACGCGTCATATATTTTCCATATAATTTCTTTAAAAACCAACATTGGTGATTTGATCAGAAAAAGAGCAAAAAGGCAGTTAAGAGTTAGAAAGCCCATATAACCTCTACTAGTTTCAAACATGTTAGTCAATAAAAAATCGTATGACAAAGAAAGTATGAAGACTCTGTTCTCAACAAGAAAAGTAAACACAGAGCAATGTTTTTAGGTAGATACATGAGAATAAAAGCTGAACTATGATAATAATTCTAATGCTTTGAACAATAAAAAAAAAGTAGGATACAAGCTATAAAAGGAAACAATTTTGCCGGGAACTAAGCCACAAAAAATGATAACAATATACGTTTGTTTCAATTTGAGTCTCATAGTTTTTTTGCAATGCAATTGTTTCATCTATACAATATCCATTTCTTCTTTCACAAAACATTATAGTCGAATTTCGCGTGAATGTTTCATTCCGATCCAAACCGAATGACGAAACTATGACTGTATAAATTGAATATATATACATATATGCAGTCCATTGCTACCTGATTCTAATATTCTCTCGCTTCATTGCTATGCATAGCATTCCCTGATTTTCTGTTATCGCCTTTTCCCAATTATACCGCCGTTAATAAAGCTGATCTAAATTTGTAGAACAGCTCATCAATATTTCTCCGGCTGAACTTCTGCGTATAGGTACAAGGGCTTAGGCTTTAATAATTTCCACTTAACGAACTCGCCTAAAGTACGGAATATCGGGGGTTTGCTCGTTCGAGGGGGCGCGTGCAATCGCACCCGTTTTTATGGAACGATACTAAGAAAACATTTTACGATAGGGTAATACAAGATTGTTCGAAAACTACGGCACGGTTTCGACGACCCAGCCATGCCCGTAGTCAAATAAGGTAACGATTGCTATAAAATTCTGAATGTGATGCGAGTTTATAGAACGTTTATGTTTATTATACCGCGTCCCCTATAGTCTGGGCTCTGTCCTCGAAACCACATACAAGGATGGGCATGCCATTTTCCGCACTGCGAAGATTAGGCCATAACGTACACTTTAACATCCTCAGCAGTTGCACCAGCAAATACCTACGTTCGCGACTATACATTCAAATTTGGTGTTGGCAGGAATTGGAGCAACCGTCCTGCGGTATGAGGATGAATGAGTGCATCGTGCGGTGCAAGTAGGTGAAATACGAGTACCACATGATCATAAGAATGTCAAGAACATATTCTTTTCAAATAAAATTTCATAAGGTCGCTTTCTGCGTCGCAGTATTGAAATTCACCGTTGTGTTTTGGGATTTCCTTAACAATAAAGCGTGTAAATGTTGTTGACACTATCGAGAACTTATTGCTGTAAGATTTAAATTGATTTTAACATACATAGCTTGTCACATAAAATTGAACAGTAATAAAGTTTTAAAACATGAGTTTCTTGATTATTTATTGCTTAAAATTTAAATATTTTTAAAGACATCTTTAAATGGCAAATAGTTTATAGGAAAATAAGCAAAGCACTTTGTTCGAACTTTCTCATTCTTCAACTTAAACTTGGACGGTTACCTTCTCTCAACATATATGGTCCGCACCTTGCAGACTATACGAATACAAGTGTAATACCGGAAAATTTTTTAATATCTTTTTCAGGAGGTAAAGCCAAACAAGTCGAGTTTGCGAAATAAGAAACATTTTAAAATTCATTCTACTACTGTTACTGACGAGCAATTTAGCTAAATACGGATTTCGTATATTACCCATATTTTAAATATAAAGACATAAATTGCAAACTTTTAATAATCCAGAGAGGGTATCATACGGAAATTATAAACGTGCAGACAAGAAAAGTAATAGTTCATTTCTAGCTCTATTAGCTTTAATTCATTTTTATTGAAAATTTCCAAAAGCTTTAATTTCGACAATTATCCAAGTTTTAAATACATGTTTACCATAATATTTTGCTTAGAATTACTACAACATCGAGTGGTATGCCAATCCACCTAGTAAATTTTGAGTAAAAAGTCGCTAATGGCAAAGTTAGAAAATCTTATCGGTTGTCATTTTCAACTTCGTCTACTCTTTTTATATACAGGGTGTCCCGTAAGTAATGAGACATTAGGGTATAGCTTCCTGGGGCCAAAGTAAACTAATTCAACCTAACATGCTTTAGTAAAAAGTGCTTCCTTAAAAAGTTATAGGGCTTTAAAAACAAAAAAATTGTATCTATTTTTGACTAAAATCAAAAACTACTAATCAGATGGAGTTGAAATTTGTTATGGTTATGTTTTCAGCTGTACAAACACTATGGTGTTACTAATTTTTTTGCTGTTTATAGATGGCACTAGTTGCGCTACTTGGACTTTTTGCAGATTTTGAACATTAATTCGGATGTAGAATTTAATTTACAAAAAGAGGTATACTTGCTGAAGTCGATAAAATCAACCGTTTTTGAGTAATACTATTTGAAACTTTTAGTGCACATCAGACCTTACCATCACTGAATGCATTTTATCAAGTAGATAAGTGTCGTACGTAAACACAAAAATATAAATAATTAATAAACCACCATCGCCACAAAACAACAACTTTAGTACTATAATTTTGATTGTTCTTTCGTTTACTCAGAATGGCACATACTTGATAAAATGTATTGAGTGATTGTATTTTATGATTCCAGAAAGTTAGCAGTAAAAATATTATGTGCCAAAATATTAAGCCGAAGTGGTGTAACTAGCGCCCTCTACAAACAGCAAACAAATGAGTAACACCATTGTATTTGTAGGCCTATAAAACCGAATTTTAACTCGATATAATTATTAATTTTCGAGCTTAAGCCAAAATTTAAAATAAAATTTTTAACTTTAAAGCTCTATAACTTCTATAACTATAAGGAAGCATGTTCTACTAAGGCATGTTAGGTTTAACCGGTTTACTTCGATTCCAGAAAGCTATACCTGAACGTGATCACATTACTTACGCAACACCCTGTATATGCTATGTTTAAAATTCCGATAATAAAGAAATTGATGTCAAAAACATATGTAACTTCCGCTTGCAGATTCGAATTTTTTAAATCTCTTTTTTCCGATGAACTTTTGTTATACTTCTAGATGTTAAGTTATATCAAAAGCGGATCAACCGTTAAAGATATGAGGGAATATTAATAATAATAATATTATACAGTGCTTTCATTTTAAAACTAGCTATCCTCAGTAACTATCGATTTTAAATAAATTTGATTTAAACAAAAAACACGTCGATTTAGATATGGAGAGGAAAGTTTAAATCCAATATTGATTGAATTTTAGGTTTCACCCTCTCACCCCCAGCTACCCCTACTTTGAAATTTTATATAGCACCCCTTACCTTCTGATACACCATTTCAAAGGTGAAAAAAATCCTCACGTTAAAAAATTTGGATTCAGTCGATTCGTTTATGAGAGAATTATCGAAAAAAGTAAGATGAAGCCACAAATAATTTATTTTCAGCAACATTTTTTCCACCTTTAAGATGATGTACCACAAGGTGGGGCGTGCGATGAAATGATTATTGAAATAAAATGTTTTTAATTCTATTTGGTAAACGGATAGACTGAATCCAATTTTTTTAACGTGGGCAGATAAGGATTCTTTCCACCTTTAAAATGATGTATCACAATGGAGGGGCGGCTGGGGGTGAGGAGATGAAACCTAAAATTTAGTTAATATTAGTTTTAAACTTCTCCCTTCATATCTAATCCATACAAATCGATATAAAACTGATTTAAGATCGAGCTCTAGTTTGAATCTGTAAATAGTGGATAATTTACAATTTAAGTTCATTTCAAATTTTCGATTAGATTCCAGCTTTTAGGTAACACCAAATCTAATTTTGAATCTTAACAAATACGGATTTGTAACAGTTTAATTAACCTATTAAGGATTTATTGATATTAGATTCGCCAACTTTCTTGGATAACTTCTAATTTATAAAAAGTAATTTTGTTTACTTAAATCTGTCGCAAAGAATAAAAGGTATGTTTCGCTATAAGAATTAACTAGCCAATAAACATATACTTATATCTCTACCAACAATTTTTTTGCTTTTAAATAAATTATGTTAATTAAATTCAAAATATTACATAAAGTCAAATACAGTAATCTATCTAGTTAATGTTTTCTAAATTTTGTAAAATTTGTAGACAATTTATTACACTCTCTTACCAACTGTTTTAGGATTCTTATCGAACTTTGTTACTGAACGTACTTTGTCAACTTTTGCTGCTTGTAAATTACGATACAATTTCATCTACGCTAAACTGTATAATAACCAACAACAAGGTTAGCATAATATTATATTATCCAAATTTACATAAAACAGCAAACAATGTTAGGAATATGAAACCGAATTTCTAACTAGTTATAACAGCTGTTTATAGTTTCGTCAACAACTAAGTAATTTTTTTCCATAAACAAAGTTCTTTTTATTCTCTGCTAATATTTAAAAAATATGCTTGATTAAATTTTATGGTTGTAAAAATAACATGAAATAAAATATGGTTTTTCTTTAGAATTATTCTACTCGGAATACAGGGTGTTTCGAAACGAATGAGACTACGTTCCTTAAAAATAGACCGACTGAACCAAATACAACTTAGTAGATAACTGCTTCCCTAAGAAGTTACAGCCTCCCAAATTAGTTGCAGAAACTCCCAGAAAGTTGTGAATCCGGTCTAATGGTATTCAAAGTCAAGCAACGATTTGCTTAGTTACATCTTGGATGGGTGACCAGTATGTATGAAAAATAAGAACATGCAGTTGGCGAAGGTTCGCAACCGTCCTAAGCTTTAGATCTCGCTGAAAAGTAAATATGGCGCGAGTGTCCGGCTACGGACTTGTTTTCGGGCTTTTCCAAAAGTAATACCATACGACTTAACTTTATAGCCCACAGAAAACGAAACAGTCTAATTACGCTTTAATTAACATCCCCTTCACAAAATGGGATTTTTGATATTGATGATTTACATTTCCACTTGTCTTCGTTTAAATATTTCAACCAGGGACGCAGATCAATTTTTGTGAAAAATCTATTTGCCATGAAGAACCGAGTGTATCCTTAAAATGCGGAATTAGTTTGTACAAACTTAAAGGATTGATTCTTTAAAAATGGCTCCGGAAACGCTTCCTCTGGTAGCTAGAACAAACCAGATTGTTTTCTTCCGGAGGCTGTAACTCCGCAAGGAAGCGTTTCCGGACTCATCTTTATGGAAACTTTTTTATTGCTTTGGTATGTAGCGTTAACCCTTAAAGTTGGTGAATCATTAAAATCCTTTAAAACGATCCTAATAAATAAAACAGACTTTAGGGTTTTATAAAACTGTTCATAGATTTTTTGTTATTACTAGTTTTCTTCGAACAAATCGTTTCAAAGTACACTTTTAAACGTATTTTTGATCATATTATGTTAATTATTAAATCCTATAAAAAATGATAAATATTCAGTAATAAATGTGAAAATTTAATTCAGCAGAAAATAGGGGTTTTACTTGTATCTGTTCGTTTCGCCGAGGGCGTTTTTTAGTTTAAACTGCTTTTCAAGGATTCAATTGCCTCGCTACGCAGGAAAGTTTTACAAGCAGTTAGCTATGAAAGTGCCCGGAATTGCTGATTGATTATTCATGCTATTTTATTCGGTGATCGCATATTGCTTGCCGAAACGTGTCCATGAAAAATTAAGCCGAACGCTCAGGCCGTCGTGACGGCTTATTCAGATAAGCGGTCCTTTCGATGATGAATCCCCTTGTAAGAATTGTATCGTGCCCGGACGGCTGCGAAACGGAACACCTGCCTTCCTCCTCTTCCATATAGAAGAGAGAAGATATAACTCACTTAATTTAATAATGTTAGTTGGAATATCTGGAAATTACGCGCACCACATTAAATTGTAATTTGATAGCGCCAATCGGAAAGCAAGGCGATGCTCCGGCTTCGCGGCTTTCCTTTTTGTCTGCTTTTTTGCGAGTTTTTTCGCGGCTGCTAATGATCACGCGCAGACTTTGGTATCAACCGATCGGACGGGAAAAACTCGCGGAAATTTATATCGAAATCTCCGCTCGGCGCCGAGCGGAAAACTAAAACGGGAATACCTGAGACTTGAAACGGGAATGCGAGAGAAGTGCGGGAACCATGAGCTACAACTCGAGTTTTAGTTGTAATTACGGCGAGAGCCTGTTTTATTCCGGAAGAAAATGAAACTGTTTCGTTGCCTCAGCCATATTTTCACTCTCATTAAATGGCCCCTTAAATTTTATACGCAGTCCATAAAGCTTATTAAATTTTCCCCATTTGTACCACTTCCAGAAAGCACTGTTTTATAGTTTTTGACGTACTTGCGGCACAACTTAAAACAACTTAAATGAATTTTGTGGTTCAATTTACTACTTGAAATTTTTAAAAGCAAACAGAAGCTATCACTAAATGCGTTTCTTCCTCTATTATTTATTTTATCTCAAGAAGTTTAGAGAAGTACTTTACCAATACATGAATAAGCAGATCTAAATAAATACACATTAGTCATTACTGTTTTTGTCGCCACTTAGTCTACACGCTCTGAGAATATTGCCACACATGTGAATAAATTCTGGAAAAATAAACAGTTTCCGTTTCCTACTGTTGCAGTATAGTCGTTATGCATGTTTGAATTTGTGTAAAATAAAGTTTATTCTGTTATCGTTAAAGTGGGCATACAATTTCTCTCTGGGTGTAGTTTAGATGAAAACTCTTTAATTTTTAATTATGTTAAAAATATTAACTCCACAAAAACTATTTCTTGCTGCTAACAATAATTTTACAATTTAGTTTCAACATGTTTGCTGTTTCCGTTTTTAATAATCTTTTTAAGTCAAGTGAATTTTCTCTGTAAAATTAGAAGCGGTACTAATTTAAAAAAAGTAATTAATACACCTTAAATGCAAATTTGGACATGACTATTTAAAAAATACTTTATTATGTAACTAGCATTAACCACATACTTAAATGTTATTCGATATAGCTTGCCATTAGTTTCTACGCACGTTTCAACGCTATTCCTAAATTTGTAAAAACACTTCGTAAAGTTGCTACATTGTTTTTTTCAGCAGCAACACTAATTCTTTGTTTTAAATATACAAACCATTTCTAAAGTTGTGTGTGTACACTTTCTGCTTTACATATTCCTACAAAAATAGTCTGAGCGCTTAAGTCTGGTGAGTTGGCAGGCCAGGCTAGTGATTTAATACGCCCAATTCATGTTTCTGGAAAATGCGAGTCTAGTCAATCTTGACCCAAAACAGTCGAATAAACAGCACTTTCATTCTGTAGATAATAAGTTTTTATTTCGTATATCTAAAGCTGCTTCTGTAGCAATGGTATTAATAATGCCTCATTTTTAATTTCAATAATTGTTTGTAGAAATGTTGGTTTACCTAATTTTTTTTTATTTTAAATGTTTTTTACACAAACTATTATTAGCATTTAATTATTCCACCCTGTTCTCCAATGGTATGGGATTTTATCCCTTGAAATGCATAGCCAAAATGATTACTGCATCATCATGGTTGCATATGGAGCGAGCCCCTCCTCTCGTTTCTTTAATTACAGTCTCTGATTCTGTTTTATCAATGTTTCTTATTAATTTGTCTTACGGTTTTGACCGGTACTTCCGTATTTGGTAATTCTTCTAAAATTAATCTACTGGGTATCGGTATTATACGTTAGTATTCCATTAAACAAATTCTTTGCTGCTTCATAGACAATATTATAAATATTTATAAATGTATCTTAACATTGGCATCAGCCTTTTTGATTCAGAGATAAAGCTTATTTAAAATATAAAAAATATCAAAGCTAATTTTAGAGAGAACTCTTTTCGTGGACACCCTATATGTACTAAGAGTTTTCGATAAATGTGGTAACGGTAAGCTCGTCTATTAATTTTATACAGGTTTAAAAACCTTACTTTTTTTAATTTTAATGAATATTATGATTTTCAAAACTAAATAGTCATATCTAATATTAGACAGTGTTTTCGTTTGCCCAAAGATTTTAATCTTTTTTTTTAGATGGTTGACGTTATTTATTGTTGGAGTAATTGTTGGGTACTTATGAATTAAATTAATTTTCTAAATAATTATTTTATTGGCTTTTTACGGCGCGCTTGATAGTTACGAATGGTTCTATAAGCCATAACGATGAATTAATTTTTCTGTAAAATTTTTATGCAATTAGTTTCTTAATAGAAAAATCTCTAATACAATTTTTAATTTTTACAAAGAAAAAAATTGCAAAAGGCTGGGTTTTTACTTCTTGCAAGTTTTAGTATTCTTTTAGGATGCAATTATTCATCCTCCATACTATAAAAAAACGATTTCAATTGGTCTAAATATAAATGTTGTATAAGGGCGGTTCTAAGTAAAATGGGACACGCTGTATATAGTATATAAGTGCAAGAAATTTATTGTATTTAGATTTGAAAAAGGGCTAAAAAATGTACGGTTGATGTCTGAAACTGGAAAGATATCTCCTTGAATGTATGCATCTGAACTTGCTTTACGTTTACATTGCAATCTGTAGTATAACGTCTGACAGTACACTTCATCTTAGACTGTAGCCCAGTTCAGATGTTGAGATTTATCCACTTCATTATATAAGGCTGAAAGTGTGTTTGTGAAGCTTTTTAACGATGTTCTTTCGCTGGCTCTCCTAGGTTCACCTTGAGCTTAGTGTATGTGTTATCCATATGCTACTGTAAGCTCTATAGACTGAAAAATTCAATCTTCTTGAATGAACGAGGTTCTTTGATTTTGTTAAATCATAATGGGGAATAATTCCGCCTAGACTTTCCCATACTTAAAAAATAGTAGTAGGGTTTATGTTTTCAAAAATATTTTACAGATTTCATTTAAGCGTTTACTACATACTATTGGAAGCTCATGACCAGCGGTTAGTCGCTCCTCTCGAGTGTTGGATGGTTGCAATGTCGTAACAAAACGCTTCTTATACCTAGAAGGGTTTGAAATGATTATATGGAACAAAAAAAAATTAGAGACAAAAAATATGTGAAATGGAGAAGACCCTTAATGTTATTGCATCTAAAAATGAAGTGTGTATAAGTTATACTGTCGCTTATAAGTTATAAGCAATTTAGCCTAATGAGAATGTTATATCTTATATCGTCCACTGTTTAATAAATACCATTTATAGAGGACGTCACAAATACACTATCGCATTGAGACAAAAATCTTATTCTAGTTCATCTCTAGTTGTATTAGCCTGAATATTCCACTCACATTGTAACAAACAAATGGCAGTTGTTTATTTTCAGGCTCTTAACCAATCGCACCTTGACTAGCCGCGATAATACAGTTTTAAGAAGATCCGGTGTTATCGCTATTGTAACCATAGCAATCACATCAACAACATTTTTTATTTTTGCGTTTGTAAGTAGCAAATAATTATACTAAGTGTTTTAATATTTTGTTCGCGGAATATTCTAAAAAATTCCTCTCGTGAATTAAGAATTTTCTGTCTTTCGTCGACCAACTCAATAGTGTTGATGCCGCTTATTTGCCGGCTCCTAGCCAATTACTCCTCGGCTAATCGCGATAATACTTGTTTAAAGAGGCGCCAGTGTTATTGGCATTGTATAACCATAGCAACACGTCAACAAAATTTTTCGAATTTTGCAATAAATAACTAAGTAACGCCTTAGTACTTTAGTACATAACAAATAATTATAATAAAGCATATGTTAATTTTTCTGTTCGTGAAATATTCTACAAAATTACTTTCGACCAACTCAATTGTGTTGATGTAAGGCAATATCACTCCTCCTTTGGAGTCGACCGAGAGAGGTGGATCCGACCTCCGTCTTTCGTTCGAGAGGCCTAGGTCCCATTTCCTGTCCCGGTCGACTGTCTTGGCTTATAGTACTGGTATATTAGTTATTTTTTTCCTTATATAGCGAAACAAATCCACAACAAACAAAGCTGATTTATGGCATTTTTCTTTAACATACTAAAAGTTCTAAATGATCCGACGTGACATTCGGCGGTGATTTTGTAAAAATTATGCCCAAAAGCAGCTTTTCCCAAATATCTCACGAATGGTGCCACCTATATGAAAAATGGTTTTAAACAAAGTTATAAAGCGTTAAATTTCCTAAATAAAATATTCAGTAAAATTTTGCTGTCGGAGCATGTCAAAAAACGAAAAAGGAAATTAATATTATAAAAAGCTATAGAAAACATGACGCAAGCTTTATAAGAATGTGCTGGGAATGTCTCCACACCGCTATCTTATGTTTTATGCGTTTTGATGCAATAAGGGTGGGTCACGGCGTATGTTTTCTGAATGGTCAATCACCGAAGGAGGTGGGGGAGATGATGGGTTTCCGAAATTCGCAGTCTTGGAAAAGTTGGTCCAAAATTATACCTTTATTGTTTGTATTTACATCATGAATTTATATTTAAACCAAATAATATACTTATACCAAAAGTCCGAAATGTTGAATTTTATAAGTAACTAACTATTTATTTCTACACCACCCCGGAGGTTAAACTCTTAATGGAATGGTTTCTCTAACGTGCTGTCCCCAGTAGGCCTAATCTTCTTCTTCCTTCGGCGTCACAACCCTATGTAGGTTTTAGCCTCCTCAACGATCTCTCTGCATTTTGATCTGTCAGCTGCCGCTCTTTTCCAATCCGTACTCCCAGTATTTCCAGGTCTTCCTCTATCCCAGTTTTCCATTTCTTTTTCGGTCTTCCTCTCTTTCTTTTTTCCATAGGTTGCCATTCCGTAATCTTTTTTGTATATCTGTCCTGACCCATCCTCTCCACATGTCCCAGCCATCTAATTCTTTGAGATTTGATAAATCTTACAATATCCTCCCCTTTTATTACATTGTCGAGCTCATAGTTCATTTTAATTTTATAGTCTCCATTTTCTCCCTGTGTAGGCCCGTATATTTTTCAAAGAATTTTTCTCTCAAATATTCGTAAACGATTTTCATCTCTTTTTGTTAGACTCCACGTCTCGCTCCCATAAGTTACCACTGGTCTAATTGTGGCGCTGTATATTCTTAGCTTCGCCTTGCTATTAAGTAGTTTACTTGTGAGCAGTTTTTTGCAGGCGTAATAGCTCTTGTTTCCCGCCATAATTCTAGTTTTAATTTCATCACTTATTTGGTTTTTGTTATTTAATTGAGAACCGAGATAGGTAAATTTTGGCACTTTCTCAAAACTATATCCTTCAACATTAAAATTTTGTGTGTTGTGCTGTCTTCTGGAGCAAACCATGTATTTTGTTTTCTTCTCATTTATCTTTAGGCCGGATTTTTGCGTTTCTCTGTCTAAGGAGATCAGCACTTCTTTTACTGCGGCCTCACTTCTGCCTGTTATCACTTTGTCATCTGCATAGGCGCATAGTTGCTTTCATTTTGTGTTTGTACATTCTTGTAAATTGAGTTTCTTTATCGATCCGTCCAGTACTAAATTGAATAAAAGTGCTGAAAGAGCATCACCTTGTTTCAAGCCTGTCTTGATTGCAATAACGTCTGTCAGCTCGTTTTGAATAGCTACTGTGGCTTTTGTTTCCCTCAATGTTAATTTGATAAGGTTAATTAGTTTACGTGGTATGCCCAATGTTAGATTCTCGAATAGTTTGGTTCTATTTACTTTCTCAAAGGCCTGTTGGAAGTCAATGAATAAGTTGTAAGTATCGATGTCATGTTTTTTTTCTAATATCTGTCGCATCATGTGCAGGTGGTCGACTGTTGATCTGTTTGCTCGAAATCCACATTGGTAGTCATCCAGCATCTCCTCGGCGTATTCTATTAATCTGTTGCTTAAAAATTGTTGACAGTATTTTGTACGTGACATTAAGCAAGGTTATTCCCCGGTAGTTGCTGCATTCGTTTTTATTGCCCTTCTTGTGTATGGGGTTGTATTATTCCTAGTTTCCATTCTTCGCTTGCTTGCTTTCTCTTCTCTATGTAATCTTCTTTACTTGCTCTGGTGCCTCTTTGTAGGTATTTTAGTCTGGCCTTGTTCTTTATTTCCATTGCCTCCCTGCATTCATTATCGTACCACTCATCATTTTCTTTTTTTTACACCTAATACTGTTTCTGCTGTTCTCCACTCATCTTCTATGTTGCGGTATCATTGTTGCTTAGTTTAGCCTCTAGAGTTTCTAAATATTGTTCTTTTACTTGTTCGTTTGCTAACTTTTTGCTATTCCATTGCGCAGGTCTTTCTCCTTTAGATTTTGCTATGTTAGAGATTCTGTACTTCATTACTGCTATTACCAGGAAGTGATCGGAGTCGCAATTGGCCCCTCTGTAAGTTCGTACATCCATTATTGATGTTACCCGTCTCTTACAGGCCTAATCCACAGAACATCATTTAGCTCGTTCTAGTATGTGAGACATTATCGGTTGCGTTATTGGATACTGGTGTCAGTCAGTAGCAGGCAGCTACTTTATGGGTATCATGTTCGGTATCTTTTTCATTTTGTTCTATTTTAAGTTTGCAAGACTGTAATTATCACAGGACAGTCCACTGCAACCTAGGCAATCGTTTGGGCACCGCAATTCAATGTTTTGGTAAAGCAGCAAAAAAGTGTCTGGGGCAGGTGATTTAGTTGATGGTATGAGCAAGAAATTAGGTTTTGTTTACTAGCCCCAAATTGCAGGGGGCCTTTTTATTGCCACGCCACAATTGAATTTGATGGCAAACGCGATAAATGTGCAGGCAAGCAGCATCCTCGTTGAGTTTTCGGAGATTTTCCGTTTTTTTTAATACCAAATAAAGCATGAAAAACTTTATTTTCATATAAACATTTTGTCCAACTGTTACAAAACTGAGAATTTCGGAGCCCCTTCCCGCATTTTATTGACCAGTTAGTAAAAATGCCTCATGAGCCACCTTTTTGCACCACAAACGCAAGTAAAACATAAAATAGCGGTATGTGGACATTTCGCGCAGATATTCATGAACGTCACGTTTTGACGCCAAAGGGATGCTCCAACAACAAAATGTTACTATTTCTTGTAAAAAATTTAACGTTTTATAACTTTGTTAAAAACTGTTTTTTATATAGGCGCTACCATTCGCCAGATATTTGCAAAAAACTTTTTTAGAGCCATTTTTATTGAATAGCGGCCGAATCTCACATGGGATCATTCAGACTTTCAGTATGTTAAACAAGAAGCTTATTTAAGAGCCTCTGCCAAAAATCGGCTTTGTTTGAATTTTCTTCCCTATTTTTCTTAATTTTCTTGGTCTTTCCGCGGAAATCCTCCTTTATCTAAATTCTTTGTTCTAACCCATCTTTATCATTTTTCCTCGGCTGAAGGGGGGCTTAGGACTCCGGTGCGGAGTCCGCTGGTCCCCTATACCGGCCCACGCCTTCACGGGACATGAACCAACTTTCTTTTTTCTTTCTTATCGTGATATTTCCTACCAACAAGAGAATGTTCTTGCCAATGAAGCGACAGAGTTATCGATAATTTGTAATTCACTTGTGGCATTGCTGTTGACTGTATTGTTCATTATGTTCTTCGCCAATAATAATCCATACGTTTTCTTGGTAACCAAATATTACAGCGGATATTTTCGTAATTAAGGCGTATAAGCAAATGCACAATCCTTTGTACAATATCGCTTTTCGGTGTTTGTTATATCGCTTGGTAAAGAAAACTGTTGTTTGTGTTGATATTAAAATTATAATTAAGAACACCACTGTGGACAGTAACGTATGCATCGTACCCATGCTATGTCGAATTCTTAACTACTAATATTGCAATTCATTATACAGGCTGAGTCAAGCTATACGCCTTTTTTTTAGTGAGTTTATTATTAGGAATATATTGAAAATTTTTGGTGTGCATATGTTTCGAAGGGTGTTCCACAACCTGGGGCAGTCAGTTTTTTGATTAGACGTCGAATGTCAAAATAGCGATTTTCAACTGTTTGTGTTTAAATGGAACGGTACGATTTTGTTTGGCTTAAACGATGCTGTATGATGTTTACAATATGATCTTTACTGAATTTTTTCACAATTTTTAAGATTCCGCCTTAAAATATGCATTCATTATGTTAGTCTAGTAGGCCGGGACCTGCGGAACGTACTTTGATGTAAACACAAAACGATTTAATGGTTGTCAGTATGCATAGTGAAATCATTATTTTAATAAACATACAAAAACAGAAACTCGGGTATTTAGATTACATTAAATAGTAGTTACTTTAATATTAGGATAACGTCGAAAGAAAAATATAAGATTATAAGCTAAACAAAATTTAAATAAAAAACTAATTAGTTTTTATCTAACACGAAACTCGAAGAAGTGGAAATGTTTACTTACAAGCAATTGTTTCATCAAAAGTTTACTTATTTTACGCAAAAACATGGTGACGCGTGCGTACGTACCGGCCTACTAGACTAACATAATGAATGCTTATTTCACAGCCGAATCGTAAAAATTATGAAACATTCAGTAAGGATCATATTGTAAACATCATACAGCATCGTTTAAGCCAAAAAAAGTGGCACCGTTCCATTTAAAAATAAACAGTTTAAAATCGCTATTTTGACATTTGACGTCCAATCAAAAAACTGACTGCGCCAAGTTGTAGAATCTTCGAAACATATGCATACCAAAAATTTTTAATAAATTCCTAATAATAAACTCACCAAAAAAAAGGCGTATAGCTTGACTCAGCCTGTATAGTCTAATTGAATACTACTCAATTATCAAAAATTATTAAATACTTTTGCTTCCGTAAGACTTGAGGTATTGTCTAGAAACACTATTTGACTTTCGGTCTCGTGACGTTTGATCATTGATAATTTCATGTTCATTAACGCCACTGCTATCCCAATTACTAACAGCTGTTGACCTGTTGGAATAGTTAGTAATTTTACGTTTTTTCATGTCTATTCCAATAAGTTCTGCTGTCAGTCTACTCCATTTACTAATTTAATTCTTGCCAAATTGGCATGTTTTTGTACCAACGGTTGTCATTTGTCTTTTAGCCAAGGTTGACAGTTAAAAATAGCCGATCGGTAGTTATGTTGGCTGTTATTTTTGATAACATTTTCTTCAATAACTTGACCGGGCAAATATCCAAATTTGCGGTATTTGGTGTTAACCATTTACTGTTTGCTAATCGTCTTTCACCACCTTGTTCCGTTTTAGAAAAGATTAGATTGTATTCCACTCTTTCAGTAGAAGATCCATCATTATTGAACTGATCTTTAAAATACTGCACTGGACAGGCTGTAGCTTCACCACCTCTCTAGACGAGTTCTACCGCTGAAATATGGTAACATTTTTTCTGGAGTCCGTCAGGTGTATTCTTGTCACATTGTTGAGCCATATTTTTCATATCCTCAAGTGTTAACGCCGCAGAACTCTTTGTTTGTTTGCCTGGTATCATCTACATTGATTGAATTTTATAAAGGTTAGGAAATTTATGTCAGTGAAAAGTTATTTTTGTTTTGCATGTTTTGATTTTCTCGCTTCCTGAAATACAACGTCCGCAATTGGATCAATTTTTCTACTACATTTCTCGTAGTACTTCCTTTGAAGAACTTTCGCCGTGTTATTCCAAATGGTTTTTAGGGTTATCTCTTTGTACTCGCTACCATCAATTTGACGCATATTAAAGCCACAATCTCTTAATATCACAGCCAAAGTTTCAGTTGAATTACTCTGGTTCATTGCATCATTCCGTAGGACTACAGAATTCCAGAAATTGTTTCCATATATATTTTTCAGTCTCTGGGGTGTTCTTTGATTTATTTTTGCAAATTTGGCGGTCGAGCTTTGTTTTTACTCATTTTGCAAATTATTTTTCGCAATGACTTTTGTTTATTTACTTTTACAATCCTGCCTATTGCCGACTAATCACAGCTACTTTATTTTTATACCATTTACTACTGCATAGATTTAATAGAACAGCGAAAATACCAAAATGAACATTTTAAAAAAAAATGTAACAAAAATTCGGATTTTATGTTCGTTAGCGGTTTCGGATTTTTTCTAAAACTTGCATAAAAATCCAATGAATTTTCGTTGTATCGAAGTTTATTTTATACAATCGGTGTAGTAATCTTTAATTTAATTTTCTTACAACGGTATTTATACTTCTCTCGGGAAAACCCTTTTTTCTGATGGCGTGTAAACACTTGGTGACCTTTAGTATAATTTATCGCCACTGTCTTTACGCAATACGAGAAACCGTTTTTCTTCTAAATTGCTTTTAAATGTGTATTGTGAGTTACATAACTGCGACTTGTTTGAAACTTATTTCCCTTAACAATTTGTTGATTTACTTTACCTGCTCATTTAACTGTAAATTTCTTTAACTTGCCTGTTTGTGAAGTGCACTTCATCATTTAATATTGCAAGTTGGCGTGTTAAATCATAATATTATAACGACGAAGTAAAGCCTTTGATTAATTTGAATTCTGTAAAATGTGTAACAAGTAACAATAACAATTTAATAAAATTGTCGCATTGTGTTTCAATTCGCACATTTCATATAGTGATTTTGTGACATTTGTCTCGGTTTTCTTTTGATGATATTCCGCGATCATTACCGACGTTAATGGAGAAGTGTCAGAAGCAAACGGCTAAAACAGCTCTGAAGCATACAAATTGACATAATGGTGAAAAGCATAAGAGAAGTAGTTGATGTACCGCAGAATAGTACCGCATGATGTCAAGTTGCCAGCTGCAAGCAACGAAGTTAGGCCAAAAGGGTGAGTTCGTGAGGTCCCAAAGACTCCGTCACTTGTCAACGTTTTTCTACCGGCTATAGACGGAGTTTCTGTTAATCTTTTTCCCGTTTGCTACAAGTCCAACTCAACAAGTCGTGCTAATTTGAAATCTCTTAATGCATACGACGTCGGTCCGCAAAAGTGCTTTCGTTTACGGTATCTAGTTATTTTTAAAAAGGTACTTAAGAAACTTGCGGACGACAATCTTGGAAACTGAGATAATCAGATTTTCTTGCGTAAATTATTAAGCTCTTGCCAAACTTGAATTTATTTTCGAACATTTTGTTAAGCATCTATTATGCGCTCTTATTTTTAACGGAAATGGGCTGGAAAATTGGAATTATCGTGTACTCATTTAATATCTCGTCCCGACCGATCACAGTTTGATTTTCTAACGTTTCTTATAAACACAAGGGCACGGATTAGCATATTTTAGATTATCGGAAAAAAATAAGGGGTAATATCTACCTAATTTAAAATTCTTATCTGCTAAATTTTTTCGATGGAAACTTAATAATCAAAATAAAACTTTTTCATTTAAAGCTTTAAAAATAACAGAGTTTTATAAAGCAAATAAGACACGTTACATTACACCCCTAGCAAAGTTTTGGAATAAAAATGAGCGTAGTTTGAACCATGGAGTTATTCTCTGGCGGATGCTTTTAGACACACAGGAGTCGTTAAAAATGTTAGGAATAAATTAGGGTCACTCAGTATATTTACAGCATAAATAATAATGCACTTTCTGCCCCTATACTGCAAACACAATAAATCAAGGGTGAAGTTTTGCAAACTCGATATGTAGAACGCACATACAGGGAATGTGTAGGTTGAACGATTTATATTACAACGTCGCATACAAACAACCACCTAACTGATGGGTTATAGCTAATTAATATTGATTACAGTACATAGTTATACATTTTCTGTAAATGTCATCCGTAATTCCATTAAAACGTACATTTTAAACAGGGTTTCGGTTTGTTTGTCGTATTAATTAGAGGAAATAGCAAAAAAGTAAAATAAATATTGTGTTTTCGTATATACATACATTTGCGTGTTATTCAATTTTAAAAAGTCGATCCTTTTAGATGACTCACAAAACAAGTTTTGCAAGTTATATTTAATTACATATGGTTAATTAAACCTCGCATTAGAAAAGCAGAGCTAAGTAATTTAATCGAACAATTTAGTTATATGTTGTG
Organism: Ctenicera cuprea; assembly: GCA_958336395.1. Lineage (NCBI taxonomy): Eukaryota > Metazoa > Arthropoda > Insecta > Coleoptera > Elateridae > Ctenicera > Ctenicera cuprea. The sequence goes on from OY284488.1 coordinate 34,111,560, forward strand.
GGCTAACATTTATGTATGCTTTTTGGACGAAAGTTCCGTAAAAGAACAAATAATTTGGTCTAACGCAGCATTACCCAAGTTCTCTCTAGTTGTAAAAGTGAATTAGCGACCTGATGTGTCACTTTTCTCGGAAAATGTAGGCTGAAGCTTATGAAAAATGTATGTTTTTAATAAAACGAGCTTACAGTATCGATATCATGTTATTATGACAAAACAAATGACCGAAGCACTTTCCCATGCTTTAAAAATAATTGCCTTTCGTACTTTTAAAAATTTTTGTAATCAGATGTGTAGGTATAAGTATAAGTTCTAGTCTAACAGTTACTACATAAGATCAGAATACCCCTGGCATGCGGCTAGCTAGCTTCTTCTCGTAGTGCTCGACTTGTGCATTCTCTTGATAAAGGAAAAAAAGCGTATTATTTGATTTGTTCAGAAAACGTTGCTTGCGATTAAAGAACGCCTATGACGCGAAATATTGTCAGTTAACAATTGGTTGAGAAAGGGATGATTAGCTCCCCTGTTATCAGTATTTAAAAGTTTAAGTACAGAATTTTATTCTACCATCACTAATGAGCAATTCCGTTTTCGTTTATTATACAAAAAGCTTTAATTTCTAAACTTATAAAAATAATAGAAAGCGTCATACAGAAATGTCCCGATTGGGGCATTAATCATTTTATAGTTCATTCTTAGCTTGGTGAACCTAGAACATTAAAAATGCTTCAATGAGCATTTTTTGAGCTGAAAATGTGGGCAACTTTTAAAATTTTGGGCCTTTAGAGTTTTTCTACTTTTAAAAATATATTCGTCCGATAATAATCGGATAAATAATTTTCTTTTAAATTCCGATTGTAGGACTATTAGTTGTTTTGCTTATTTTGCCGATAATTATTACTCATGTTAACCAATCGGAAAGGAACACAGAACAAAACATAAACTAATAATTTCAATTATCAGATTTTAGTAATTAGTAGTTTTGTTGTGATTTAAAAATGACTGTAGAAATCATAGTAGAATAACAATTCGAAACTTTACAAGATCTCTACAACATTGTTAAAGGGGTAGAAGATAATTTACTTGTAATTTTATACTCTGTTCATATTTTTTGCCAGTAATTTTGATATTAATATGTTCCAAGCACTTTAGTGCGAAGATATAAATATACTGACATCAAAAACCATTAATATATCGATAATTATCGATATTAGTACCTATCGATATATAGATATTAACAGTATCCAAAAATATTGACGTATCCATACATGTATATCTATATACTTACATCGATATAATTTTTATATCGAATATTGATATGCAATTGTTAATATCGCCCATATCTAGTTGCTGTTGGGCGAAAACGTTATGACAAAATATTTTTCAAGTATATAACTTGATTTTCGTGTTGGTGAATTGAGATATTCTATATTTTAAAATGTATTTGATTTGTTTGGGGACACTTGAGTGAGCACGGGCTAGTTTTGAGGGGGCACGTCGCCACATTCTATAACTGTAGATGGCACCCACCATTCTACAGGCAGTGTTCTAATCCCGAGAGAAAGTTATCTCTCTTTGTAACATATAGATTCGAGGAAAATTTCTTCCATAATTCGATTATTTATTTCGACAATCGTATGAGAACGATCCATGTAAACTTTACTGTTTAGGCACCCAACGCTCCATGTTTACACATGCTTATTATGTCAACAACAGCGAGACGCTACCCAACAAATATAACTCCCTCCACTAGGTTTGCCAACAAAACCGATTTAAAAGCGGTTCCGTTCCACTTTGCATTATTGTGCCTAACCCCTATTATCCTACAAACTAGTAAGTTACCGATATAATGACGACTAGCTTTTAACAGTATTACAATACTGCCTCTGTACGCGTATCCAAAGAAAAATTAAAACAAAATGATTTAAGACTGCTGATGATGTTCTCGTAACGAATCCCATGGGCTGTAATGTTTTGGAATTAAATATTCTGACCTATAAGTTTAAATTTATTTATCAATTCCAGCTTTGCCTTGTTAAAGTCCATATTTAATGAGTATCTGTATATAAAATACTTAATCACTTTAACAATATCTATTTATTTTAACCTTATACGTATTTCGGCATGTTTACATGCCATTGTCAAAGGTTATATGAAAAAGCAAAAAGTTAGTGTTGTTATAGCTATAGAACTTTTTTACTTATCTTGGTAATCGTCTGCAGATGACTTAATTTCTTATTCCAAAATCTCCAGTAGAGGAGAATTTAAGAGATCAATTTGCTCATTCATTAACGGTACAGTTTTTACATGTTTGTGAATTTCAAAAGCTTCGAGTATATCTAATTTACGTTTATCGTCACAAAAGTGTAAACATTTTATGGTGTTATTAGATGTCATTGAATGATTTTGTTCTAGTAAGTGTTTAGCGTAATTGGATTTATGTGGGTGTTTGTATTTGTAACAGCGTACGTGTTCTTTATACCTAATATCAAAATTTCTAATTGTCTGGCCTATATAAACCGAATTACAGTGCGAACAATTTAATTTGTAAATGCCTGATTTTAGCAAATCGTCTGTTTTTGATTTTGCATTAAACAAAGTGTTTAAGATGTTCCTAGTTGTTTTAAAGCTTGCTTTATATTTATCTGTTTTGTTTATAATTTTAGCAATGTCTTCTGATTTGTCACCAATAATCTTCTTAAAATATGCGTTATGATTAAAGACCGGACTCTTGGTCGCAGAACAGCAAAAAATTTCGTTAAAATTCAATAAGTAAACGGAAAGCATCGGCCTACTCAAATCCAATAAGTTATACGTAAAACATTTTCGACAAGAGAACTAATTTTTCGGATGGGAATTTAGAAAATTTTGTTGTTGTGTACTGCAATTCTAGTTTTTTATTCAACGGTGGTTTTCCGTCCTTTATGAATGTTGATAGTCCAAACTTTTCTTTCGTGGGACTTTCTCGTTGTATTATTGAATTTACACGTTTTATTTTCATTATTTCGTGGTTGCTATATTATATTTTAATTAAAAAAATATGTTTGCAGTTTCATAAAATTGTTTCGTGAAGTACTTTTAAAACTCATGACTATTCCTATTCTACGCTTATGAACCCTGTTTTATTTAATTTTTTTATTACATAAGCTTTAATTCCAGTTGACCAAATAAATAATAACTACCTGCACAAGCTAAATTAAGGTCAGACATATGGATGTGTTACCATTCTAAGCTTGTAGAAAATTCATTTAAAAGTTTAGGTATGCGCCAATTGCTTAACAATTGATTGCTTCATAATTTAAAAACTGGCAAAATACTAGACTAGAAATCCGGACTATAGTTATGATGTTCCAAGCTTGAATGTTTAAACGAAATGTGCATTTTTTATTGTGCAAGTATTTTTCGCTGCGTCATAAATACCAATATTACGAAGAACGTAGCTGAGCAACTTGAAATGTGTCAATTTCAAATTTTGTAGCACATTTCTCTGCCCCTTTTCTCGAGTTGTATCCCCTTAACCAGTATGTCGATGAAAACGCAGTAGACAAAAGATGAAGAAAAATAGTTTTGTAAATAGCAGGTATTGGAGTCATTCCTTATCCGCAACAGCGTTCCTTCTTTTTCAGTCCGTCACGTGTCCTTGGAGTTTTCCTTGATGCTGCTCTTACTTTGTGTCCTTTTATGCGCGATTTTTATTATGCATTACTTTAGGCCGCTCGTTTTATCTAAAAGGCAGGAAGCATATATTTATATATGTATATATATCTGGTGACCTACGATCGTCTTTTAGACCGCTTCCGGTGATAAATTATATAGCAGAGTTGCTCTCTGGCGGCTGCGTGCCAAACGACATTCTGTGTAATTAATTCTCAATTTGGGTCCGGAGTCATGAGCAGCAACCACCTCGCTTATGACCCTGCAAATAGCCGGGATTTTGCAAATATTGTGATCATTACGTCGAATGTTTACCATCAATATTTACATTATGTTAATGCACGTCGCAGTAAGTGTTGAAATTTAGATTTTTATTCAACTTGTTCGACACATTTAATATACAGACATGCTAGAAAATGTAGGCATTATTTAATTAAAAATGTTTTCATATGGTTTCTAATTTCGGTGCTTTTTGTTATTTACGTACGTGCTCTGGAATTAAAGGTAAACGTTATTTTGAAGGGATAGGTAACACCCACATAATGGGGTTGTTTATTTTTAGCCACAAATGATTCAATTTTATTTAAGTACTGGTATAATGGGGTCGTTAGGAGCGGTATTGTGGCATCAAGGCCTCAGAATTAATATTATGGCATGCCTCTCTTTGGTTTATAGACTTGGAAATTTGCAGTTTAACTAAATGCGCTAACGTAACTCGGATACACCCTTTACATTAGCTTTTTCGTTGGAAGCTTGTGAAAATGTGCTCGATATGTCAGAATAAAATATAACTGTTTATAGTTTACGAGAGTAGCGAGCGTTTACAAAATGAAAGTCTCATTTTTAATATTTCAGAGCCTTGTGAAAGGTGTTATATGTGCCGAGGCATTGTTGCTCGAATTGGTATATAAAATGTTGATGATCCAGCTGTTATACTCGGAAACCAACAAGAAACTTTTTATATCTCCATCGCTGAAATATGTTTTTCGAAGCTTCTGTTGACATAAAATGTTGTGCCAGATAACAATATTCTTTTAATGTAACGCAATGTATCAAATATATCGATGCGTGCAGTCTAAGTAAAATATCGACAACGACACGTAAATAAACCAAATTAATCGAAAAACCTCACGACTGGTTCGCAATTTATGAGCTCCACTTCTGAAATCAATTTACTAATAGAAAACAGAGTTTGAGAACCGTATTATTGTCAACTTGTCTACGGCTTGAAAATAACCAGCACTAAAAGCGCGAGTTAAATTTAGAGCACGTGTTATTTTAAGGGTGGCATAACGTAAAGCACAGACGACGCAATAGAGGGTTACCATTGTCACCGTATCACCAAAAGTAATTAACATTTTCAGGGCTGCTTGGTTGTCTTTTCAGGCCATCGCCTTTGTAATGAAAGGTGAAAGAATTGTATAATGAGTTTGCTCTAAAAAACAAAATTATTTTCGTGTCACTAAGTTTGATGTGGTGCGAAGAAATGTTTGTATTCTACTTCTTATTTACGACTCGTGTCAGTAATTTTAATTTACGAGTATGTACGTGTACTTCTGTGAAATAGCAATAAATGACAACGTTTAAACACTGAATTTTCTACTACACCTACCTATGTTCATGTTTAATTTTGCTTTAAGAAAATTAGCAATTTGATGTCAGTTTGATAATACAAACATTATAGAACAACATAAATTAGAAAACGTACTTTTGTCAATACTTCCACCAACTGCATGTCGTCAGAAATTTTCAATTAATTACAGTGTCAGTTCGAACTTAAGTTCGGGATTTGTGATTTCTCTTTTCAGTAGAGATTTAGGTGTTTAAAATCCATCTAAAGCTGTAGGTCCTATCTATCTAGAATACTACCGCTGCAAGAAGAAACAGATATAAGAGAGACTTCTAAACAGTTTCAGTTGTAGAATCAGACTCATAAATAAAGTAAAGTTTTTAAGAATGTAAAAACGCAATGAAAAAATTGCTTATTGTTTGATGTTTGGTTTCAGGTTAGTACCTACCTACCTACCCATTTTCAAACCTGAAAAGCACGATACTACATGTATTTATGTAGAATGCTGCAACCCAAATCAAGGTGAGTGTTGAGTTAAAAATTAACCTTTGTAAACATTTGTTTGCAGCAAAACTAATAGCTTTTAAACTTAATTGCCTGTAATGTTTGTTTTAATTATATAGCAAGTACTCGTCAGTTATTACTTATATTTTTACTATTTCTGTGGTACGTTTATCATGTTTTAATCTAGACCAAAAAATAAAGGTATAGTGCTGAAACAAAAAACCTTTCATGAAAATGAACTAAATTATTGCTAAAATTAACAGCTCAGATTTTAAAATAAAAAGAACCAGCAATGTATTTTAGAGAAGATAAAGAGATTGTCATTTCATTTTTTTATCCTTCACAAAATATTTACAATAAATAATAAAATATTTTTTTCTTAGTTTTATTAATTTAGATTGCAAGATATTTATTTGCTGTAATGTGTAGTTCTTCTAGTTTCGAATTTTTTAGTACCTATAAAAAGGGTAATGTCTTTTTAAAGGTTTTATTGCCTTGGAAAGTTTTATTGCCATCTCATAAACTTTAGGTTTCCACTTTCCCAAAGGAAAGTATTGTTTGCATGAAAATGTTCAATTTCGATATTTTAATGATAAATAGATTTTAGAGTTAAATGAACGGTAAAACGAGTTATTTAAATAACGTCATTGTGGGAGAGAGTTCTGGATATGTTCTTAATCTTATATTTCTGTAACAGCTGATTTGATTTTGATCAAACTTCGTTTCTTTTTAAAGTAGTAATTTTAACGCCCGTTTACTTACAATTTCGTATTAAATATTTTTGCAATTAGAACAAATATTCTTCAAAACTGGGAATACGTTTTTCTTTTTAATTTGTAAGGTAACACAGCTGAAGACGAGCTATCATTTGGTTTCATTCTCAATTCGTTTTCCTAAACGCGGATAATGAGAGTACGTTTAAATACGATGATTTTTTAGCAGAGCTGTTGTTTCCCTTCTCCTAATTTATTAGCTGATAAAAATTGTTATCTGATTTCTAGTGTTCTTTAATCTCAAAATCAAATTTTTTTTTCGCAAAAATTAAATAATGATGTAGTTGTAAGTCCTGGTAAACTGCTTGGCCAATATTGTACTATTACATATTAAAATTTAAAGTAACAAGCTTAATTATTAACGAATTTATGAAAAGTTAAATAGTAAGATAATTGGCGCTCGGAATTAGATTAGGCGCTAGAATTTTTTCCGATCCCAGAGTCATATGTTCACGCCTACTGTTACATTGTCTAATCATCACTTTCCAGACTCATGTTTATGCGAACATTATTGTTTTGATTTGTAGAATTGATGCTCAAATTTTGCACAAACTATTTATAGATGTTATGGAAACAAGCACACTTTCATGGCAACTCAATATACTACAAAAATTAAGTTTATCTCGAATACCCATGGGTTTAGAGATTTGTAACAGGAGTGCTTAAATGAAAAAGTTGTATTTGTAAAAAATATGTCAAGAAACACGTCGAGCGCCCTTGCCATCCACGCCCCTGCTAAATGGATTTAAACGACTACAGGTGAAAATGTTATTTATCAATTGGTACAATAGCCGTACAAAATTTGAATCAAATATGTCAAAATATGGCGGAGAAAGTAATTAAAGCGTGATTAGCCTGTCCATCTCCGGAGATTGTAACTCTGTAAAGAAGCGTTTCCGGACCCATGTTTATATAAACTTTTCCAAATGCTTTTTGCTCTGCTACTTGTTCATAAACTTATATTTGGCTAATAAAATAAATTTTAAATTATATTGAATACTTTCTGAAAACACTTTGAGACAATGCAATAAAAATTGTAACAAATGCGCAGTTTGCTATTTTACGCGATTTTATTCTATGAAGCACAACATTCTTTTTTAACTTGTTACTAGCAGAACTTATTTTTTGGTAACTTTATACCCCGTCTTCATCTCGGGATCAACAGCCGCTCCCGAAAAGAGAAGCCTGTAAAAAACCCAAATAAGTCCTAACGAAAACAACCCTGTAAAACAATTTTAAGAAAAAAACCGCGTAAAACAACTACAGGAAGAAATACCCAGAAACAGTTCCGTAAAAAAAGCAGAAAACGGCGATTTTAAAAATGTTTTTAAAAGTAATAAATAAATCTTGTTAGACATTTGCATATAATTTCATTTGGATGTTGCCCTTATTCATATAAATCGATGAGCAAGAAAAAACACTGGGGAATGTTTGTACTGCAGTATCTTTAATCGTAGTTTTTTTGGGACAATTTTTGTCGGCGGGTGTTTTTTCTATGGACGTTTTTCTCAGAAAAATTGTTTTGGGACCTTATTTAAGGAACTTTTTCTCCGTGAACTAAAATTGGTCTCTATACGCAAAAGCAAAGTTAGGCGCCACTGATGGGTTTAATAAACTTTTCGCAGAGTATTTGTTCTGGGTTTTCTTTCAGGAACGTTTTCTCCGTAAACCGAAATTGGCCCCATAAGCAAAAACAAAGTTAACAAGTGTGCCGCGCCGCGCCGTATAATACTTACGCTATCGTCCATGTTACTAATTTTAGCACGGTGAAACTTCAATATTCCTTACATATTATTATTCTTATTATTAATTATTAGTGGCATTGACTGCACAATTAAACAAAAGATAACGCACGTTCTAATTTTGATATTGGCACTACTTGTTTATGCCTCCGTGTGGCACCCGACAAGGCATTCAGTGTCTGCGCTGTTCAAATAATGAATAAGAGATAGGTTAGCTCTTTGCGACCAATCAGTCAAGTAAATGTTGCTTATTTAATTTTGCTTATATTTATCGAAAAGTGGAGCGGTTCGCTGTACTGTAGCAGCCTTGGTCAATTGTATTGTAACTTAGCGACTTGGTTGCTAATGTAGCAGCCTTGGTCAATTGTATTGTAACTTAGCGACTTGGTTGCTATTTACATTAATATAAAAACAATTCATAAAAGATATTCTGTAAAGCTAACACATTAAAAAGTTCCTCCAAAATAGTGTTTCATTTCCAACTCCGAACCAAACATTACAGTACAAAGCAATATCGGCGTTATGTAACGGACGCGTAAATGTGGCGGTTGTAAAGTAGTAGTGGGGGCGGCCCCTCACTACTAAAACTTGAGGCAGGTGCAAGGAATTCAAATTTACTGTAAAGATTGGCAACGTACTAAATTTAGCTGCATTTAACTGTTTGGACTGAAAACCATGACAAATTTGAAAGTTTGGTAGTAATCGCGTTGTTCCCTATATGTAGTAACAACGGTGTATTTCATTAGGTGGTTATAAATAGCACTTAGATGTTTAATATTTTTTGGTCATTAATACTAAATTCGCTCTTTTATGAGTACCATTTTATAGAAAAGTTTCATTTTTAAGTGCTGCTATTTCTTCAGAGTTTTTATATTAGGATACGGATTTGTTTTTTGGGTTTATTTTAGTTGTTTAGACCACAAAATAAGAATTGAAAACTGTTAATAATAAATAATAAGTCGAAATTATTATCAAAATTTTAGTGTTCTGTTGTAAGAAACGAGTTAGATGAAGGAGATTTCAGAATGAAGTTTTTTGTGGTAATAGCATCGATTCATTTCTTATGAAAATCTTCGTGTTACCTGACGGTTTAGGTGGGTGCTTTGATATATCAAAGTGGGCTGTGGTAATATCCAGTATCAGGTTGGAAAATGCTGATTCGAAATTTGAACAGTAATCGGCCATATATCATGTTATCACACACTATAATAGCATTACATTATCAGATGCATATATTAGCAGCCCAACATGATTAATAGGGGTGAAGTAAGGGGTAGCAGCACTTTAAACGAACGTCACAACACCGGCGAACTGCACTAAATTACGTGTGCTCAAATCTAAACCTCGAGTTATCATCAAAGTAAACCTTTAATATTCCACAAATATTTGTTTTTCACGGACAGCCAACATGTAAAACATAAACATGCAACGCCGATTGAAGTTCCAAAATTAGAACAAAGCTAACATTAGCCCTAATCCGAGCTAAATTTGTTTCAAGATTCTTGTATCTCTTTTAAAATTTATAGAATACGTCTGCGTGTCAACAGAACTAATTAAAATTAATGAACACTGTGCGGATTTGTCGGAAGAATGGTTTTATATTTGTCCTTATCAGCTGCCGAACGTCTTTGGTGGTCCTGTATCTCTCTTATCAATGAAAAACTCCGCTTCCCTTTATCGAAACAATTTGGGTTAATAACACCAGGGATAGAAGCAGCGGCTAGCGAACTAATCCTCTCCCAGCCGAACGTGGGGTGTCCCCTATGCCCCCTTTAGGAAATCTACCGTTAGTATAGTCCTGAAAACCTTTAACTTCGAAGCGATTTTAGTTTGAGAAATTCCTTCGGAATAACTCCACCTTGTAAGTGTTATCCTTGACAGGATAGCGTGGCGCGAGGAATATCGGAAGGATAGGCCGCGTTCAGGAGCGTCTGACAGGTTGGCTACCCGGAGCATCCATCACTGCTGCAGATTTACAGCTAATTTGCTACACAGTGTTTGCGACATGCAAAATTAACTGGCTATTGTGTATTCGCTGGCCTAGTTTTGCGATCGCATATATATTCCGTTTAAACGTTCCAGGTAATCGTTTATTGTGCTGCAGTGTGAAATTTAAATTGCGTTTTGTAAAAACTTAAACGAGGCCTCATTGCGAAAGGGTGTGTGATAACGGTGTAATATAAGGTCGGAAAATGAGACCGTGTAAGGCCCGAAATGAGGCTATATAAGATCGCGAAATAGAAAGTTAAGGATAATAGCAAACCTTGTATGTTCGGCGAGGCGTATAATCAATATCTTTAACTTATCTAAGTTTCGTATCATTCTACGTTATATAATAATAAAACGGGTTTATTTGATCAGACCATCCCAAATTTCTAAGCTTCGTCTTTTCTATTAGAATTTCCTCGATTCACTTATTTCATGAAGAACAATCTACCTTGAGAAATGTTCTTTAATTTTCCACATTTCTCATTTCATCTATTTCTTCCATGCAAGGAAATATAATACCACGGACCAGAATATCAAACCAACGTACTTGTTCAGCTAGTAATATTAGTTTTTTTTTGTATTTACACTACAGGACGCTTGTTATTTTGAGAAAGAGTAAAATCTTTAGAAAGCTTTTGGCAGGGTTTTCAGCAACATGCAGGTTTTGTTGGTGAATGTCTGTTGTCGTAGTTCGCTTTGATGCGGCAACTACTTCGGGATCTGAAAGAGAAGTTATATAAAGATCTAAGATATGTAAGCATTATTCTTTGAATTTACATTTCTAGAACTTCTAAATTAGTAGCTTATTTTGCTCTTGAATGGAATATCATACCCCATGCTACTTCTCAAACATTACATTAAGCACTAGGCTTAATATAGGCCATACAACTTGAAATGTTCAAAACATATAAGGAAGTTCTAAATCAAAGCAGAAGATTTAGAAATTTCTTTCATAAATATTATACTTCCGATGGGGTAATGTTGGAGTCTTCCGGGTGATAAATAAAAATAAAGTGAGATTCGACTGAACTTTTCAAAACGTCAATAGTCTTTTATGTTTTTAAAACTGTTTCACATCAAAATTCTAGCAATGGCAGTTACTATACAAGCAGAATACTTCAAACCTTGCAGCTTGCAACGCTACGACAATATTGTGCTCGGTTGTCTTTAAGACCGATGCCTATTAGAATACAAGTGCAGAACAAGTTAAAGTTTCCAGCACAACAGGTTGGTTAGTATTACAAACACTTAGAAAATAGAACTATCCATTCGGGCGTTATGAGCCGTCACACAGAACAACGCGCAAATACATATACCCACCCACAGACAGATATTTTTAAAAATCATGTTTTCCAAAATATCGAAATCAAACTTTCCCATGAAATCAATACTAAAACTGTAGCAAAAGTAAAACAGCGTAGGGTTTAGCTAGTTCTTGGTAAACGCGAGCTGTTATACGCAGCAGTTTGTTAGTTTGTTATTGTTATTAATTCTTAGCCTATTCTGAAAATCGTAAATCGTCAATACACGATATCAAAACAAAATCAACTTGGTTTATTTCATTTCATAGCTGCAAGTAAACCCGAGATGGCCGTATTTATTTTAGAAAATTATGAGACTGCTTGTATTGTAAATCCGTAATGCAGTTGAAATATGGCCGGAAATGGCTTTTTATTTCTTATTTCTAATAAACAAACAAAAATGTTTTAATATAAACAAATCAAGGTAAGCCTTAAATAACCAAATTATACCAACAGTAGTGACTGCAACATAAGCATGCGCTGAAAACAATTAATAAACTGAGTGGTCCATCATCGTGTTATAGTGATACATTTTTTGAGATGAAAGGGTTTGTAGTGGTGTTCTGGTGAGACAGTTGTGGATTTAATATAGATTATTTGGTGATGCGCAGGGGTAAATTTTGCCGATGAAAAATATCAGTCAAACATTTTATACGAAATATAGGTTTTGTCTATGTAGAAATTAGATGTTTAATAAAATTCTATTTTCTCTATTTTAAGAAATTAAAAAGAAAGCATACTGAAAGTACAGAAATGTAAAAACGTGTATCTTGTTTACTGTGTGATGTCATTCACAGGCCGATCACAAATCATTTATGGTAAGGTTTGGAAACACATTTAACCACATATATTAACAGCAGTCAAGACTGGTTTGTTCAAAAAAATCCGATAACACGAATTAAATAAAATGTACTCACGACATAAGAGAACAAAATGCAGAGAAGGTTGTAATCGTGTTGAACATGACATTCTTCTTCTTCTTCTTTTACTTCCAAAATATGCACTTTTCGTTAAACATCATGGAAATACCTCCGGTAAATTCAAAGCCATATCAGGGATCTTTAAGAATTAAATCTTGGTCTAATGTTAGTTTAAATATTTATACAGGGTTTTTCAGGAAAGTTGAACGAATTATATTTTTTAGATTTTATTTTCCCAGGATGCTTTGGCTAAAAGTTTAAACTGTATTATTTAAATCTAAATAAGCATTAATGAATTCAAGACTTGTTTTTTAATCAGAGAATAACAACAATATTTTCCAATGTATCGGCAGCGCCATGGTCAGACTACCGACTTTTAAGTAGAAGTTCCGGGATTTAATCCTTGGTTAGGCAAGCTTCAATTTTTTTTTTGTTAATTATTTAATTTTTCCACCAGTTCTTCAATTAAATAGTAAACAAGAACACGATTTGTACTACAGTAAAATCTAATTTTAATACCTCAGGTAATGAAATAATTAAAATGATACCCATTTCATTATTATAACATAATTAAACATTAAAACTTCAGTTATGAAAAGATACAAACTGTTTAAAAATTAAATAAATACAAAAAAATAACTACCAATGTTTGTGCCTGCCCAGGATTAGAACCCGGGACTTTATTCAAAAACCATCAGCCTTAACCGCGTCGGCATTGTTGTTACTCTCCTATTAAAAATATTCGTCGTGAATTTATTAATATTTCTTTAGATTTTAGCTAATTGTAAATGTATAATTTATTATTTTTTGACAAAACAGTACTAATCAAAACTAATAAGAATAATTCAGTTTAAATTCTTAGGCAAGTACCCTGGGGACACAAATGCTGGAAAAATATAATTTCCCATGCATTTTGTATATAATTAAACTTTTCTGAAATATGATTTATCAGAGATGATTACAAATTCAAATTGTATTTGCGGACGACAGGAAGTTTTATTGCGAAATTTGTAAACTAAAGGATTGGATGGTTTTACAAGCTAGTTTTAATGCTTAAGAACGTAAGAACTTGAAATCCCTGGATTATAACTAGTTAAGCCCAAACTTGAGTATGGTTTTATTTATTTTTATTTTTATTAAACAATAAAAAGAATTTTTGGAGATAATTGTATTATAAAAGAAAATATAATAACCATCGCAATTGCATGTTTGTGAGAACAACACAGCTTCGTGATGAGTTTGAAATCTCTAGCTTGGAACGCCTGCATAAATTATAATTCAACAATGTTTGGTTTGGAATAACCATGGTAATGACTAAGGCCCGGATTTTTAGGCACTAATAACTCTCAAAATAGGCAGGCAAATAGGCACCAAAAATTTAGATTATAGGCACTAAATAGGCACTGAACATTTAGGCAGCGAAACAGGCGCAAAGAAATTTAAATGTAGGCACCAAATATTTATATTAAACAAAAAAATTGAAAATGGGTGGTTGATTAATCCTATTAAAACAATCTGGATATCTAGATCAACTTTATTTGGTGTTACGTTAGAATCACCAGATAAGACTTTACTAATTTGCAGTAAATCTGAATACCCTGGATTTTTCAATAAAAGAGCATCTAGTCGTGCAGCAACAATTTTTGCAATTTTTCCTAGAGCTGCCTTTAATTGTTCTTGCAATTTTTGAATTTTACTTATATTAAAATATAGTGTTTCCCCCTTTGCTTCTAACCCTTTTATGGTTGTTAAAATAATTTTAAAATGAGCAACAACGTATGCTAAATTCGTCTCAACGGTGGAACTGCTAAATGCTTCTTGGGCTTTTTTTTATGCAGTCATCAGTACTCGAATCGAAACTATCAATGACGCTTTTAACACCTTGAACATTTTCATGGTAAAACACTTCGGCTTCTATCAATGTTCCCCATCTTGTTAGAACAAGCTCTGGTGGTAGTTTGGTATTGGGGCACATTTCTACATAAATTTCTCTTCGAATAGGGGCTTTTAGAAAAACTTTTTTTGTTTTCGATATAATTTTGTTAATGTCAGGGTAGCTCTCGCGGGCGGTTTCTGCAACTAAATTTGCGGCATGAGCAAGACATGTGCAATGTAACATAGCCGGATAGAAAACATTCATATTCCTTCCAGCTTTTAACATATAGGTAAACCGTCTGTCAAAAGCAATCTTACTTTTCCATCACTTCCTCCTTCGGGCCAAAGAAAGCGAAAACAATCGTTAATGAAACAAGACACTGTATTGTTTGTTCTCTCCAGGGGTTCACTGAAAAGCAAATGCGATGAACCAGGTTCATTTGAATCTAATTTTCCCACTACCATATTTGCAATTGCCCGGCCATTCGTGTCTAGAGTTTCATCCACAGCAGCCCAAATATTACTAGTACCTATTTCCGTACGAATAAAATCGATTTTTTGTTTGTAGCATATATCTAGATAGTTTTATCGCAGTGTGGATTCGTGAGGTATATGATTTTTTGTATATTTTTCGAGAAATTCGCGGAACTTGTTGCATTATAATTTATGCCAAGGTATATTGGCAGCTAATAGCGCTTGGCACAGATCAAGTGAAAAGGTACCGGCTTCTGGATTGAAACTATTTTGGTTTAAAAAGGTCTGAACACTGTTTTGCATTTTATTGCTGTTCGATTGATGTAGCGCGGTCTTTAAGTGTTGATCCAAATGATACTTTTTTGAGCATTTGACCTATTTAGAAATATGAAATTGTGTAACATTGTTTATAAATTGTTTATAAAAAGATACCTCCTTCGCGCAGTTTTGACAATAAATTACTTTGCCGTCGGTAGTAAAACAATCACTACCTTCCACTAATCGAGCGACGTAACGTGCAATTTAAACTCACTCTTTCTTTAGGCATTTTGATATCTACCTTTATACGTCTACTTGTTACCACTGTAATAGCGCAATTGTTTCTAAATGCCATAAGCAGTTTCATGCATTTCTCCACTTCTCTAGAAATTTCCCGTGAACTTGCTGAATTTGCAGAAAAAAACCAAACAAGGGAAAATGTGAGCTGTACACAATAAAGGGATTAAATAAATAAGCTTTTGAAAGAAAGAAAATTTGGTTGGAAACAAAATTAACGAATTTGAAGATTTTGTAAATAAGTTTTCTGACAGAAAATTGATGAAATAGGCAAATTATAGGGTGAAATTATGTAAAATAAGCCGTTTAGGTACTAACTTCGAAAATAGGCTCTAAAAGTGCGAAATAGGCATTTTAGGCAAAATAAAATGCGGTTTAAAATAATCGCCAAGGTGTGAAATGGGTTTTGGTATAAAAATTATTTCGGAGCCTGCATTGTATCAAAACAGGCAAATGCCTAGACATTCGGGCCTTAGTAATGACTCAGAACTCTCAAGGCCGGATTTTTCAGTGACAAGTTTAAGTGGCGGTAGGCTAAATCCGCCAGATAAAATAACTTAATCTTCTGGTTAGCTAACAGTCACATCTGAGCGACGCGTTTAGAGCAGCTGTTGTATCTGCAAGTGGCGACTCGTGCAGTGACGTGCGCGAGGTTTTTGGGGGTGCACTCGCGTAAAAGATAAATTAAATATGCGTGTACAGGTTATTAAAACGCTAAAACACACCCACAGTCTTAGGCATCATTTTCCATTATACGTATTTCTACACAACACAACATCTTATGATAACATGCGAAACTATTGAAATTATTGAAACAACTGCCCCGGTACACGAACTGTTTCAAATTAATGCAAGTAACCGCTGTAGGGGTTACATGAGTGAATTATTCCGCGAATCTATAGGCCATAGTGGCGTACGTACTGGCGGTCAGTTATTATCCTTGCACGATCTTCTTGCTTTTTTAGTAAGTCGCACTGAGCTGCGACTACACGACAGCACGATTATCATTTAATATGGGTAATGACTATTCAATAATTAAATCATTTATTTTAAAAATGTAATTTTAATTTTTCAACTATAATCGCCGATTACAGCGTTTATATACACGCTTCGACACTGGGCTTGTGAGCATCTACTACAAATTTAAAACAATCTTAGTTTTAATCAACAGTTCTATAAATTAAATTCATACATTTTTCTATCTGATTAACAAAACGGTCAATCACTACGTCATTAAAACTACAGGGGTTTGAATGATGTTTTTACCGTTCTACTTAAATATTTTAAATCTTTACAATAAAGCACTGGCAGTTTGCAACCACAAATCTAGTCCAAATGTTCAAATGTGCGCCGCCTCATTATTTTCCTGGAAGATGGATTGGTAGGCAGGGACCTGTAGAATAGCCGGCTCGTTCCGCAGATTTAACCCGATATTTTTCTATGGGGATATCTGAAATCGAAAGTGTACAGAGCCCGTCCAGAAACAATTGAAGAACTGGGACAACGGGTTTGGTGAAAATTGCTCGAAAACAATTGCTCGAAAGAAAATTGCTCGAATACAATTGCTCGAAAAATAGTTCCTCGAATGGAAAGTTCATCGAAAGCCAAGTTGCTCCAATAACAATTTCTCGAAAAGAAGATTGCTCGAAAAAATAAAATAACCTACCATATAACTTTATTTATTTTATTATATCGCTACCACTTAGTACTTGATAATCAACAACCCTTAACCAGTACAAGTAAATATCGATTTTCTTAAAATAATCTTTTAATTATTTTTCTTGCTAATGGTGTTACTGATAAGAAGTCCTTATCTAGAAATGCAGAATATCAACAACCCTTAACGAGTACAAGTAAATACCTGTTGTTTTATAAGAAGTCTTTATAAATAACAAGTTTCTTTCCAAAATTTTTAGTTGAATACAGTCATCGATCTGCACGGTAACGGCAACAAAATGGAATTTATTAAAAGTGAAAAAAGCAAAAACAAATTATTAATCGAAGGCTATTTGTTTATTAAAGACAAAGTTGTTGATAACAAAGTTTATTGGAAGTGTGAAGTTTCTAAAAAATTAAAGTGCTCCGCTCGGGTGATAACAATCAACGACAATGCAACAAAAATAAATAATGTGCACAACCACATAGCTGACGCTGCAAGTGTAAGTGCTGCTAGAGTATATAATACCATCAAAGAAAATGCAAAATCTACTAGAGACCCGCCATCCACAGTGTCTCATATCTACTGCATCGGAAAATGTAGGTCAAGCAGTAGCAGCAAGATTGCCTGCAGTATGTTCCATCAAAAAAACTATTAGAAATATTCGAAAAATTGAAAATTTGGGCCCAGCAGTTCCAAACCGTCGGCAAGACATTCATTTTCCACCGGAGTTTACGGTCACTGCAAATAGAGAAGACTTCTTATTATATGATAAAGGGCAAGTGGAAGATCGACTCATTATTTTTTCTACTAGAAGGAATTTACGTCTGCTGAAATCATCCGCAAATTGGTATGCCGATGGAACCTTCAAAACTACTCCACTTCTTCTTGGGCAATTGTATACCATACATTGTTTACAAGGTAATAATGCTGTGCCACTAGTTTACGCGCTTCTACCAAATAAAACCGGGCAAACATATTCTGAACGTTTTCGCAAAATTAAAGAATTTATACCTGATGCAAATCCACAAACAATAATGACCGATTTTGAAAGTGCGGTAATTAATGCCGTGCCAGGCAATTTTCCGACATATTCAATCGAATGGTATGAAACACAGATACGAAATAGATGCCGACTTTGCACTAAAAATGAAAATGCTCCCTGCATTAGCCTTTGTACCTGAAGAACATGTAATTCAATATTTTGATGTTTTGTGTGACGAAAATGTGTTCCCTGAAGAAGCACAACCTATAATTGATTATTTTGAGGACACGTGGATCGGTCGCCCAAATCGACGACGTCGGCGTCCACCTCAGTTTCCTTTAAATATGTGGAATTGTTATGAAGGTACTCTTCAAGGTGAACCAAAAACTAACAACAACGTCGAAGGGTGGCATAGAGGTTTCCAGGAGTTACTTTCGGCGAATCACCATAGCATTTGGAAATTTATAGATGCTATCAAACGCCAGCAAAGCGTTAATGAGTTGAAAATAGAACAATTTTTGTCTGGTGTTGAACCTCCAATGGGAAGTCGTAAATATAGCGATTGTGCGGAAAGAAGAGTGAGCATAGTGCAAAATTTTGAGTACAATGTAGATGTTGAAGGATATGTTCGCAGTATTGCACACAACATTGGGTACTAAGTGTACATGTATTTGTAAATAAAGCTAAATGCATTTTTTTAAGTGTTAACAAATCTAAATAAATTTAAGTTAAGTGTAAACAAATCTAAGTTAAATATAAACAAATATTAATAAATTTTTATTATTTACTTTTTTCGAGCAATCTTCTTTTCGAGAAATTGTTATTCGAGCCACTTGGCTTTCCAGGAACTTTCCATTCGAGGAACTATTTTTCGAGCAATTGTATTCGAGCAATTTTCTTTCGAGCAATTGTTTTCGAGCAATTTTCCGCAACCCGGGACAACGCATTACAGAAGTTTGCAGAAATATCACTCCAGAAACTTATGAAAATGTAAAGCAGGAATTTCATAACCGACTTTTCTGTGCCAAGAAGTGCATGGTGAACATTTCGAACACTTAATTTAATTTCTTTTGCTTTAATTCTTAGTTTTTTAAATAGACTTCTTTATCTTCAAACATTTGTCATTTTGTTATGGCTGAATATTTTTATTTGAAACTCTAGGATCAGACGCAGAACTAAAGGACCTTTTAAATGAGGTGTCACTCGACCCCCTTTTCATTTAAAAAAGATTCAAAATGGGCCCCAGCCGCCATTTTGAATGATACACAATTCAATTATTGGCTAAAAAATAGTAATTAATTTCCCATTAAAGCACACCAAATATGAAGTCCTTCAAAAGTTAGTGGGGAGGGGGGGGGACGTTACTTTATAGACACAGTGTATAAACATCGGTTATCTGTAGTAAAACTTGAACGGTATTATACGTTTTAGAAAAATAGACCACTCTAATGTATTGTTTAATATTGTTTGCTTTGCGTTATTGCTAGGGAAAGTGTCGCCTACCTTGCCTACCTTATGAGCCACCTGCTCTCACTAGAGATACAGAAGATATATCTGATAACTTAGGTGTTAGAAGACGACGATACTTTGTTATTAAACTATAAGAACCCTAAATAAGCTGCGTATATGCCTTATTTTCCTAACATAAAATTATTGGAATTTGCATAGAATTGAATTCTGTTCAGTTTATGTTAGTTTCTATTTGTGTATCGTGTACTAACGATTTTTTGTCTGTTTGGAAATAAATAAATAAATACAGATTTCTACCCTGTCAAAGAGGGGTTCGCAAGTATTCCCAGGTGTTGTAGGCGTATTGTATTCCCTGGTGTCAGTGTTACGCCTTAGCAGCAGAAATAGACCGATGTAGGCGAGCAAATTAAGCTTCAAGTTTTGTTTTATATTGTTATTAGCGAAGTTGTTATTTGTTAATGTTTCTAATTATTTATAATACGATCATAAAGTTGTGTAACAATGAGACAACAGACAATTGCCAAACAATTTTAAATTGTGGACCTACACTTACGATGTCATTCCGTCACACGAACTTAAAGACAGTTGGAAGAATAGACCAAGTACGTTGGAGCTCATGCAGACAATCAATATTAAACAACGTTAATACAGGTTTAAACAGCAAATCTCAACAACGACCGTTACCGTGGACGATGTCGAACGATCACAACTCATGAAAATATTGAAATTGTGCTTTAGGCAGTTGCGGAGTGCACAGCGTTCAACGAGAAATTGTCGCATGCTCTGAATATCAAAATAGGAAGCTTAATAAAGGTTATGAAAAGGGATTTTCAGTTATTTCCTTGCAAAATCCAAATAGTTCAGTAAGTGATTAGTAATTACGCAGAAAGAGAGAATGAGATCTTACCACAACCCATGATGACAAACGAAACACACTTCTGTTTATGTGACTAGGGGAACAAACAGAAGACGCGTTATTGGTCAAACGAAAACCCTAAAGTGGTACACGAAAAACTCCTGCATAGTGTTTACGTAACAGAGTTGTGTGGTTTCGTGATGAACAGAATTGTTGGATATTATCATTTTGAACATTTGAAATGAAATGCAGCAACTGTGCCTTTCAATTTAATGAAACAAAGAGTCAATTCAAAAAAACGTTGACTTATCTAAATTTGTTATTATTTCTGTATTATTTTGATGTTTACAAATAAATTTTCTCATATTGCTTTAAATAAAACTGCCACATCAAAAATGGATGATTCTACAAATGATGTGTATGAAAAGCGTACATTATCTCTTACTATTTAAAATGTACAACAAAATATGTATGCGTTACATATAGGGCTGGGACTCTTTGAAAATTTCAGGATTGATTTTCGACTATGTCAAAATCGTTTTTAGATTAAAAATTGATACGAAAATATTAAAAACAATTTAAAATTGATTTCAATAATCGATTACAAATATCGATTTTTTATAATGTGGGTATAAAAAACGACAATTATTTTAAAACGTTGTACATTAGCATCAAATAAAATTGATTACATGCAAAAAATCTATTATTATAACTTAAATTTAAAAAATAAAGTAACAAAAATCGATTTCAAATAATCGGCGAAAAACATTTTAGGAAGCACTAGTTTTCGATTAAAATATGTAGAATCAATTCCAATTAGAAAAACAAAACGATTATCGACTTTTTGAAAATCAAGAATATATTCTGAAGTAATAGATTATAGTCGATGGTCAGTTATGCTATAGATTTTTGTCTGAGCGTTCCATATATGTGTTGGAAATACTAAAAAAAAAGAATTTATATAGATTTATATATTAGCTACAATCAGCATTGGTATTACATAAAAATGTTATACGAAACCTTTGTCTGGCGCAAAGTTATCTGGATATGTAATATAACACATCTTTGCGTTCCACAAATAATCTGTAATACAGATGTTTACGACATGTTATTAATAAGCAACTACATAAGGATTCATTCATACATTACAGATCCGACTGGCTTGTTCAAGGAAAATGTGATGCAGAAATGTTATACAACACATTTTCATTTATTACAATTCACATTGAAGTTACATAAAATGTAAATCAATTGCAGGCAGTAATTTAATAAAGAGGAAAAAATATTTAACAATAAACAATATAAAAGGTTACGACAAACACTATTTAAATTTATAAAACTTCACTCGCACAACAGAGAAAACTCAACTGCGAACGTCGCTGTTTACGAGAACAGTAAACATTGAATTTGCGGAATAGCGTAAAAACTTCATGATAATTGTTGTAACAAAAGTGCGAATAAAATGCATTACTATATGTACATACGCTAATTTATTAGACAACTCAACCAAAAAGAATCTACGAACGGACTGCGCCTCTGCGGTTTGCTTGTGCAGAAATTATCGGGATTACATTTTATGTAATACAAGAAATTATTGTATTACATTTAATTGATAAAAACATTTTTAGTAATACATTCAAAGTTGAAAATGCTTTGGATAAAACTAAATGTAAGCGGAATAAATGTTTGTATTAAATTTCATGTTACAGAAATATGTGGCAATACATTTTAAGCGATAAATATGCTTACCATACATTTTTGAATCACATTCTTCTTCAATATAGGTGTTGGTTTTAGTACATCCGGACGATATTTTTAACTCTTGACTAAATTTACCTATAAATTTTGAATTTGATATTTTTTTTAAATTATCAACGACTAACTATTTACAATCTGCTACTTAGCATTAAGTAAATTCTTTAAATGAAAAGATGACATGCAAAGTAATCATCCAGTGATGACACTTTCAGTTGCTTAACTAAATTTGATATTAAGTAATAAACGGTTTCACGTGTTAAGTAAAAAATGTGGGAATGGATGTAAGCACAAATCGTTCTACTGTGCCGTAAACTTTTGTTTAAGATTTTTGAAACATAGGCAGTAGGCACCTAACTCAAATACCTCTTGATGGTATTTTATAATAGGTGAACAAATCATATATTGTAAACAAAACTGTTCTCCTTCATATTTCTACAAATCACGTAAACGAATGTCATGAATCTGGTCCTTAAAAGGACACTATAAATAATGTTTGTAGTTTAGCAGGTTTTTGCATTAATAAACTAAATAAATATTGCAATAAACATAACATTTTTACTAAGCATCAAAATACCTAATTCAGACAATTATATTCTTTAATAAGATTTGAACTGCATTTTTATACCTTTTAAATTATTCGTGTTATAATTTAAATAGGATTACAATATGCGACATAAAAATTTATTTATATAAAAATGCTACAACTAAGATGTTAATGTGTTAACAAAATGAAATTCTAAAATTTATCAACGTAACCAAATTTATTGGTTATATAGAAATAGGAATTTTAATATCCATGTTCAATAATAATTTGTAGTGGGTCAGCGATGTCCAGAAATGTAATGAATATTTTTTATATTAATAATCAAAGGTTTTCCGTCAATGTAAGTCTTCTTCTTCGGGCGCGGCGCGACGATGCGGAAAGCCGCAGCACTTGCGCTGGTTATTTCATACCATTTACCATTGTCGACTGAATTGCTAATTTTTGTATTAGCACTCTGAATGCACATTTTAACTGTATAACAATACAAGTTACTGTTAAGGGCATACCAACTTAAAAACTGATACTAACCTTTCAAGCAGAATTCCTTTATTACCCCCTACACGCAGCCGCCGACACTCTAACCATCTCTTTTACTGTGTGCCACTATAAACTTTTACAAGTTTAAAAGGCTTCAAAAAAGCCCTTGGTAATTAATTTTCAGCTAGGTTCACTAGGACACACGGTAAAGACGATGCCATCATGTTTACAGCTGACCGACACTAATGCCCAACCCGTTCAAACTTCCCACCTAAACTAAATATTGCAGAATGAACATACTTCTAAATGAGTAACTCTATATTGGCCCATTGTGCAACCACCGCTAGTTCAGGGATTCCCCTTATAATATACAGACCAGCTGATTGAGATCTTCAGTAATTCCTCTGGCTCCGGAAGCGGAATGCCTCAGTACCATTAATCTGGGGAAATACGTGAGAAGATGGAGGTAAGATTCCTCCTCCTCTTCACAGAGCCTGCACATGGGGTCGTTGACTACGCCCATGGTGTTTGTTAAAAGTACCATGGCCAGTCAGAAAACTTACACGATCTTGATGTGTTTCCTACTTAAGCGTATGAGTTGTTTGGAACGCCAAGGTGAAGGTTCTCGAATAAGACGCTTGAACTGGCGCAGCTATAGATGCAAGGTCCAGCTGGTTTTGAACTGGGAGCGAGCCCAGTTCTCAATCTCCAGCCTTGCGATAGTCCTGGGGAGTACGAGGGCTGGCTCTGAGTCAATTTTACAATTTTACCGCAAAGTTATCTACGACAAATTTTTACTAAATCTAAATATATACATGTGGTTGTTATGCTCAGTAATAACACTCACCTAAATAATTATAAAACTATTTATTGCTAACAAAATAAATGTACAGACAATTCAAACACACAGAAAGAATACTTATACGCGCGAAATCAGTTACGTTCCTAAAGCCATCACCCACTGTACTGAACGAGGGTTGCGCGCGCTAGAAACTCTTTGTCCACCAGGGCTGGTTTTCAGCTTCCCTATTGGTTGCTTCGTACAGTAGCATTTCGGTAGAATCATCTAGAATGTTCTAAATTATAAAATAAAACTTCAAGCCTTTCTTCATAAATTTATTATATAGATCATGCTATATGTAGATGATTACATCGTAATCGAAATGTACATATAGCATGATCTATATAATAAATTTATGAAGAAAGGCTTGAAGTTTTATTTTATAATTTATAATATCTTCATATAACTCACAACATTGATTTAGAATGTTCTAGAACGATTTATGCTACCGCGAAATTTAAAAGATTGGAACCGGTACACACATATGCTTGAATTTTGAACATTGAAATTTTAAGATCAAAACTAAATGAAAATATCTAGTTTTCTGTACAGTTTTATAAACTATAAAGGAGGTTAACAGTTATTTTTATATCTAATTTAAAGGAATCTTGTTTTCCACTCAAGCCAGTGAAATTTATTGACATGACAATATTTGTATTTCTCAACTGACGTTGAAATAATTGCATTGAATAATTAGCGTTGTACCAAAAATATGGTATAGAATTTAGAATTGTTGAATTTAGAGTACATTTGAATATTAAACAGTAAAACAGCTTCCCATATATTTGTTAGTTGAGTACTTAATTAACATAAAAGTTTAGCAAAATCCAATTAGTATAGATTCTTTAAATTTAAGATGTGTAGTATTTCAAATAAGTAGCCTGAATAACGAAAAAGAGACTAGTAGCATGCTATGATTTGCAATAGAAATAGTAGAACTTAATAATTATACGGAGCTTTAAGTCTTAATGTATTATGAACATATAATAATCAGAAACAATTATATCCAAGCCGGTAACAATTGCGATTAGCCATAGTTTCAATGTTCATACGTCAGCGCTTTCATGTTCTCAAACAGTGTAATTGTAACAGAAAGCTTTATTGCATGCACCTGATTATATATCTCGCGTAAGCACGGCAATCAATAGTTATTTTATTCAATAAGCTCCGCATCTAACAACCTGAAATTGCAAACGGAGATGGGAATTAAAAAGCATTTTATGCAGCCATAAAGGTGAAATTTCTCTAACGTTTCAGAGAACGCAAGTAAAATTTTTGAAAGCTCACGCTGAACAAAAGTTGCACTCATCTGCGCTTTGCACTCGTACATTACCATAATTTTAGCATTCTGCTGTAATAAAATCGCCATTGATGTAAATGGAATTGCCTTGTAGTTCGACTTAACCAGAACTTTATAACATGAAGCATAAAAGCGTTTTGTGCTAGTTTATTTTGAAAATTAAAATGAAGACGTGCGTGGAATATTATAGTTTTCTTTTTACTTGCGGCGTGGATTTATGCACAGGTCGGATTTAATTTTTTAGCAACGTCATACCTCTTGTCAAATTAAAAAACACTTTAACATAGTTTACAAAATGATTTAAGATTCTGACAGCGCTTCATCAGTCATTCGCCTTCGACAGCGCGAATTTATTCCCGAGTTCGAGAATTTAAAATGTACGAAATAATCGCGATGCCCGACCAGGTCGAAATGAAAAATTCAAAAATAAGCACTCGCGAATTTTTTCGTTAATGCTTCAATAAAGCCGGAATTAAAAAGGCAACTTTTCAGCGAGTTTCACACCTCCCACCTACAAAGAGCAGCGAAAACGCGTTTGTAAATGTGCCTAATAAATGAAATACGGCTCTCAGATCGTCAAAGAGCTTTCATTTCCTTTTGCCCCTTTCCTGTTTTTATTGCAAGTGCGAAATATACAGCAAAATGAACAATGTTTACGGCTTTTTGCCGATCCTTCAACCTCAATCTCAAAAATAAAGTTCGTCGAATAAACATCAGACGAGTAACTTGAAACTTTATCACTACAACCTCATATTTTTACCATTTCTAAAAAAACATGAACTCTGAGATTTTCAGTGAAAAGCATTACGAATTGCCAAGTTCACGTGATGTTTACTTTTAGAAAATCTTTTAAAAGCTCCCGCAGAATTTTGAGTAAGGATGTTATACCACATTAGGTTCTCTAGCATTACAAAATAAACTCGCAAGCTGCCTCGCAGATACCATTGTAGAGTTTATCAGGGTTTTGCCGTGCTCGGGTTCACGTGTGCTGAAATTAAATTTTGCAGAACTTGTATTACATGAATGCATGCTGTCAGCATTGTCAACCATATTGGGATTCACATGTGGCTGCATGTGTTAGGTCAGGTGTACAAAACGACAGTATATGAACGGCTACAGTTAATTCAGAACTTTAGTTCATTAGAGCCTCTGCCAACGACCGCCTCTACGGCTCGCCATATTTTATTTTTATGCAATTAAAATATCTTTTGGCACATTCTCACTTAATGAAGTAAGGACTTTCATTGATGAGATGAAACAGAGTACACTCTTAAGTTATTCAAGTGTTTGAGATTACTAACTAAAATTAGTTTGTTCTCAGCAGGATGCTTGAGCTGCATTTATAAATGAAAGGGTTTTATCTAAATTAATAAGTATACTTAATTACTCGAGTTAGATGTATGATAATTTTGCTTACTAAATACTTTGCCTAGTAAAAATAGGTTTCTTGTCGAATTGCTCAGAAAATTTTTATTAGCAGTATGTTTATTTACCTAAATTTAATATTGTACTGTATTGTATTGCGAGGTGGGAGTGAAAATTAACTTAATTTTATTTCAAAGCAAATTATCTATTATCTAGAGTGTTTAGTAAACATACGGCAAACATTTATTTTAAGAACATTTGTCCTTTGATGATTTTCGGAAAACCGCTTTGTTTCGAAGATACAGGGCGATATGTTTAACCGTGGATTTCATACATTGTTGATTACGTCTCGTGATTTCTACCAGGAAGACACCGGCGAGATGTATCGAAACTTTTTGGAACAATCGCTACCAGAATTTCTAGAGGATAAACCACTGGCAACGAGAAATGCAATGTGGTTTATGCACGATGGTGCGCCAGCGCATTTTAGTGTGGTTGCTCGTGAGTTTCTAACAGCAACATATCAAGATCGCTGGATTGGTCGAGGTGGACCTCACTTTCGGTCTGCTCGATCCCCGGAGTTAAACCCCCTGGATTTTTTCCTATGGGGCTATCTGAAATCATTAGCATACACTACTCCAGTAGAAAATGTGGAAGATTTGAGAAATCGGATAATTGATAGGTGTAATTCAATAAGAAACGATCCTCATGTTTTTTAAAAAGTTCGGCAGTCAATGAGGAGAAGATTGGATTCATGCATCCTAGCTGGTGGTAGTCATTTTCAACAGTTCTTGTAGAATAAAAAGCTTTACATGTAATATTTAGGTAATAAAATATTGTTATTGTAGAAAAACTTGTATCGCCCTGTATCTTCGAAACAAAGCGGCTTTCCGAAAATCATCCAAGGACAAAATATTTTTTTAAATAACTCAGGGAATAACCCCTTACATTTTTGCCGTATGTTTACTAAACACCCTGTTTATTAAATTTATATATTAATCTGGATTTCTTTCACCCGTCTCAAATTTTAGAGACGACCGGCGCTCGCTAGAAGGAAGACCTTTATGCGTTCATGATATAAGACGAATATAACTTAGTACTGTTATTTATCGAGCCAGTATATTTTCCAATGCAAATAAGAAAATTAGGATTACAATGTATAGCTGGATGATTAGATAACCTTTTTTTAGTAGCTAACAGATCTGCCTGGTGGACACCAAAATGTGTTACAAAATGTTATATATTAACATAGTATTATTGACTAAAGCACTATTTAAGATATGTACAAGTAAAAGCAATAATGGGACAAATAGATATAAAACAATTAAATAATTAATAAAAGTAGGAGTTCGTTGCGCGGTCTGCTACACTATCTACTTAATTACTTATTTATTATTTAAAAAATAACATTAAAAACGTAGGGCGTAGCCCACGGGTCCCGTTAGTTTAGATTTAAGTGGGATTTGTTGAACAAACCATAACATACAGTGTCTCCTCTCTGCTAAGATGCTGCGCAGTAAATTTATTTAAACAAAAATTTTAAGTTATTTTGCCCAAGTAAATGTCTTAGCCATGACTTTAATCAAAGGTATTAATAAAAATTAAGATCCGTATTTTCACATTTCTATTTCTCATAAACAGATATTCCAAAAATTGTACATGTGGTTGATGTTTCAGAATCAAGCGTTTATCTCGGCTATTGTACATATAAAAGTCTGTATAAAAAATTTAAATAGGAACATTACTCTGTACATTAAGTGCGTATTAAGATGATTTACTTAAATTAATTAGTAGAATTACAACAAAAGAACAACAATAGAAGTTTTAATTATTTTAAATGCAACGTATGAAATACTTTTAGATATTTTAAAAGTACTTAAAATTATCTTTCCGATGACATTAAACTACTAGTAGTATAATTTATTGTAAATAAAACAATTCTTAACTTCAACAGCTTTTTTATTTTAGCTTTATACGTATTTCAACGTGTTTACACGTCATTATCAAAAGCAAGATTAAAAGTAAACAGTTGGTGTTGCTATAGAAACAATAAATCTTCATACTTGATCTTGGCTTTCTATATCTGCGTCCAAATGACTTGATTTCTCATTCCGAAACGTCCAATAACGGTGAATTTAAGAAATCAATTTGTTCATTCATTAAAGGTACAGATTTTAATTAAATTTAAACATTTAAAATTTTTGTTTCATAAAAATAGAAACATTTGATATCTACTACCCATGCAGATATAAAAATCGCTTTGTTACGACATTACGAGACCAGGACTTAGCGATGAGCATGCTCGGAGCATCTGATCTTATGGAGTTAGTTATTCGACACAGCTATACTTACATGATATGAAATATATTTGAATACATAAAAGGCAACTGTTTTTAAAGCGTGGGAAAGTCCAAATGACGCACTTTGCCCATTTTGTTTGAATTGTTTGATAATTACAAAATATACGCGTGAGCTGTTTCGAGGGTAATTACTGATGAATACTAAAGTCAGGAATATTAAAAAGCGAATCGAAACAGCTATAGGTAGCGCTGGAATTAGACGACAGTTTATAATAAGTACATAGTTATATTCTTATTAACTGCAATTCGTGAAAGTGCGCTATTTATAATAATTAGTTGGCATCAATAAAAAAAGTTAATGCAGATAATGGACTTAATAATTTATTTAAAAGTCACTTACGACTTTTTTGAGGAAATTTTTATAATGGATTTGAAGAATAAAACCCAACATAAAGTGAATATGTTGTGTGCAATAAACATAAAAATAAATTTCATCGGTAAAAGATTGAAGGGGATAGTAGAATCAGTACAATATACTAACTGACTGTTATTAATGATTATTTTAACCTTTGCGTGTAATTTTACGATACCTAAGTACAGTATACCAATTTACTGTTAATGATGGTTATTTTAACCTTAACCAGGAATTTTGTGCTATCGAGTTTATTAAAAAATATGATTAGAAAATTCACGGAAGGCGTCACAAAGGAATTAGTAAAATAAAAACAAAAATCAAACAACTCTAGTTCTTCTATTGATTTACATTTAAAAAGAATTGCGTCGTTAGTTTTTAGATTCCTATACTAGGGAAATATTAATTTTATGAAAAGGTTTGCATTCAAGATTTTGCAGGAAATACACGTTTTTGACTTCGAGGAAAGAGCCTTTTAAAACATGTCTGTCTGTGGGTAGGTGGGTGGGTATTTATGTGTGTATGTATTGCTATGATATTAAATTTTACATTTTAATTAATTTAAAACGTCAAAAGGCTAGCTAGCCCATAAAAAGATGCTGTGAAATTTATTTTTAATTTTTTATTATGAATAAGATTATTATTATTAATAAATAAATGAATTCAACTTCCAAAACTTTTGTTTTATAAGCATATAAATTCTCTTTTACAGAACATGAGACTATGTATTTTTAAAAAAATTCTTGAATTAAACAAACTTAATTGTCAAAATCTCAGGGATAATAATAATTTGAAAAAACTTCGTGGCTTCCCTCATTAAATTGGAGTACTTTTCCAGCATACAGACATAACATTTAAGTACACAAATAATTTAATCTTAATATTAAAACCCCACGATAAGAAAACTAGTACATTTATACAAGTAAAATCCAAATTATAAAATACTTACAAATTCCAGTACAATTTTACCAATTCCATATTATTTATCTTCCTGTCTGCAATCTTCTCTTCTGCGCCAACTCCAACTAGTCTAGCTTGTATCGTTAAACTTTTAAAATTTCCAAATTCATAGCAATGCTCAAAAGTACATGTCCGCAGCTTATGTGCCTCTTTTCTTGATGGAAAATTCGATGATAAATTTAACTTGCATTTCCATGCGTGTTAACTGGATTCCAACATTGCATCAAACGCAATTTTATCAAACAATTGCGCGTCAATTTCCATCGGCATCCTTTACAGGTGAATGACCTCTCACTAATTTTTTAATTATTGTATAACTTTTAATTTTTTCGAAGAATCTTACTTTTTTAATCTCCACCAATAAAACACAGTTTTAACTTTCGTAGGAACACTTTATATTATATTTTTATTCAAATATTTCAACAATTTATTAATTTTATATCGGAGCGATTATAATAATTACACACGCTCTTGCAATTCGTGAGCAAAAAGGAAATTAAATTTTCAAAACTCCCACCTCAAAATTTTCTTAAAATTCTAACATTAATGCACCAATAAAATATTTCGGTATTAAATATTCATTATAAATGGACCAATCCGAGACCAGTATTTAAAAACAAAGTAAATAAAGGTAAAACACTCAGAATTAAATTAACTTACTAGCTAAATTATTACAAGTTAACTAAAATTAAATCTGAAATTCAACTTAATAATTATTAAGTAATTAAAGAATATTATTGAACAATTAAACAACTTAACTAACTAGACTAAATTATTTTTAAAAGAAAATTTTCAACTACAAACCCCCAATTGACATAAATTTACCCAGACAAGTGCATTGACCCTGACCTAGTGCTATTTAAAAAATCAATACTAATCCAGATAAGTGCCTGACTTAGTTCTATTTAAAAAAATCGAAACTTTGTCACTACCTGAAACATAACTTATGTACACCCAACATCAAAATTAATTTAATCACCTATTATTATTTAAGGTGTTTTAAATGTTAACGCATTTATATTTGCTTAAATATAATTATAATAACATTAAATGTGATCTTGACACAACTATATTTTATTAACATTTTTTAAATATTATCTCAGGCTTTGTGTACTGGAAAATTTAATGCCTTTACCAAATTAGCATTTTAAAAATGACAAACAACGCCACACCAGCTAATCAACAAATTATGGACCTCAACTCCGAAAATTAAGGAAATAATATGACACAATACGAGTTCCTTCAACTACGAAAAATCTATATCCTTTTTAATAAATCATTAAATAGATTTAAATCAGATTTTAATTAGGAAAATAAATAATAAGTATTAAAATACACAGCAGTATGTATGTGCACCATAACTACCAAACGGATAGTAGGATTTCGATAAACTGTGGAATCTGGGGGTATATCAAACATGTACCGACAAAATAAGCTTTTTAAAAATTCCGAAACCGGAAACAGAAGTTAGACATGTTATTTAGATAGCATTGTTTCCGGAAAATATTATTGCTAAAATCTAAAATCGGAATGTTATATAAGACCTTAGAACAAATGTAACGCTTTTTATTTTCCTATTTTTTTTAGTTCCAGGTAGTCCTGTAGAAGATTTTTAATAAAAATCCGAACCGGAAATTAGATACGTTTGTTTCGTATAGATTTTTTTGCAAAAACTTTTTTGATATTTTAAAAACATATCATTGTAGTGCATCTAAAGGCAAATCTAATGCTTTACTTGTGAATGCTGTGTCTTTAAATTGCAGACCGTTACGAATTTTTGAAAATTTTTAATTCAATGCTTGATTACTCAAAAACAAAATATCCAATTACAAGAAATATTATATTATTTATTAGCCCTCATTAAAAATAATCAAATGACGTAAAAATATTATTGGATATGAAAATAGTAAATATGACGACTTAAATCAAGTGGTTTAAATGAAGCAAACCCTGAATTATCTTGCCAGTGGAAAATCTCAGAACGCTGCATGAATAATACGCTCTAAACAATAACACAAGTACTATGTGGATGAATTTATAGTATCAAACTTAAAAACTTAATATCAAGGACAGCTATGTTTCGGTCTAAGTCTAAAACTCTCGCGATCTGCAGCTAGGTATATTTTTATTCAGAGGGGCACTCGGGGGGAAACAGTAAATTAAAGGGTGTCAGTGTCCTTTCAAGCCCTCCCAGTGGCGACGTCTCTGCCTTGAAAGAAAACAAGTTTGATGTCTGATCCTTCCACTAAGAGCTACCAAATCCCAACCCTTTTGGGGTGCAAAAGCGTCTCGCAAACTGATGAGGGTTTGCAGCACACACATACTGCGACAGACAAAACTACGCTTCATCCGTAAAAAGGTTGTATTTAGTGTATCCTCATCTTTGCGGTGGGTCAACTGGTAGCAATTATAGAACCACGATCAGTCGATGGGGAAATAAACGAAAATTCATTTTAAATTTTGTGTGACATCTTTCCGTAGAAAAGCTCCAAATGTTGCGGTATTTGACGAAGAGATGTTTTAAGCTTATTTCCCATAACTTATCTAGCAGCATCGATGGTATCTTCACACAAGTTTTGGTGCTCGTCCAATGCTTCCTGTCTTAGGAAAAAGTTTAACACACCAATGAAGAATATATGTTCCAACTAGTTGTAATCAACTTCTGGAAATGAAATACTTTCAGGCAGACACGTACGCCCGAAAAAAAGATTCAATCAGAAAAGCTTTCTGATTTTGCAACAATTAATGTTAGCGTATTGTAAAAATGCTCGTATATTGATTTGGAAAACACTTCTTTTACGTAATAGTAAGAAGGAGTACCAAAAACACAAAAAAAACCACGAAACATTAATTTAACAACTCAATCAACTCACCTGTCACATCTGCGTGTATCTTATGCGCACATGCCCAGCCGTATACAAAATTTAACGCCAGCCAACTTATGTAATATGAGAAAACGAACGTATTTACGCTACCAAACACCCATATAGAAAGAAGTTTGCCCAAACCTTTGATTATTGGAAGTATGATTTACATTTTGTAGTACGTATTTACATTTGACAAGAAAGTTCCTAGCCCGGCACAGAAAACTAGTAGTTTGAAAACTAATTAAAACAGAAAAAGTTTACCCTCTGGTATACACATGTTAGATTTTTAGATATTATGTTATTTCTGGGACTTTGTTTCAAATTTCTTTGATAACGCTAGCTCTAAAGTCTAGCAAAATTTTTCTCTGCCGTTTGAAAGTCTTCACAGTTTTTTTATAAAAACATTTTTGCTTTGACTTTACAGTTTTCTTTACTTGCAGCTGTTTTATATTGCTTTTGTAATTTTCTCTTTATGAGTACTGAGACTCGGTTCGTGTTTTCTTATAATATTACCCAACTGAAGTTTCTTTTAATCAGTTGTCGGGCACGTTTACTTTGATTACTAATTTGTTTTATTGTTGTGTGATTTTTTTAAAGTTTAATTAAAAAGTCTACATCTACAGGTTTTCCAGAAAAAATGTTGAACAAATTCGTGATTTTCATACTTACGCTCGAATTAGAAAGCTTTTCGAAATTGTAGCAGCGTACTACTTCTTTTGTTGTCACCAAAAATTGTTTTTCTATAGGTGGATATTTTTTCATCCGAAAGTGTCTGAGTGTATAAAGCAAATTCATTTAAAGGCAGTTTGAAAATAACAACACCTGAAACTCAGGCTTCAGCTTAACAAAGAGTGGAATGCTTTTTGTATTCTTCACCTACTTCCTTAATAAAATCCGGTGTTGTCAGTCGGAAACGGCGCAATCACTATTGGCCTCTAAGGGGTTCCAATAGAAAGCGTATTCTCTTTCAGAGGCTCCATTATCCTGGCGACATCCGAGTGTTCCTGCTGGGCTCAGTCAGATACAGACCCGCGTCCCCATCTCCGGCACTACCAGCTGCAGTTAATTGATTCTTCGGGTCATCCAGAAACAAAAACTATCTTTTAATTACTTTCGAGATTGTTTCAATTCCATTATATATAGATGCCGTTCCTCGCGAATTCACGTTGTTTCAAGCGTAACTGATTAAAGTTGAAGATGGATTAGTGGAATCTTGCAGATATGCCCCTGGTCTCAGCTCGTAAACAAACTGCAAATCTCTAATCTCCAACTTTATTTACAATTCATTTAGCCCTCGATTAAATTTCAAAGTGTGACGAGCTCTTCCAGACCTCGTTTGTATTTAAATTTTAATAACAACTATTACGGGACTACGGCACTAAAATTAGCCTGCGACAAATTGAAAACTGCAGCTTGAAATTACATGCAGCTGCAACAAAATAAACTTAGAAAAGTGCACGCTTTAAACCCTGCTCATCAATGCGGATTAAAATGGAATGAAAGTTGCACTTGGGAACGATTAAAAATACCAAATCGGTCGAAAAGAAATTGCAGCGGTTACCTTAATGAGACTTGAATAAATTACCTACTAACGAGCTTTAATATTCTAAATAAATACGAGTATAGTTTTATGTTCAGTTTGAAGTTTTAAGCACTGAAATAACAAAAAACATTTTAAATAACTCAGAAACGATAAAAAATTGCATATTTAAAATTGAAATGCACAATTTTATATGACTGCGCTTCTGCACTCTTCCTGTTACACTGACGATCTTGGTGTTATCAAATTTAAAATTTAAAGTAGTCTAGTCTTCCAAGAAAGGCCGATTCTTTAGTTACATCTTGACTCAAGCGGCGCAGACAAATTTCTTGCATTTATCTCTCAGAATATTTTTAAAGTAGCGTACGTAATGCACTTTTGACACAAAAGGAATAAGGGCTGGTTCAGCTATTTTTGATAAATTGCACTTTTTTAGGACGTCTCAAAATCGCGTTTAAACTTGTTTGTACAACTCTTCGAGTTGTGAAATTTTCTTGGCCCAAACTCACCTACAAAAGAAAAAATTCCGTAGTAATCCTGTAAAATTTATTGTGGCCAGAAATAAACGCAGCTTAAGTAAATACCTTTCGCGCTCTTTGTAAATCCGTTTAGCATAAAGAGAAATGTAAAATTTAAAAGTCAACTACAAAAGGTTTGAGTGAACACAATAAAAAATAAAAATAAGTGCTTGTTTCGGCATAAAAATAATCAGTTAAATTAAAACAGCAGCCTCAAGCTAAGATTAATTAAATTTTAACCTTTTGTTGCCTGAAATATTTTGCGCTTAGCTTTGCTGTATTTATTTAATTATGAGGGATGCTTTTGCATAAAATATATGCTCTTGTTAATTTATTTAATTAAACCTATCCATTATTGTATTACATGCACTTCAATTTAAAATAGATACCAACCGGTAATTAATTTTTGTTTGTACAATTCATTTGAATGATTTCTGTGAAATCAAATGATGCTGTTTGTTTTATTTTGGTATAATCAATGTAATAATTGGGTACTCTATAAATAATATACGATAGAGTTATTTACGTATTTTGCAATTTAACAACTACATTTTGGATAAGCTATAAATAATTAAACTTTTTACTAATTTATATAGCTTGTAATGTAAATGTCAGATTTTAATTTCATTCCGTAACAGTGCGCGAAGCACTTTGCCTAGGTTTATCCATACTTTAAAAATAATTATATTTTTGCAACGTATAAGTGTAGGTATCAGCTTCAGTCTAAATAATAAGAATTAAATGTTAGCTGCTACGTAAGATCAGATAAATAAGACAAAAAATTTAACTAACAGAAATGACGATAGCGTAAATAAAAAGTAAAATAGTGATTTATAAATATTACAAGAAATAAACTGGTTGTGCTGATACTTTTCTGATTCTGGCTACTGTCACGTGAGTCCGTCTCTTACGCATTACGTGTTTCTCGATCTATTTCGCTCTTTTTTACATTGTCTAAGATCCCTGTTACTATTGTGTTATGCTCCATCCATGCACACAAAGCTCATGAGTGTACCTGACTAAGTTAAGCCCGAAAACAATTTTTATGTAAACATATAGTTTCTTCTTATTCTTTGGAAACACATTCCTCGGTACTAAAGAAAACCAGAAACAACACAGTAAGTTTATCAGCCAAAGATTAGGTAAAAAGGGGAAAATTAAGCCAGTTTGTGTTTGTCTGCCTGTGTGTCTATATACACTTTACAGTTCAGACGCCTTAACGCAGAAAACCCAAATTTGCTCAAAGATGGCTGATTGCAATAGGAAGCCTCCGCAAGAAAATGAGGTCACACGGTCGAAAAATAATCTTAAATTCATATTCTACGCATGTCGAATAGCCGATCTGCGCAAACGCGATCTCTCTATTACTCCACATTGCCTCCCACCATAGATTTTTTGCTTTTTCAACAATTTACGACTTTCGGCTTTAAACCCGGTATGAGCATGTTAAATGACAATAGGAACGACTTTCTATTAAGAATACGCCACTGGCAGTTTTTCTTTTGGTCGTCTACCTGAACGGTTTAATTGAGTGATTACAAAAATACGGCTGTCGGCCAAAGGTCTATAGGAAGTAAAAAGTTGAATTTCAGATTTCCATGGATAAACATTGGTTGCAACTAGAAAACACAAAACATCATAAAAACGGGCAACTGCATAAAAAATGAGGGGGGGGGCTTTATAATATAGGCGCGGTCGAAAAGAACTTTAGAATAGTATTCTACATAAGCCGAATGGCCGGTCTGCGCAAACGTGATTTCCTTATCACCAACTTACTGCCTCCACCGTCGATATTTTGTTTTTTCAAAAATTTACAGGATTTCGGCTTCAAAACTGGTATGAGCATATTAAATGGCAATAGAAACAACTTTGCAATGAAAAATACCACAAGGAGGTTTTTATTTTAGTCGTTTACCTGAATAGATTAATTGAGTAAACGACAAAAACAATGGCTATCACCTAATTTTGTTATGAAATCGATTTTTAGATTTCAAGAGATTACCATTAGTTGCAACTAGAAAACACAAAATATAATAAAACCACTCAACTGCTTCAAACCATGTTGAGTAGAGGGGGAGGAGGGAGAAAGGGGTGATAAGGAGGGGGAGGAGGAAGGGGGAGGAGAGTAAAATAGATGCGTTTGAAAAAAAAATGTACAATTCATATTCTGCACATGTCGAAAAGCCGATCTACGCAAGTCCGATCTTCCTATCACCCTTCAAAAACTTTTGCAATTTCCGAGAATTTCCAAAATTTCAAACTTTTTGATATTTTTAATATTTTCAAATTTTATAATTGAAAAAAACATTTTATTGTAATCACAATTTTCTAAATATCTTGAAAAAGAAAGCAAAATTTTTAATTTTTAACGAACATTTGGTATAAAATACATTCGAAATTTTTTCGAGATATTCAGTAGTATTCTAAATTTTCATAAAAATGTCATAATGTTCGAAATATATTAAAAATTAAAAAAAAAGTTATAAATAACGGTTGCATTATAGCATTTTGAGAAAAGATTCTACTGTCACTTTTGGGCAATTTAATTCAAACGCAAAGGCTTTATCGTCTCCCGTTTATTACACGAAGGGGCAAAAATTATCTAATCTCAAAAATTCATAGAAAGTGTCACAGAGAACCGGGACAGGAACCAAATTGTAGCCTCTATCTATCTCTATAAGCGTACAATATTAAAAAAATATCGTGTAGCCAGTTTTTGGGCAATATTCTATTGAATATTACCAATGTTTTTAAAAAAACTTTTCGTTTCCTCGAAAAATTCTCTTACATGGTGCCGTTATGTATTTCCCTGTAGTTATTTTACTATTTAAAAATCGTAGCAGTCGCCAATTTAATCCTAAAAAGTTCGCAAAAAAGTGTTGAATTTATTTTTATACTCTAAGGCGTTCTATCAAATACTCGTTTTATATTTAAAAAAATCGGGTTTCGAAAAAAAAATGCTACCAAAAAGCATATTTCACTTCTGCTTCCGGTTTTGAATTTTTATAAAAGCTTTCGACGCTATCCAAATCGGATCATCCGTTTGGGAGTTATTGGGTGCACACTCACCGCAGCTAGCTACGCACAGGCAGTTTTTTGAGTTTCCTTGGTACCTCCCTATGCTGAAAAGTATAACAAAAATTGTTCTGTTTTGTAGTTCTGCAAAATACCATAGGTTTAAAGCGACTCTTTTAGGCTGAAGATATACCTAGGGAATTTGAGTTTTGTTTTGTTATACAGTAGGTTAATTAATGATTATCTGTATATAAAATACTTACAGATAATCATTAAATATGGACTTTAACGAAGTAAAGCTACAATTTATAAATAAAGGAGGTTAATTATTTATGCTTCTATTTTCTGTGTATTTTAAATTTCGAAACAAATAATGTGTTTCCTTTTTGTTTTTGATTGTTTATTTATGAGAAAATTGCTTTAAACCTCGCTCTTGTTGTTGTGTTTGTCGACACCTTAGTTAATTCCATATCACTGACCATTATAAACTAGTAGGTATACATCCCAACTTACCTTTATTAGTTAAAATAATTATCAAGGGCCTAGCTAACGGTCCACTCTGGGCAGTATAAAGCGGCTTAGGCAGCCTTTAATTCACGGTTTATATACGCAAGGTGGATATATTAAAGGTAGAGCGAGAGTAATAGCGTCAGAAGGAGAACTTTAGAGCTCTTCACTCGGGTCCGGGTTTTATTTGTATTTTTATTCCTCGGCGAGGCGGTCGCCATGTTGTCTCTAGGGACAGAAACCAAGCTCTAGGGCCAGTATCTACTTCCGGTCGTAAACAAGAGACATGACGCAGGTCAGTCGGTTTACGGGCGAGTAAGAATCCGATATTCAACCATGACCTACAAATTATACTCCAAATCCAATTACTCGAGATTACAACGCGCTCGGTTCGCAAAAAATTGATAACGTATTGAAGCGAAGCCCCGCAACCGAGCTGATTGCACCGAAACCCTGTTTTATGCGTCCCAACCTACAAACACATAAAGTATTATTAGGTACGAGCAACCCTAGTTGGTTTAAATTCAAACTCGGAAATCAAGATGAGACATTTTCATATTTCGACACAAATTTTTGGTTTTATGAAATTTTTAGTGAAAATCTTTGATTTCCGACGTTTACATAAATTTAGGGAACGTGTTATTATTGTAATCTGTATAGACAGACAAAGATAACGAGCTTTCCTGATGGTAAATATAAATTGCAGCTTCTCGAGCCTAAAGCATATTGCTCGTAGAAAATTTAATATTATCTCAAGAATCTAAAAAAAAATGAAAGCACATAAAATTTAAACAGAAACGTTAAGATGAACATATAAAAACAGGAAATTCAATTTCTGATGTTTTGTAAGCGCATTTTTGGCCTTCCTAAACATAAGGGTGAGTTTTCAGTAAACTTGATGCAAAGTCTGGAGAGAAATATCAAAAGTACGTACATAAATTGAGTCCATAGCTAGCATACATAACGTACACCGGACTACGCAAGCTATGCATTTGTGATCTGACCCGGCCCGGAGCAAGTCCGGGTCGCATCAAATATTCAGGCGTCTCCAGAAGCTCCTGTACCCAACGCCCTGCTCTACATTTCATTCCTTATTTAACTCAAACACTTAAATTAATGCGTGGGTGGTTCTTTCGGTGCAAATTATATTCTAAAATTTGACTTATCACTCAAGCGAAGTAGACGTGGAGAGTCACTAGAATTTTAAAAGCGTTTTTATTATAAGAATATTTATAAGGAAAGAGACTTATTTAGCAGTTTAAGAGGTTGGCTAAATACATTAAATAATTCCACATTTCCTATATTAAAAATTCAAAAAGTTACCTTTTATGTTGCAATTTCTATATTATACTTTTACTTGAATAATAATTATTATTTGTATATTTTTTTCTAAAGGACTTGTGGTTGCGTGATGGTATCGTCTTAAAGTTTAATTGCTTTTTAAAATTTTTGAAAATTTCAAAATCTAGAAATTTCGGAAGTTGCGGGAAAATTAAAATTTTTTTTATTATATCTGCATCATAATCCTTGTAAATAAACCAAAAAGCGTGCGTAAACCCAACATTAAAACACCCCGGTGTTTAAAAGTTGCTGAGCAACAATGACATCATCAATTTTGATGCAACAAATTACGAACACGCGAAAAAAAAATTCGAACGCACATAGCAACATAAACAACAAAGAATGCTAACCAATCTCCAGGTAAATGATATGACGTCACATCATAGACTACTATGTAAGATGAATCAAAATCAAAATGCTGCTTCCTAGCTATATTCTTCTTATTTTCTAGATTATGATGCAGGTATAATAAAAAATAGCGTATAATACACGTGTATAAGAGCCTTTAAAGCACTGCTCCGTTAAAAGGCACTTGGCTTCGCCTCGTGCTTTTAAACCCGTCGCGCGTGCTTTAAAGGCTTGCTTATACACTTGTATTATAATACACTATAAAAAATCTTGAAAAATTTTGAAAAAATTTGCAATTTTTAATTTGTGTTGAAAATGTTTTAAATTTGTGAAAATTTTTGAAAATTTTGGCATTTTTTGGAAAATTTAATATATTTGTGAATTTGGGGGGTTAAATTCGGAGATGATCCAATGATTGCGTAGGCGTGGATGCTGTTTTGTGTAGCGTTTTATTATTGCGCCAAGTTACAATAATAAGGGTTGATTTGACTTATTCTAAGAGCCCTTGTGCCAGACTCAGCACAGGTTACGACAAGGTAGTCTTACTGTCACTCTTAAAAAACAGTACTTTATTGAACATATCACAGCCTATATATACATGTCTAAAATGATTGTCTAGCACTAAAAATTAAAGTCCACAACTAAAGTTATTTGAAATATTGCAAATTTAGCTTACGTAAAAGTTTAAATGTCCAACTTATTATTACACATACTTGCTACGTTAATAAAAGAATGCAATGTGTATTAAAAATTGCAAGCTAAATATTATGAAATCTGACCTGTATTCAAGTAATACAAGTCGTTTATCTAATGATTAAAAATTGTACAATATTAAACTAGTAAATTATTAAAATATGTTTAAGAAACTTAAACATATTTGAAATTTATCGAACATTTTGAAAATGATTTAAATTTTAAAAAGTTCTATTTAAATAAATTTTGAGTTTTAATTTTATTTATTTTGATCATTTTTTTAAATTTTAAAAAATTTTGATAATTATTGAAAATTTCGAAATAATTTGAAATTTCTAATTCTAAGAATGTTTGAAAATTTTTGAAAATTGCGGGAAAATTTAAAAACTTAAAAATTCAAAAAGTTTTTGAAACATTTTTTTGCTTGAAGTATTTTTTAATTGTAAACAATATTTATTTGTTGAAATTTAAAATTTCATTTCGATTTCATTATTTGGTTATAGTCTTTATTTTGGCGGTTATCCAATTAAACTGTTCAAGTAAACGACCAAAAGGAAACTCCCCAGAGATGCTTTCTCAATGGATGAATAGTGTTTGAATATCGAAAACTTGTTGGGGGAGTACAGTGGGAGGTGGTAGGAAGATCGGGCTTGCGCAAATCGACTATTCGACATGTGTAAAATACGAATCTAAGGTTATTTTCCAAGCAAATATATTTTGAAGTATTCACTCCTACACAGTTATTGAAGCAGTCGAAGGGTTTAATAATATTTTGTGTTTTCTACTTGCAACTAATGTTTATTCCTTGAAATATCAAAAGCAATTTCATAACTTTGGTGATTACTCAATTAATCTGTTCAGGTAAACAACCAAAAGAAAACCTTTCAGTAATGTTTTCTCAATGGAATGTTCCTAGTGCCATTTAACATGCTTATATAGATTTTTAAGCTGAAATTTGTAGGTTTTTTTTTCAAGCGCCCCTATTTTGCCGCAGAGCATACCTTTCCCTCTTTTTTGGTGGACCAACATCATTTTCGTGCAGTGTTATCCTATTGCAATTAGCAATCTTTACGCCAACTTTGGTTTATCTGCGTTAAGGCGTCTGGGCACACACACACACACACACACACACACCCACACACACACACACACATACAGACACAAAGACACACACAGACACCTCTGCAGCGTCCGCTTAATTGGTCTTCTAAAGCCCTAAAGTCTGATTACTAGTCAAAACGTTTAGGTTAAGAATATTTGGTATAAAAGCACTTTGCTTTTAGACGTAACTCGTATATCAGCCAGAAAATTCAAAGCAAAAAAAACTTTGCTGAATCGAATTTGCTCCAAATCCAACCTGACGATAACAATACCTTCCTGTTTAGCTATACTTCCTATAGCGTAAGCGGAAATCAGACTCTTTTCAGCATTCTTTTCAAAAATTGGATTTTGTGAATTTATATAGGAAACGTAATAGAAGATCTTAGGACAAATACAACACATTTTTCCGAACTTTCTTCTTTAATATAGCGGCCGCTACAAGTTTTCGAAAATGTTATTTTTAACGCTTTATTACATACCAAACGTTATGAAACGGAATTAAATTTACTATCGCAATAGGCGGATAGAGACACAATGTTACTACGAACGAGCATTTTCGAAAAGAATTTGTGCAAAATTTTGGAAATTTTCGGAACAAATCCAAAAATTGACAGCCCGATTTTTTTTATTTTGCTGGTTCATGTAGCTTACCATGAGCTACAATTTTGTTGGAGCCCAATCAAGAGCAGTTGTGCAAAACTGTTTCCTATCCGACCACTAAATCTAGGTATTAATAACACGCGACCCCCATCCGTCTTAAAAAATACGAAAATAAAGCCTAAATGGTATTTAATGCATACACACGGTGTGTAAAATCCTAAATATTGATTTTATAAAAAAATAGCTTTAATATGAAAGGTATCTGTTAAAGTTCAGCGCATATTTTTTTGACATTAAAGTTTGTATCCATTTTTTGATTGCCATGGCAATTAGGATGTTCTTCAACTTCAAATCCGAACAAAAAATAATTTTTAAATAATATAGGGTGCCATTTAGTTGGTTGCTATAGCAATCGAATAACTAAACGTATCAAAAATTAAACATTGACAAAGCAAAATTTATCTAACTTACATTTACCACCACAAAGCAAGCTAGTTAGTTTTGATGTTACTAATATG
Organism: Ctenicera cuprea; assembly: GCA_958336395.1. Taxonomy (NCBI): domain Eukaryota; kingdom Metazoa; phylum Arthropoda; class Insecta; order Coleoptera; family Elateridae; genus Ctenicera; species Ctenicera cuprea. The sequence continues at coordinate 34,154,887 of OY284488.1, forward strand.
TTTTCCCAAATACCTCCTCAAGAGTGTATTCCTTTGTTAAATGATATTCTTATTAACAAAAATGTTGAGTTAATAAAACGGACTGAGTTGATTCAATTATTTGAACTTTGCACCAATCAAAATTATTTTACTTTTAATAATAAAATTTATTTCCAAAAAGATGGTTTACCCATGGGAAGTCCAATTTCACCTCTTTTAGCTAACATATTTATGGAAAATCTAGAAGATCAAATATTCGAATCAAATCAATCTGAGAAAGTTATATTTTGGTTTCGTTATGTTGATGACATTTTAGCATGTTTTAATAGTTCATTTGATTTAATTAATGAATTTTTAATTTTTATTAACAGCTTGCACCCAAACATAAAATTTACACTAGAAACTGAACAAAATAAGTCCATTAACTTTTTAGATTTAAACATAAAAATTAATTCAAGTAATAAATTTGAGTACTCAGTTTATAGAAAACCTACACAAACAGACATTACAATACCACACGATTCTTGTCACCATAAAACACATAAATTAGCAGCATACAGGTCCCTGATACATAGGGCTTTGACGGTCCCTTTAGATGAAATTAATTATAATAGAGAAATTTCAATTATTAAACAAATTGCATACAGTAATGGTTATAATACTAAACTTATTGATACATTAATTAAAGAAAAAGATTATAAATTAGCCATTCAAAAAATTTATCCGAATATCCTAATTTCGTTCGATACAATTAAATATGCTTCGATCCCATATTTTGGTGAGAAATCAGAACAAATTGCTAAAATTATAAACAAAACAAATAAATATAAAGTAAGCTTTAAAACAACTAGGAACATCTTAAATACTTTGTTTAATGCAAAATCAAAAACAGACGATTTGTTAAAATCAGGCATTTACAAATTAAATTGTTCGCATTGTAATTCGGTTTATATAGGCCAGACTATTAGAAATTTTGATATTAGGTATAAAGAACACGTACGTTGTTACAAATACAAACACCCACATAAATCCAACTACGCTAAACACTTACTAGAACAAAATCATTCAATGACATCTAATAACACCATAAAATGTTAATAAAACGGACTGAGTTGATTCAATTATTTGAACTTTGCACCAATCAAAATTATTTTACTTTTAATAATAAAATTTATTTCCAAAAAGATGGTTTACCCATGGGAAGTCCAATTTCACCTCTTTTAGCTAATATATTTATGGAATATATAGAAGATCAAATATTCGAATCAAATCAATCTGAGAAAGTTATATGTTGGTTTCGTTATGTTGATGACATTTTAGCATGTTTTCATAGTTCATTTGATTTAAGTAATGAATTTTTAATTTTTATTAACAGCTTGCACCCAAACATAAAATTTACACTAGAAACTGAACAAAATAAGTCCATTAACTTTATAGATTTAAACATAAAAATTAATTCAACTAATAAATTTGAGTACTCAGTTTATAGAAAACCTACACAAACAGACATTACAATACCACACGATTCTTGTCACCATAAAACACATAAAATAGCAGCATACAGGTCCCTGTTACATAGGGCTTTGACGGTCCCTTTAGATGAAATTAATTATAATAGAGAAATTTCAATTATTAAACAAATTGCATACAGTAATGGTTATAATACTACACTTATTGATACATTAATTAAAGAAAAAGATTATAAATTAGCCATTCAAAAAATTTATCCGAATATCCTAACTTCGTTCGATACAATTAAATATGCTTCGATCCCATATTTTGGTGAGAAATCAGAAAAAATTGCTAAAATTATAAACAAAACAAATAAATATAAAGTAATCTTTAAAACAACTAGGAACATCTTAAACATTTTGTTTAATGCAAAATCAAAAACAGACGATTTGTTAAAATCAGGCATTTACAAATTAAATTGTTCGCATTGTAATTCGGTTTATATAGGCCAGACAATTAGAAATTTTGATATTAGGTATAAAGAACACGTACGTTGTTACAAATACAAACACCCACATAAATCCAATTACGCTAAACACTTACTAGAACAAAATCATTCAAACACAAACATTTAAAAACTGTACCGTTAATGAATGAGCAAATTGATCTGTTGAATTCTCCTCTACCGGACATTTTGGAATAAGAAATCAGTCATCTGCAGACGATTACCAAGATAAGTAAAAAAGTTCTATTGCTATAACAACACTAACTGTTTACTTTCATATAACCTTTGACAATGACATGTAAACATGCCGAAATACGTATAAGGTTAAAATAAATAGATATTGTTAAAGTGATTAAGTATTTTATATACAGATACTCATTAAATATGGACTTTAACGAAGTAAAGCTGGAATTAATAAATAAAATTTATCAAACAACTTCTATTAATGTTATTTTTTACTCACCCCGTATAAGTATAGTATTAAAAACATACAATTATTTGGCAGTGAAAACTGAGCCTGGGCTACCATTGGTTTAATTTGTTTTCGTGTGGTTATATTTATGTCGTAAGTCCAAGATTTTTTTTGGTTTCCTTGGTGATTTTTCACGATCCACGGGTTGCGCACAACTGAGCAAGTGTCACTTTGCGCCGCATAAAACGTTAATATAAAAATACTTTTGATAATATGATAAGCAACAATATACGTATAGAAAGTCTAGACGACGTACTTCACCTACTGCGTCAATTCATCAAAACAACATTGGCAACTTAGTTGTCAATAGTGGTAGCAACTTTGTGCCCAACAGTGCTGACAACAAAACTTATTGCAATGTTGCCAAACACGTTTTGAAAAGTAGTATAAAAGCGATTACATAAAATCATTACATCGTCATCTTTCGCGTGGTTGAGTCAACATTTAATGTTGGTACATCAATGCCCAACAAAAAAATCCACATTGTTGAAAACAAGATTGTCAGTTACGTAGCTTTGATGTTGACGCACCTTAATATGGTAAAGTACTTGGGATATCTACTATATTTACTGTTCAATATTGCCTCGCACCTAAAGATTACCAGAATAAAACTGTACAAACATTTATTTTTAAAAGAAAAATACAGAGTTGACTATAGCAGATTCGTGATCGCAGAAGTAAAAAAGTGAAAATGTTTCGGATATCTAAATACCACAAAATACTCAGGAGATTGTTGCTATTATAAATTTGTTTTGCCAATTTTGTAGTGTATGCAATAATTAGAAACGTACAAATTGTCAGAAATGTTTTTCTTGAACGGCATACCATTTTTTTTCACACGTCTTTTCTGTGTTGGGTCAATTTATTTTTACGTGTGAAAAATATGTGTAAACTTTAAACACGAAGCAGCAAGACGTATATGGAAGTTGGTCTGGATGTCGAGTATGCGGAAATGCAACGTCGAAGGCAGATTGGATTTAGGAAAAATAAACCAAAAGCAAAAAGTTTTATTTGCGCAAAAGATGGAAATACAAACGTAAATTTCTCAGGTGTCAGACATGAAAGTAGGTGCTACATATCACTAGACAAATGGCCTGTCATGCACACACAAAAATAAGACAAAAGTCGCCTGACCGTGACGTATGCCGTAACCCGCTGGTTGACCGAAAAGAGAGCATAAGTTATATTCCCGATGTTTCAATTATCCTGAACAGTAAGCGGCCTCGTGCCCGACTCATCCTGCAGATTCGCTGCTGATGACAGCGGTCGCAATTTCTACTCGTCGCCTGCCATTTGTCTCGAGCCCGCACAGTATTACGCTTCACGACTAACCATTATCACAGGAGGAACATATTTGGCACATATCTAAGCCTGGACGTTGATCAATAGTTATATTTGACAAAGTGTGGCAATATTGTTCTTGTTATTAAGTGTCTACATATATAAACGTCAATTTTTTATTTCCCTCGAGTCCTTATTTGAATTTTTTTCTTCGGCATTGTCTATTCTTTATCCTTTTGTTTTAAACCGTATTCTACCGATCTACTTTGCAAAAATATTATCAAATATAAAATAATATTTAACTTTTGCTTGCGAATATCGAAACAGTTAAATCTGAGATGCAATTTTTCAGAATTTGAAATTTTTCATATATACAGACTCCGATTTACGAAGCATGGTAGCTACTCATTGTATTGGTTTTAAGCTATATAGTACAAAATTCTAGTTGAAATGACAAAGAAGTATACCACAGCTGACTGTTGTTATTTGATCTAAAAAACTGAAATCACGTCTACTAGATCGGTGTTACTTAAACTGTGGTAAAAAATCAGAAATAGATCTTCGGAAATTTTTGTTAGACACACGGAAGACGAAATACAATATTGGTATAATGTATATTTTTTACGTTTTTTTTTTATATTGGTATAGCAATGGCGTAACAAGGCAGGGTGTCCGAGTACCCACTGTCCTTGCGGAATGATTACTTTTAAGAATATATGAGAGACTAGCATTCAGGAAATCCAACTTCAAAGATGACTAAGGATCTATTTACTACTAATGTTAAATAAAAATTCTTCAAAATATTAAAGAATAGTATTAAGTGTATATTTAATAAAACCGTTTAGTTTCTAACATATTGCTAAAATATGAGCCTATAAAAATACATCCCCTATATAATGTAATGCAAAACTGCTGTATTATATAAGCGTACCAAAACACTTCTGTAGACAATTGTTGAATGCTTGTATCTCACAATTACCTTTATTAAAATTTTTTTTAAATGTCAAACTTTAGTTTTAATGAATTCTTTTAGTCTCAGGGTCGTTATAAAGCTTTAGGAAAAATGAGATAAGATAAATAAAACAGAAATACACAACCAAATATCACGCTACAAGGGTATGTATTAAATGTCAATTTCAAAATACTAGTTTATAGGGGTTCAAGAAATTTTAAAATTCTACTTTTCTTAAATAAACAGTTACCTTTGTTTCTTCGCAATTACTGTTGTGGACCTCGACTGGATAACTGTTGTATGATATACTCCCTCTTCTCTGTTTAGACTATTTCTAAAACACACCACTCGGCTCCAATAACAATCTCATTACCATTTATTAGTTCAAGATCGTTAATCCTATTCTCATCATCCTCAACTGTAGCCTCAAACTCGTACAAGACTGCTTTTACACTTCTTTTAATTTGCAATTTTCTCCACTATAACTGCCAACACGTACTAGACTGCTTTTATACTATCTTACTCTTCAATATTTCCAAAATGATTCAAAATATTTCTAGTCGTTTTGTTATAGCTCTTATTCAATCAATGAAAACTACTATTTTTATTCCATATAATTCATTTTCTTTTTCCCCTGATTTTCAGAAAATGAAAAATACTGTCTCTCTGTTTACAGGACAAGCCGTAACTAACCAACCATAGAACATATGTAACCAGCATTCCACTTTTTTTTGTCTTTTTCCCTGATCTCCTATTTTTTTGACAAATAATTCTCTTAATCAATGAGTGTTACATTTTGCACTTGTCAAAGTATTAAAATGTCATTTTCATCCATAACCCCTAAAAATGACATTTAACGATTAACAAAACAAGTAAAATTAAACTTCTTATATCTTAAACCTTTTAAACATTTCTAAACTAATTCATAACTAAGATTAACATAAACCATAATTGTACCAATTTGATTGTGTTCCTCTATCTTTCAGTGAAATCAAACTCCACAGAAGTTATAAATGAAAAGAAAAATACAGGGTGTGTATAAATTGGTAAAAGAACTATACGTGGCGATGTTGCTCATAAAATTCTAAGTCGAAAATCTGAATACCAAAATGTTGGACAATGCTTCCTCTGTCCTTAGGAACCATTTCAAAGGAACGTACATTTGACAGCATTGGATCCACACACCACAGGTGTTTTGTTATAATGCACGGTACCTAAGGATGTCCGTTACATCGCAATACTCCGTGAATGTTGGAATAAAGTTAAGGTAATTGTTCGAACTGAACACCGTCTGTTTGCAAACTGTAACGTTTTCAACGCTTTAAGACGTTTTCCGTGTAACGTTCTCGTCTTTACTACGTTCGAATCACGTTAAATTATTTATATTTGTTTCGAGTAGCTTCAGGGAGTTGTCCAGGGTTCACCTGGGTTACCAGAACCTTTCAATAATGTACAAATCGGAAACGGGTTAAATTAATATCAATATAATATATATAACTATGTACAATTTAACTAAATGTATGTATTCACTGGAAAATAAAATTAAGTACTTCAATTTGTTATAAATAAATGAAATATTAATTTCGGAAACGCTGTTTTAATGCGTCTGGTGGCATCTAAATTTCTGCCGCACTCTGTATGGTACGGTTTTTCGAATTCGCTCTGGACGTCTGGGTACGCTGGCGCGTCAACGACCTTGTTGGTTTAAAACGCCAGTCTCTGCGCTTCTTATCGGGCGACCGGCTGGACGGGTATTTTAAGCTAAACAAAATTAGTACGTTTTCGTCGTGCATTCTGTATCAATACAGGACGAATAAATTCGGGAACAGTTCATAAGTGTCATTAAACGTTTTAACGGTAGTTCCTGACTTTAAAATCAACGGTTACCAATATAGTATAAAGTAGTGACCTCGCCCGCAATTTCAAAATGTAAGTGAAACAAACAATGCTAGTTTAAAATACTTTCCACTAAAATCACACCTGTTGATTACGCTTTAAACAACCAGGCTGCGTTTGGGTATCAACTATTCGTTGTTTTATCTGTTGCAGGGAGTATTATACTAATTGGTTTAATGAATGTTAACTTCTTTCGCCATGCGATGAAGTACATTTACGGAGGGGTAAATTAACCACAAACTACTGACAGTTTCGCCTAGTACGTTTGGAAATTCCCCAGGATAACACACCTCAAGATTCTTAGGATATTGCACCCCGTAATCTGAGATTAACATCGATTTCCCCTGTGATTTTTCACCCAGGAAAAAGTCAACAGTTATTTAGCAAGATAGTGAACTGACAATACTTGAAGATCCTACGCCTCCAACTTTATCGCTAATTCACTACGGAAGAAACAGTTGGCCTCTGAAGCATTGAACACCACGCTCCAAGAGTTGACTGTTAATAATTACTGTCCTCTGACATAAACAGGTTCGTACATTGAAAGTGATCTCAAATCGCAACTGATAAGTTTTAACGCAACTTTTAATTTCAGGTAAAAGTGATTCGTGAACTGCACTTTAATACTTGCCGGAATTTGGAACATGAATGCAAACAGGCTGGATCTCTCGGATGTCGGTATACTGGTAACTGGAACAGTAATAAAATAATTACAACAATTATAATTCAATTGACTGCGTGCACGGCTGAACGGTTCGGTTTGTTTTCAGTAAAACAATTCGGAAACGGCTGGATTTTCTGGTATGAATTCTTTCACTACTTTTAAACTGTATTTATTTAAATGTGAACTCAAATACACAGGCTAAGTTCAAACTGTATATTCGCCAGCCAGGCTAGCGAATTGTTTGACCGGACGGTTTGACCCCACGGGTCTGAGTCTCTGGAGGAGCTCAGTCGGAGTCTGACTCTCTGTCGGAGTCGGAGTCGGATTCTTCTCTCGGAGTCGGAGTCGGAGACTGTGTCCGACTCTCTGTGGGAGTCGGATTCGAAGACTGTGGATTCGGCAGCTCCTTTCGTTTTTATAGCTAACCCAGCTCATCTTGCGGTTCGACTGTCGCGCATTTCCCCCTCTGTTTGTAGTGGGAGATGTCATCGCTCAGTCATCTGAGATGGGTCGGTACTAGAAGCGCCATCCGCGCCTTTTTCGTGAACTAAGGGCGGTGTTCGTCTAATTAAAATTGTAAAACTACAAATACGCGAATTTTGCGCGCTCTATACTTTGAATACAATTTTACCCTGTCACACATGCCCCTCCCTTCGGTTGAAGGTGATGCTGCGGGTGTATGCTGACTTCATGGGTTGCGGAAAATTTCGGTTCTGGCGGATCGGGTTTACTTGGCTGCTTTGACAGGATCCCCTCTGGTGTTAACCATGCCATGTAACATTTTCGTCGGGAATCGAATTTGTGCTGTCGGTGGCGGTGTACCAGGGGTTAACGGCAGGATCCCCTCTGGTGTTTTCGGTGGCGGTGTCAAACACAGCATCGGGTCGGCAGTGTAGGTCGGTGTCTTCGGCGACGGGTCAATCAAATTTGTGCTGACCACTTCCCAAGGACCTTATATCCTCGACCAACACATCTTTCCACCTGGAGGCTGTTGCGACATTTTGAACGGCTGGACGGTTTGACAGGAACGGACGTATCGAGCGGTATCTCGACACATACCTGACCAGGAGTAAGCTGCACCATCCGGTTGACGGTTTGACAGGAACGGACGTATCGAGCGGTATCTCGACACATACCTGGCCAGGCGTAAGCTGCACCATCCGGTTGGCGGTTTGACAGGAACGGACGTATCGAGCGGTATCTCGACACATACCTGGCCAGGAATAATACTTCACCATCCGGTTGACGGTTTGACAGGAACGGACGTATCGAGCGGTATCTCGACACATGCCTGACCAGGAATACTGCTTCACCATCCGGTTGACGGTTTGACAGGAACGGGTGTATCGAGCGGTATCTCGACACATACCTGGCCAGGAATACTGCTTCACCATCCGGTTGACGGTTTGACAGCTGCGGTTCCGTGTTGTCCTGGCATTCTTCCAGAGCGGCTGTCCTCTGGGATTTCGGTACTCAAAGTTTCCATAGCGGATGAAAACCTTCAGCGATGGCTGTACTGGTATTGGGAAAACAACGGTATAACTTGCCTTCTTGAATTTTATATGAAGAGAATAGTCTGGCTCTGTTTCTACCTTCCTCTTCATACGCCGGTACCATGTACACGCTTCTTCAGGGATTACGGCGGCTAGAGCTTCTGGGGCAGGAGATGCTAATTCAGTGTTCTCCCGTGCTCTCGACAACGCATTGGCGACCTGATGCCCTCTCTCTTCCGGTTGAAGAGTCGGATTTCGGTTTTAACGGTTCTCTGGCTGTTTTAATCTGGATTTGCGGGTATCGCTTCCGCACGGCTGGTCTCTGGTTTCTCCCCAAGCTCACGTCTCTGCTACGGGCGCCATGTAACGTTTTCAACGTAGTAAAGACGAGAACGTTACACGGAAAACGTCTTAAAGCGTTGAAAACGTTACAAAACACAGTTGTAACCTTTGTGTTATAGTTTGTATCACTAGTTCAAGTTTTTGGGGGGTGATTTCTAATACAGCCGCATTAATTCTATTCCTAACTTCGTCAGAATTTGGTGGAGGCGTAGCATAAACTTTTCCTTTAATGAAACCCCAAACAAAAAAGTCTAATGGATTGAAATCGGGGAATCTCGCGGGCCATAAGATAGGGCCGCCGCGACCAGTCCATCTGTTTGGCAAGTGTTCGTCCAACCACTCTCTTACATTACGAGCAAAGTGAGCAGGAGCTCCATCATGCAAGTATAACATTTCGTGTCTTATCTGCAACGGCATCTCGTCAATTACTTGTTCTAAAACATTGAGGTATTGATCGGCATTAAGACGATTCGGCAAATAAATTGGTCCAACAACCCTATGGTTTATTATGCCAAGCCAAACATTAATGGAAAATCTTCTCTGGTGACCATATTCTCGATATTCGTGCGGGTTTTCGTCAGCCCAATGGTGAATATTATTTGTATTAAACACGCCATCTCTAGTAAACATGCACTCGTCGCTCCAAAGAATACGTCTCAAGAAGCCGTCATTGTCACGAATTGTATTAAAATCGTGTTGCAGAAATTCAATCGGACTATGTTATCATTTTCATAAAGGGGCTGTACTTTGGTGTCATGATATGGATGAAGAATGTTTTGTTTTAGAACCAAATGAACGGTCTTATTGCTGGGAATATTTAATGTTGCAGCTAACTGCCGGGTGCTGACGGAGGGATCTTCTTGTACTGCATCTAAAATTTGCTCTTCCAGTTGTGCGCCTTTGCCTTGGTCGACCAGCGTTTACATTCCTTGGAACAAATGAAGCAGTTTCAGGAAGACGTTGGTCCAGCCTTCGAAAAACATTTGCTGTAGGATGCCTCCGGTTTGGATAACGTGCACGATATTCACGTTCTGCCATGTCGCCATTTCCATTGCAGAAACCAAATACCATGTACATATCAGCATAATCATTGAACGTAAAATTCATTGTTAGTGAAGGAAACAAGAAAACGAAAATAATAATAATTAATACTAATAACTACGAGAAAAGCAACGATGATAGAAAAAGCAAGTCCAATTACAAATTTTGACGTTATCAAGACAGAAGTAATTTAGAGTCAGTCGCATCACTCTTGGATAATTATTGCTTTACAATGCTGCCATATGTATTTTTTACAATAATAAGTTAACGAAGAAATGTTTAAAACACGCTTTTGGGGCTGAAAAATAACATCTACGAAAAATATTTATTACAGCTCTTTCTGTCAACAGATAATAAATTAAAACACTAATTAAAAGACCATTTTCAAACTTTAAAGATCCCGTGCATACCCAGGAAGCATGGTATTTTGGTATTTTATTTTTGGTATTGGTATTTTGGTATTAAGATTTTCGACTCAGAATTTTATGACCAACATCGCCACGTGTAGTTCTTTCGCAAATTTATACACACCCTGTGTAAATGATATAAAATAACCACTTTATTTCAATTTTAAACAAAAAAACATACCAAGAATACTCATCCCTGAGTTTAAAACTTTGAATACCAATAACTTATATCTTCATAAATCTGTGCTAAACGCAGCTGCATGATATCATAGCAATATTAAGATAAAATTGCCACAAGTGATAATCACCAGTTTTAGTTAATACACGATTATATTCTGTTGTTTTTGTGTTTGTTTTGTACTGAATGAGTAATTAAATACGTAAAAATCAAATATGCTGCGTTGGTATCCCCTGGGAGTTGATCCATATACAGTTCAATTTTTAGCTTTAATTTTACTACTGTTAGTTAGGTGACCATTCGTACATTTCCATTATTTTGGTAGTTTTCAGTTTAGTGATTTTCGGTTTTTTGGTGTCGTTTTCCGCGTCCCAGTTGAAGTTTTTAAGTATCTTATTAAGTCAAGGATACTTGGAAAGTTTTTAGTAATCAGCAATTACTTCCACTTAAATTTTGATTCTTGAAGTGTTAGGTGGATTGTTGAGGTTTTGGGAATTTTCTAGTTTTGGTGAAAATCTTTTCAGGATTTTTAGAGTTTGACACCGCATAGCCTTTGTGAGTTGAATCCTTGTAATTAAAACTAGCTAATATTTATTAGAAATTTTGATTTGTCTAATTGCAGGGCACTAATACGGAAGGTAATTTAAACGTTGTGATTTCAGTTAGTTTCGATTTTATGAGTTTTTCTCTTCTCGCCAGAAGAGCAAATAAAGAAAATGGAGAGACCCAGAAAAAGTTTGGAGAACAGAATAACAGAAGTGGGAAGCCAAAGAAGGAAATCACTAGAAGAGATGAAGCAGATAGCACAAAATCGCAAGCAATGGAAGAATTGAATAGAGTAAAGTGAGTAGACTAACTCCGACGCCAAAACGGCAAATTGAGATAAGAGAAAGAAGAAGAACGTTTTTTTTTTCTGATATTTTTAGCTCTGCCGTTTGTGCACGTTCACGCCGTTTGTGTACGGTTCAAGCGTTTGTACACGTTTATGCCGTTTAAGAGTACCTACGTGCTTACCTGTTGTTTGGAATTTATTTTGGGTCCACAACTGAGGTCGCGGTGTTTTTGTACACAATAAATTGGACTTTTTGGGTATATTTTGATAACCAAAGGATAAATCTGCGAGAAAGATTAATTTGGAAGCCAACTTTTGAGATATTTTGGACAATATCTTACCTTTTTAAGTTTGAAAACAAAGTGTATTTTGTTGTATAAAGCCATCTTGTTATATTTATTTATAAGTTCGAGCTTTTTTTCGTTGAAGTTCATTTTAATTTATTGTTATTAAAACAATTCTTAACTTCAACATGTTTTTTATTTTAGCCTTATACGTATTTCAACGTGTTTACATGTCATTATCAAAGGCAAGATTAAAAGTCAACAGTTCTTGTTGCTATAGGAACAATTAATCCTCAGAACTTGCTCTTCGTTTTCTATATCTGCGTCCAGATGACTTGATTTCTTGTTATATATTTGAATAGTGTACAAATTGGTAATGTTTACATCATAGCTTAACTGGCGAAGTTTACACCGTACATTTAATTTGTTGCATTAGAGCTAAAAATTATCAATTTACTAAATTTGTATTTATAAATTCTAGCTTTACATAATTTTTACATTACCCTCGCACAATTTGTAATTTAAATTTATTTGAACGTTTGGAATATTTTTGTTTTGAGGAAGTTACAAGACTTGCAAACTATTTACAACTTAATTAAAGTAATTCAGCGTCGCAAGCCGTTATATATGTTATTTTATGAGTTCATGCAAAACATCGGTTTATTTGAACGACAAGGGTTTATTATTTTCAATTTACAATACAATTTTTTGTTTTATTAGTATTTTCGTGTTAAGGGAAAACAAATATTTGATTACTTGGTTTTTAATTAAATTTTGCTTGCACATATTTGATGATACAATTTAACGTTATTATTATTATTATTTTATTAATTTGACTACAGAGTTTATATTGTGCGATTTGATTTTATCGAATATTGTTCATTTTGATGTATCTGATGAGATTAATAACTTCATAAGAATCTTGGCGCCCACTTTAAAATTTATTATTAACTTTCTTTGTGATTCAATTTTACCATTTAGAGTGTAGACCCACCCCATTCGCTCAAGTGGCCGAGTGATCTTTATTCTTGTCACCCTCATAGAACCAATTCAAAATTTACGTAACAACCGGATCTTCTCCTCTCACAACTGTCTAAATCCGCATCTATGTACAAATCATCACTAGAGAATTTCTGGGTACACCACTGCAACATAGTTAAAACACTATAATTCGCTTCAAATTTACTCGATGCTTACTTACTTACTTACTTTCTCTTCTCCCATTTTACCTCACGGTGTTGTTCTTGTTTTCTCTACCACGCGCCTTAGATACTTCATTTCAGCCGCCGTTATTTTTGAGCGATGCTTATCCACTATTGCCCATGATTTAGCTGGACATAACAAAGTTGGAGTGTATATGGTTTTACATAGGGGCATTTTGTTTTTGTGGTTAGTTCTTTTTTTCCTATTAGTGTGTGGTTGATTTGATAATATATTTTTTCTATTTCGGGTTTTTAAGGTTATTCTTAACTGCACTGTTTTAGCTACAAAACAGTGTTTTAGGAGAGTCTTTTAAAGCATTGTTTTTTTAGTAAAATTTAGTAAAATTTCACCAACAAAGATTGGTATTCATGATATATTCATGATCAAATTTGGTAAATTTAGTATGTATGCCAACATAAACATACTAAATTTACCAAATTTGATCGCAGCAAGTTGAAACTTGCTGCCAACATATACAATATACATACTAAATTTACTAAATTTTATCGCAGCAATTTTTTATAACGTTTTTTCATTAATTCTCCTCAATAGAAAAAATAGTATAAACAACTCGTTTTATAAGGCGTCTTGACGCACTCGTCCATTGAAAAACTTGGTCGCTACGCTCCCTCGTTTTTCAATCTTGGACTCGTACGTTAAGACAATGCCTCATGCAACTTGTGTGTTAATATACTATATTATTGGCACTGCTGATCCTGTTTCTTATTTCATTATCTATGCGACCGTCTTTGCTGATTAGTGTACCGAGGTATTCGTATGTGTCTACCTTTTCAAAAACTTTTTCCGTTTATTCTTATTTCTATGCTTTCTTTGTCCTCTTTTTTTGTTATGTGTATGATTTTACTTTTCTCTGTATTTATAACCATTCCCTTGTGTTGTAGCTGGTTTTTCCATGTTTCTATGTTTCTCTGTAGCTGTTGAGGGTTTTGTGCTATTAGTAAAATATCATCCGCATCTAACAAATCCCTAGTCCTAATTGGGTTTAGATGGAGATATCCTAGGTTTCCTTTCCTGGTTTCATTTTTGCAGATACTGGACACATTGTTCATGTATATAGCAAATGATAGAGGACTTAAACTGTCGTCTTGCTTTATCCTTTTAATCATTTGGAATTCACCTGAGAGTTGTCCGTTTAATCGCACCTTCCCTATCACATTGTTATGGAGGTTTTTAATTATTCTTGTTAGTTTCTGTGACACTTGTAGATCTCGGAGTGCTTCCCATGTATATTCTGTGGGTACCAAATTGAAGGCTGCTTTCAAGTCCAAAAATGCCAGAAATAGTTCTTTATTTTTGCTCAGGGGTTTCTCTATTATCGTTCGGATGGTAAATATGTGGTCTTGCGTTTGTCGCCCAGGCCGGAATACTGCATGTTCGTCTTGCAGCTTGTCTTCTACTTCGCCCCTTGCCCCGTTTTTCTAATATTCTCGTATATATTTTCAGGGCTACCGGAGAGAGGCATATAGCTCTATAGTTGTCATACTTGGTGGAGTCTCCCTTTTTATATACATATAGGTATAATGATGTTACTTTCCCAATCTGCTGCTATTTTTTTTGTATTCCATGCCCATTGGCAAATATTTACCAGCCATTCACTCACTATGGGTCCACCTTTCTTAAGTAGCTCCGGCGCTATGTTGTCTTCTCCTGAAGATTTGCCATTTTTGGTTTTCCTTTATGCTTCTATTACCTCTTCTTCTGTTATTCTTCATTATCGTTTCCTTCAATTCTATTTTCCGGTTCTTCTCTTGGGTTTCTTTCTTCTGGTATCCCAAACTTTTTCGCATAGTATACTTTCCAAGTTTTTAATATTTGTTGTATTGTAGTTTCTAGCTGTCCTCTTGTGTTTCTAATATTTCTTATTTTTGGTGCAGGGCTGCCTTTTAATCTTTTAACTATGTTCCAAAATTCTTTTTGGTTTTCTATATACTTCTCTTGTATCTTTTCTCCGAACTCATCCCATGTACTCTTCTTGGCCTCTTTTACTGCTTCTTTTGCTAAGTTTTGTTTTCTCCTGTAATTTGCTCTATTCTGTATTGTATTATTCCCTATGTATTTTCTCTAAGCTGCTTTCTTTCTCTGACTTTTGCTTTAACGGTTTCATTCCACCACTTAGTTCTCTTCAAATTTCGGTTTGGTCTCACCACTTTGTTGCCGTCGATATGTAAGAAAGCGTTTCCGAACCCATGTTTATCACAGCTTTTTTTTATTGTTTTGGTTATTATCTTCAAAGTCCGTACAAACTATTCTCATATGCTAAAGAGACGTGTAGATCATCACACAACTCGATTTTTTTTACAAAAATTAAATTTATCTGGAATATCGTTGGATTTAGAAACGTTTCGCAAGAATATCTTTTCTGTCTATTTTTGTATTGAGATCTCTAATGCTTCTTCTTCTTCTTATTCTTATTTTAGGTCTAGCACCTGTTTTTTTTCCGGTTATTAATCTTGTTCTTGTGAGATTGAAGTCCAACTGCCCTTCCACCTCTTGGCCGGTCTTCCCGGCAGCCTTGATCCATGCGGTTTCTGGTTCATTACTACCTTCGCGATTCTTTCGTCTCCCATTCTCTGTATATGCTCCTTCCACTGCCTTCTTCTTTGTCTTCCCCAACGTACAATGTCTTCTGTTTTACATGATTCCCTAATTATTTCATTTCTTACTCTATCTCTTAATGATTTTCCTGTTATGCTTCTTAATATTTTCATTTCATTCGTCCTTAATAGTCTTTTAGTTTTAGTTGTATCTGCCCTTGTTTCGATTGCATACGTCATGATGGGTCTTACACAAGTCTTGTATATTCGGACCTTGCTGTCAATGTTCATATTTTTGTTTTTCCATATAATTTCTTTCATACAGCCCGAAATAGATGCAGCTTTACAGGTTTGTTTAAATACTTCATTATATAAATCGCCATAACTTGATAATTCTATGCCTAGGTAGTTGAATTTCAGTACTTGTTCTATAGGCTTATCATTAACAGTGAGCTTGCATCGTACCGGTTCTTTGGATAATGTGATGCATTTCGTTTTTTCTACATTGATTTTCATGTTGTATTTTTCTGCTGTCAGGTGGAATCTGTATAATATACGCTGGAAGTCGTCTTCGTTTTCAGCCAATATCACTGCATCGTCGGCATAACATATTATCTTAATTTCCGCGGTGCCCATTCTGTAACCCCTGCTTACTGTCTTGACGTCTTTAATTATTTTGTCCATTATCAAATTGAATAGTAAAGGGCTTAGGCTATCCCCTTGCCGCGCTCCCGTTGTTAGCGGTATCTCTTCAGTAAGTTCGTTGTTTACCCTTATTTTTGTTGTGTTATCTGTGTTTAGCTCCTGTATAATGTGTGTGATCTTACGTGGCACTTGCTCTTCATTTAGAATATTTACAATGTCTGGTAGTCTGACTCTATCGAAGGCTTTGGTCAAGTCGATAAAGCATATAAAAGCTGGTTTGTTATATTCTAGAGCCTTTTCTCTTATTTGTCGCATTATGAAAATCGCGTCTGTAGTTGAGCGATTCTGTCGAAAGCCCTGTTGTTCTTCGCTGATCGGTATTATTTCATTAATCTTATTTCTGATGATGCTCGTAAACAGTTTTAGTATAGAGCCTAACAGCGTTATCCCTCCGTAATTTCCGGGGTCTCTTTTGTTGCCTTTCTTGAAGATAGGGATGGTGATGCTTTTTTTCCAGTGCTGTGGTATAGTACCGTAGTCTACGATTCTTTGAAAGAGGGTGGTTATTTCACTGATTAGATGGTTTCCTCCGTATTTCACCAGTTCGTTGGCTATTTTGTCTTCACTTGGTGCCTTTCTGTTGTTTAACTTTTTTATATTGTCTTTTATTTGTTCCTCGTCTATTGTTACTGCTTCTTCTTCCTCTCGGATTTGTTCATCAGTGTTGTTAATTATTTCATTATCGTTATACAGCTGATTAAATGCAAAAGTCAGAAAGGTTGATTGTGTACAAAATACGGTAGGAGATGCCAACGGGATTTCTATCTATGCTCTTGATTAATGGATTTAAATGAAAACAGGTGAAAATGTTAATCTTCAGCAGTAAAATAGCCATATAAAATTTGAATCAGATATATGAAGTTATGGCGGAGATAATAAGTAAAGCGTGATTAGACTGTTCCGCATCTTCGAGAGACTGTGACTCCGTAAGAAAGCTTTTCTTAATCCAATTTTATATAAATTTTTCCTAATGTAATAAACGGTTGATATCCCTCCTTTCCCAAAGTGGACAAAATAGTAATAAATGAATTTTTATTCATTTATTTTTTTTTTAATTTTTATTTATTAGCTTTTTGTCCACTCTTCCTGTCTTTTAATCTGTTATCTATCCTAAAAAATTGCTATCATTTTGGAAACACCCCGTTTATAAAAATTGTTGGACTAAAACATTTCACTTTATTTGACTAAACTTAGTTTTGCATACCTATGTATTAAATACGAAATCCTTTCACTTGTCTCAACTTTTGGTGGTAAGGCGACCCCACTGCTTGAAGACACATGGACGATACTACTTTGTACAGCCGACTGTTACGGTGTTTTATACAGATAAGATTGACAACATTTGCTTGACTCGTTGTATATAGATGGCTGACCTTACATTCACGCCCCGGATAGCACAGCAGGCAGGTCGGTGTGCCGAAACGTCGCTACACACCGGAGAACACCAAGACATCCAATCCAAGGCGCACTTACAAAGTTGTGTTACAAAATTTCCTTCAATATTACTGAAAAATAAAGAAACTGTTACCCTAAGACGGGTGCAGTTAAAAGCAGTAATTGGGTAAATAGATATTTACCTATTACATTACAAACGACCTTTGCTTATACAATTATAAAATAACTACAGCAATCTCAAGTTTACGTGCAATTAGAAGATGGAATGGACTGATTTGTTTTTGCTAAACGTTTGCTAACCCTGCTACGGCCATGTTTACAAATAGGTTGGCTAGGAATTCAGAATCAGAAAACACACTTCATTGTTCCAAATATTAGGGGATTCAGTTACAAGAAAAAACGGTCGCATATACGATTACAAGAATTAAAGCAATCGAAAATTAATTTATAAAACTAGCTAAACCAGTGGACTACGCCTCACGATTTTCTCTTAAACAAATTGTAGCACATTTATTGAAAAATATATAACGTTATAATTAATACATTCCGCAGGCATCGCGTAATTTTTACATAAACATCGCAATTCGCAAACATAATTAATAAACTGTGTCGAGATGCGCGATTACTTAAAGTTGAGACAGAGAGAAGGGATCCGGATGTAGTGTATAGACTAAAATTTCGGTACTCGGACCGTTACGCTACTTACTCCATTCGCTTATTGATTATCAAAACAGAATAAATAAGACAAGCATAGCCCTTGGGTGCCACTAGTTACAATTATGTCTAAATTGCCTACTATAAAAAAATTATTAAAAATAAAAGGTAATTTATGGAAAAAGTTTGAAAAACATTGTATTAGCATAGTCCCCTTTGAGCGCTTACAATAGAATTTTCAAAATTCGTCTTATTCTTGTTAGAGGAATTTTGCTGAAAGGTTCTCTTAGTTAAATTAAATGGCGGTACAATAATTTTGAATGTGCCTGTAATATCCTGTTCGATTTTATTTTTCTGCACTTTAGATTACTACATGCGAACCAAGATCAACTTGTTTTCATTATAAAGAGTTTTTATTTTAAACAATACTCTCATTGAAAACAGTTTGAAAATCGTTTGTCTTTAATATGAACTTCTACAACGATGTAATTTCGCTGCAAAAGGGGCCGTTTAGGTTTTAATTTTGTTTGAATTTTCTTTATGAGGTGCATTTTGCGGATGCAAGCAATACTTGCATATCAGAGATGATGGCGAAGTCGCGAGAGTAAACTCGTCCCCGTGGAAGCAATTCTCGTAGGGAATGTTTGCAGTAAGTGCAGCTTCCGAAGTTCAAGCTCGCTAATAGCGCTCGTTGCAATTCCAATGAAGTGGGATGCGGAAAGTTGAGCTCATTTCCTCTTTCAGATTATCTTTGGATAGGTTTGATTGTCGATGGTGTCGGCTTGTGAATGCGGGTCGACACTTTTTACGGACAAATCGATGACTGCCCCAGGAGAACGGCGTTCAGCCGCATTCGACTCGCGCATGTCCGTGTAGCGGCCGTTAATGCCTCCTGGGTGGCCCCTAATCGATGCTCTTATAAAAACACGTCGGAATATTTCATACAGCAGCTTCAAGGTGTGTGGACTATGTCATCTCCGTATCTCTCTGCGCGATTACCAACACACGTGTGTTATCTACTCTCATTAGGGTGGCATCAAAGAGACGTCTGGTCGCGTCAGGGTACATTAGCTCGACAGTGCTGGTTAAAGAACCGTGACGGTCTTCCTCGACTTCCAACTGCAGAGTCACCGACATGATGTCTGTCGCTGCTCTTATCCGCGATCAAGTCGTTGCATCCCGGAAGCGTCTGGAACTCGAGCCCATTTCTTCCAGCGTCGCCTTCGATAATCCCCATTCGCATATCTTGCATTTAAAATATTTATCGAATAATATACAGCCCCTTCGCGTGACAAAATACGTTCATATTTGCTACATAAAACATGTAATCTTCTCGAGATCCGCGTTTAGCTCTTTTTCCCTATCGGCAACCTTGCATGGCCCTCTTCGAAACGTATTGAAAGGCAGCTCTCCACGTAAATTGAAAACTTATAGTTAACATCTTATCTGCAGAACTTGTCTCATTTCGTTGCTCTTCTTGCACCTTCTGACCCGATTTCGCAGCAGTTGACCTACTCTGACCCCCTAGACACGGATCACCACTTTAGAGTGATCACTCACCAAGGTTCTTCAATTTCACCCCGATGTCTGCATTGAAGACGGGGCTCGCAACTTTGACATGGGATCAGATGCGCTACGAACTTTGATCTGGGTAAACTTCACTATTTCGGTATCAAAAATTTAAAAGTTAATTTGTAAGTAGTGGAACGTTGCCAGCTTTACAAGGCTAAACTTTGTTAAGCAATTTACTTCGAGTTCTTCTCGAAACAAAGAGTATTTGAATTGAAATTCAAATGACTCCCAGGATACATGTACTTTCTTGTTTCCTAAATAACAATTTATTGTAACTTATCTTTTGTACCCCGTTTAGGTTCTTATCGTAAACAAATGTGAAGAAGGGAATCTTTGAAGGGGTGTCAATTTTAACATAATAATATTAGCAACTTTAGAATTTTTCCAGCCTTAATAATGATTCAATAGAATGACTGTTAAACATTACATTTTAATATGAAATTAATCCCTTTAAAAAACAACAGATATGTTTTTTAATCCCTCTGGCATATTACACAGAAACCGTACTATTAAAATGTAATTAGGTAGTACGTGCTAGTTTAATACGGTATGGCATTAATTGAAAATTATAGTCCCTACCAATTGAAAGCACGATTTAATTATAATGCATACTACTAGAGAAAGAAAGAGAAAAAGCGCAATACAAAACAGCGGCGTAGACATGATTTTGTTACGGAGTTGCATGAAAAAATAATTTGAAATTGAAAATTTTCATTTTTTGTGTTTTATTGCTAATTTAGTGTTTGTTGTATGTAATGTAAGGGGTTTTCGTGTGTTTAACATTTTGCGTTCTTTCCGAAGTAAAACAAACTGAAGTTATAATGTAATAATGTTCCTGTAATAGAAATATACGTAGACAATGAAGCTGTACATACATACAACAAACATTTTATGCTTTGCTTGTAGTAAATATTTTATTTACTCTCGACAAAGCGTTTCTGTAGCAAATGAATTAAAATGAAAACAGGTCAAACTATGTAATTTCAAGCCGCCTGTAAAAGCATGGGCATTTTTCAATTTTAAATAGCGTAGTATTTTATTTGCATTCAGTGATTGCAGGTTATAAAAAGCAATACAAATTCTAGAAATATGTACTTAAATTTAAACTCTAGCAATATTAAAAGTTATAAGAATTGTAGTAGCAAGTTGATCAAATACTGTTTGGTTAATAATTATTTAATGTATAGTATAGTTATATCTATTATGTTTTTTTCTATAATACACATTTAATCATCAGGTAGCCTAAGAAAACCTGTCATAGGCTGCCTGATTAATTCAATGTAATTTTTTGCACAAGGTTTACAAATTCATTTACAGCGTAAAACTACGATTAAAAATAATTTTATTGAATGAATTTTAACTAGCTTTATTGAAACACATTACTATTGATAATATTATTTACAATATTTTTGTTTAATTTTTATTTGGTAATGTTTAACCATTTTTACCGGTGTTTTGTTATTTGTTATTTAAGCATATGAAAACGATACATCATTTGAAAGAGAAGGTAATTGCCTTTTCAACAGCATATTCACAAATATACAATCCTATTTGAAAAAACTAGTAAATATAGAAACAAAAACTCATTTTAGCTCTTAAAATAAAAAAATTAAAGAGCTGGGGAGTTTCAGCTGGGACACCCTGTATAGTGTGCATTTTATGTATTCGGTCAATTTTATAAGAATTGGTATCATGTGTTTAACTTTGTTAACAGCCATATGATATTTTATATTATTTCATGAGATATGTCAAACACAATATAATAAACAGAAAAACTAAGATTTATAATTTTTCAAAAACACCGTTTCATATGTTATGTACATTTTTGGTTTGTTTTCACTATGCTGTCTGGTAAAATAAAATATATGGTCGAAATAATTGACTTTGCATAGTTAAACATTAAATAACATCTTATTTTATTGCGCATCCCACGGATTCCACTAGTCTACATATTAAACACAAAAATATGTGCAAGTAAAAGCAGTAATTAGGTAAATAGAAACTGAACAATTAGTAAATAAGTATGACCAACTCAACTTTAAATCTGATACGAAATGAATAGATTCGAATTTGTTCATAGTGTTGACGAAGTTACGTTCCCGTTTAAAAATAAATTGGCTAATAATTAATAAACAGAAAATAACATTAACCCAAACATTGAAAGCAAAAGTTCGCTCTGGTAACAAACTGATGCGTTTACACTAACAGCTCACATTAAAAAAAAACTAACTCTGTCCGTGGGCCACACCTTATGTTTTTTTTGAAAAAAAATAAGACCAGCCGAGTTACGCTTGGATTGTATACTCTCAGCTGTAGCCGCGTGCCTCTCAAGTTGAGACCGGTACAAGTTATCCGGATTTAATATATAAAATATCAGCAATCGCTATATGATTATAAAATCACGAATTCTATCTGTGGTCCGCTATACTATCTACTTAGTTAGTTTTTTTTATTATGTATACATGCGTGAGGCGTAGCCAACGAGTTTTGCTAATTTAGGTAAACGTTCGTGCTGTAGTGTGTCTTAACAAAAAATCAGTCGGGCAACCGCCAGGAGAGCTTCCTCGCATTAGTTTGCATCTTTCCGATTCTCTGATTCAAACTATTACATTACTTTCCATTGTTAAAGCCATGTTAACCCCTTCTTGTAATATTTATAAATTTTTAATTTTCAGGGGTCGGTGTGCACTTGAGAGCTGTTTGGAGATGTCGCTGTAATATAGGAAATGATTCTCGCGTTTCTATAAATTTTAAATTTTTATGGGTTGGAGTGCGCCTTAGGTGTTTTCGAAGTATAACTTTAATAAAGGAGACGACTCTCATTTATATAAATTTTCACATGTTAAGCGGTTGTGGGTGCTCTGGAGGGCTGATGTGCTAGTGATACTGTAGTGATACAATAAAGCAGATGATTCTCGTCACTTTCAATTTTTAGGTGTTGGAGTGCATTTGAGGGTGGATTAAATGATTTGTTTTCATAAAGGAGATGGCTATCCTCATTTTAAAAATTTTCGACGTTTAGGGGCTGAAAGTGCATTTGAGATTGATCATTTTCTTAAATGTTAAAATATTAGAGGGGGTGTATTTTAGAAATGTTGCTTTAACAAAGGGGACGATGTTCGTCGTATTTATACATGTTCACTTCTTAGGTGTCGTGGGTGTACTGGTGGGTGGATTGAGTAATGTACTTTAATAAAGGAGAGGATTTTTGTCACAATTGCAAATTTTTAATTGGGGTGTTTTTGCAGGTGGTTTAGATGGTTTAGTTTAATAAAGGGAATGATTTGCTTAATTGCCAAAAACTTTTAGGGTGCACACTCAACCTCCGCATACACATTTTCTTTTATAATTCTTATTATTTTTATATAATTGTTACGAATTTTTAGGAGTTTGGATTTTTTAAAAGGGGTCTTTATCATGTTTATAAATTATAAATTTTTGGGAGTTGGCGAAGCACTTGATGGTAGCTTAAAGGATAGTTGTTAGAGTTATCGCCATTGCTCAAATCCTATATTTGGTATCAGTAGAGGACTAATTTAAGTTTTTTTTCCGAGGTCGCCTGTATTGTAATAAAGTGCCCCTCTCATCCCCTTCTTATTATTTGAAAGACACGTTTCATTTTCTGACATCCGGTATTTTCTATTCGCATGCAATGATTTTTCACTGAAATCTGTTTTTTTTTTCCGGAATTAAAACTGTTTCGGTGAGCTACTAAAAGCATACCTCCTATAAAGATTTTTCCAATAAAATGTTGTTCCTACTGCTATTTAACACGTTAATACAGAGTTGGAAACCGAAATTTCTACATTAAAAAACAACAGGAAAAAATGACGCACTGGGGGCGGTAGAAATGTTGCACTTACGCAAGTTGGCTATTTGATAGGCATAGAATACATGCTTTTCTTTAGCGCGCTTTTATGTAAAGAGAGCCCCCCCGTCAATTTCTAAAGGAGACATCTGGTATTTTCTAGTAGCAAACAATGTTTCCACGTTGGAACCTCAAGATCAAAAAAACGAATAATTTTTGCTAAAAATAACTGGGGGGGGGGGGGGGGGGAGTAAGAACATCGCGCTATAGCAGATAGACTATTTTGCATTCGTAGAATACGAATTTGAGTTTTCTTCGAAGGCATGGACACTGAAGTAAAGCACCCCCCCCCCTTCAACTCTTTTTTGATGGAACAAGCTCGTTTTAATAATTCAATAATACTTTCAACAAGCTTTCAAGTTTGTTTTGCGCTAGAACATTTTTATGCTGAAAGCTAAGAGCGTAGAGCGTATTTATTTACATTTAAAATATATCTTTAAGTATAAAATGTTTATGTCGTTTCGCTGTTCATTGCATGTTAATTAACGTTGTTTTACATTTTTATGATTCAATTTTTTTTTGGTTAACCAATTACCGTGAAAAATATGTTAATGTTGCAAGGTGAAAGAAGAAAGTGCAAGTTTTTATATTTCAAGTGCTTTCTTTATTATAACAATTCAGATACATCCAGAAAAGCTTTTTCGTGTGACATATAAAAAATTGTTTTTGGTTACTGTTACTAGCGACCCTCTAAGTCTTCCCCAAAACCTGATTTTCTCTAAGTTAAAGTTTAAAATTGTGTTTCATTAAACTTGTATCGTTTTTTACTACCAGTGTAACCAGCCACATTTTTCATTATGTTTTCTTTCGCAAAATACTATGTTACTCTTTTCTAAAGCTTTTTTAGCTGTTGAAAGTTCTATTTTTCTTTAATTGTATGCTGATTGTGTGTAGAGCCATTTTAAAGAAATCTTAAAAAAACTAGTCATGCTTATTTATCAGCGTCAGTGTAACACTGATGATGATAGCGTTTCTTTCGAAATACGTATCTGGTGTTTAGTTACTTGTGTGGAAGGGTGCTAAATTTTTCAAGTGTTGTTATTCCACAGTTCGAGTGCTTTAGTTTAAGCAGGTGAATAACATAAGTTTGTAACAATCGAAGAGATTTTTTATGTCATATTTGTAAACAATTTGGCTTTTGCGTTGTATTTTTTTACTGTTGCAATACAGAAGAACATTGCTTTCATGTGAAAGGTAGATTTCTTTGCGCAGCATTTAATGCTTTATTAAAATTGTATTGATTTTTAGCAGCCGTTAGTGCAGATTCTAAGGCTGAAGCCCTTGTAGTGTAGCGATCATGCTCATCACCTGTAAATAATTAAAATTGCAAAATTTAAGAAACCAGTTATAAATCTAATAAGCTTGAAAGCAGCTCCTTCTGTTTTATTTTAATTTGAGTATTTGGTGTTGTATTCATACATAAGCATGTTTTTAAGTAAAACGGTAATGAAGCTATTTTTCAAGGAAAAGCAAAATTGTGTTAGTTGTGCAATTGTGAGTAACCGCCAAAGTACAGATAAAAGTACTTTCTTTAAATGAGGTCGAAGCAATTCGTGTGAATCGAAACATTTCAGCTTTAAATCTCCACGGAAGAGTTAAAGTTTTTCTAAACTTTACATGGCTTAGCACACCCTCATCCATCATAAGGGATGTTCAAAACTGTTGCTTTATGGGTCTTACTTTATGTGCACGTTTGTCATGAAGAATCAGCTCTGAAACCGCCTTCATTTACTGAAATTTTTTCGTTTACTACAGTAACGCGATTTTTTTTCGGTTTCCTTATATTGAAATGTAAATGACATAATGTCAAAATTGAAAGTTTTGGTAGGGTTAGAAAATTGTAAATAAATCTTGTATTTTTTATTTTAAACAATAATGCGGCGTCGAATTCGTTCTATGTCTTATGCTGTTTACATTTCACCCAAATTTACTAGAAGTACAGGGTCGCCTAAAAGTCATAAGCAGATTTTAATCTTGTATAATTCAGAAATACACCCGGTGTCAACGGAATTATTAGACGGTTTTTAGAGTTTTTAAAATATTGCAATGTAACATGTGCCCAAAAAAGCACATTTGAACATATTTGACACAATTTTTTGACTTGCAGTTTCATCGAAAATGACGTCAACGTTTGAATTTTAAATAGGACCCCCACAACTAGACACCACACATTTATTAGTCTATTTCATACGGTTCAAATTTGTTTGTACAGCGGACCGATACGGAATTCGATAGAAATAAGCAAAATTGGACGGCTACGGTATGCGTGTATAATTGTAACATAATCTGTCGATAGGTGGCGTTCATAAAACAAATTTAGAGGAATGAGCACGCAAAGAGAACAGCCTCGCCGGTGTTTATTTCAAACCCGGGAAGGCAGCCTGGCAGACAGCTGTTCTTTGCGACTGCCTTCTCCAATTTACTTATCATACACGTAGCAACAGTTTCAACTCGGGATAGATAGTTTGGTCATGTATTGTTCAGTAGGTACATAAATTTGATTCAATAATAATTACCCAATCTTGACTAAAACTAGTAACGTATAACGCGAAAAAAGAATTATTTTAATAGTTTCGCTAGATTAGTATACAAAATACTATACAGGCTAATTTGTTATTTACATTATAGCAGTAGTTTCTCACTAATTGTTTATAGTTTGTAAGATACACTAACCGGTGGTGGATGCTATCCCGTTTGTTTTATTCACACTGCTGATTTTAATGTTTATTTGCTCTTATTCACTCTCCAATACGTAAAACTTTGTTTTGAAAGCGTTGTATTTTGTTATTAAATGTTTTGCTTGCTGTTCCCCGTACAGGAGAGACATGGGTTAAAATAGGCTCAAAAATTTACTTTCAGAGTAGTAGTGAACATTTAGGTTTTAACGTCGTTTCTTCGTTTCTTAGTGGAGCATAGCTAGTCTAGGAGCTTTGATTTAGTTTGGTATTTCTATAAATACCCCATCTTAATCGTGTGAAATGGTGCATTCCATAGCATTTCACTAATTTATCTGTTGGGATTTCTTGTATTTCTTGTATTTCTTGGTTTTCGACTGGAATGGTTGGTAGAGTTTTAATTCTGCCAAGTGTAAAAACATTCGTTTGACATTTTGTAGGGTTTATTCCAGTTATTAAACCAGTTACTGATTTTATTAACGATATCTTGTAATTGGTTAATAGATATTATTATGTCGGTGTCTTAAGTCATTATAACCGTATCGTCCGCATACATAGCTAGTGTTGCGTTTACGTGTTCAGGTATGTCGTATACGAAGGTATTAAAGAGCATAGGACCCAATACTAAGCCCTGCGGTACTCCGGCATTGGCAGTATACTTGACTGAATCCGTGGAATTGATTCTTACGACGAATGTTTGATTGCTGAGGAATGACTTCAGTATTAGTTGGATATAATGGGGTAACTTGATTTTGCAGAATTTGTACAGAAATCAATTTGTCTACACCTTGTCCAAGGCTTTAGTTACGTCTAGGAAGATTGCTGTTGCATACTGTCTGTTTTCAACCCCAATTTGTGTATTTGCGAGTAGAGATTTTGACTTTATACAACAGGATAGTCTTGTAAGTATTATTTTTTCAAATATTTTGCATAACGTCGATAACAGGGTTTTTGGTCAGTAATTATCTGGATTTGTCTTTTCTTGGTTTGGGAAAGAATAAAATAATGGCCCGCTTCCATGTGTTTGGGAAAAAAGAATGTTAAAAACGCACGTTTGGTGCGCTGACGTGGACGAACTTCGACCTTATATAAATATTGGAAACTAGAAACACCATGACAAACTATGCGCAACTCAGTGGCGCAGTACTTTGCTTTTGCTTCAGGGGGCCATTTACGGTTTACGGTGAAAACGATCCTGAAAAAAGTCCCGCTACTTGCTGGAAAAATGATTGATGGCAAAACCACCCGCCGACAAAGCAGGTAAAATAATTGACCGGAGAAAACAACTATCAAAACAACATTC
Organism: Ctenicera cuprea; assembly: GCA_958336395.1. Lineage (NCBI taxonomy): Eukaryota > Metazoa > Arthropoda > Insecta > Coleoptera > Elateridae > Ctenicera > Ctenicera cuprea. Next base: position 34,182,595 of record OY284488.1, read on the forward strand.
CTTAAACAAAAGCACGTGTTTAATTTCCTTGCTGGTGAATCACTGTATAATTACGATAAAGTTTTCATTAAAACAATGCGTGTTTTTTCCTTGCTGGTCGATTTCTATGAATAATTGTACATTTTCTTTTGGAAATCGTATGCAACTGTCTAACAAAATTTTTTTAGTGCGTTTCTATCAGACCTAAACAGATTCTGAAAATCTCCCTTAAGGCACTTCCTTAGAAATAAGGAAAAGTGCTAAGTTTATATAACTTTTATTCTGCTTTCTTTTAAGGAATTTCTTCTGGGGCTATGCTAGGACTTTTTGGGCGATATTTTGCATGCAGTTTTGCGGAAGATTTGATACCTTACATTTTTTTGGAGCTGTCTTTCCAGGCTTTCTTTCGTTTTTTCCGAGGCTGTTTTCCTGCTATTTTCGAGTTTTTTGCGATATTTTCTTTCTCGGAGCAGCTCTCTTTCGCGAGACTGACTGAGCGGGGGAAACATTCGGAGTGGCAAGCTCCGGGTATAAAGATACAAAAAAAACGGGGGCGTAGCCATAGATTCTGCTAATTATTATCATATGGTCATGAAAGCATTGACGAAGCATGACCAACAATTCTTGTGTACATGCGGTGTTGCGCCATCTTGCTGAAAATAAGCCTGCTGCAGTTTATCATCATGCAGTTCCTCCTAAAATGGTTGTAAAATTTCATTACGATGTCCGGCTGTGTCAGCGTCACCTAAAAATGTAAATTTTTAATTTAAAAGTTTGGTTTTATAAAACGCTTTATTACCTTTAAATAAAACAGTTTGATTGAACTCCTTCCACTAAAAGATACCTAAACATCAACATTGTCACGGTGTAAAGACGTTTCAACAGATTGATGAGAATTTTTAGCATTTCAATATTTCATATTTTGCAAGTTGACGTAGCTCGATAGACAAAACCATTCCTCGTCCGTAAAAAAGTTCTTTAGCGTATCATCATTATTTGGTGTGTTTAAAAGCCATTCACACATTTTTTTGAGGTTAGTCAACTGGTAGCAATTCATGAACCACAGTCAGTCGATATAGGGAAGTAAATTCAGAGCCTTTTTTAATATTGTGTGATATGCTCCAACAGAAAGCTTGTGTTTGCGATAACTGACGAATAGATGTTTTAGGCTCATTTTCTATAACTTCTTCACTACAGTTTGGTGGTCTTCCGCTACCCTCTATTCTACCGATGCGTGCTGTTCCACGAAAAAGTTTACCACACAGATGCAGAGTATGTTGATACTGTTTGTAGCCAACAGTAACTTGTAAATTTGGCTCAAAATTCTGTCAGGTAGTCATGTACAAAATAAGTCCAACTCTGGTCCACCTTACGTCCGATACAAAAAAACTTCCTTCTGCTTGAACATACTTTGCAACAATTAATGCAAGTGAATTATAAAAATGCTCTATATTAGTTTAAAAAAATGTGTTTTACGTAATTGGAGAAATACGTTATAAAAATAAACAAAGCACTTCACCTGGGCTGTACTTTAGAAATAGTTACTTATCATGTTTTAAAGAGTATTTGAGTATTATCATCTTATGTGTCAACAGAAACGAAACTAATTTTTTTAAAGATTATAAATAATAAAGGTATATACGGTCTGCTACAAGCGAACGGAACTAGCCATATATTCTTCCCGCACACCAGAGAGAATCACTACCCCTCACCTATCACGAGCGGACCAAAATGCTAACACGCCAAGCATACAGCGTGTAGTCACTAACAGTTACGCTTTGTCTAGCGGTATGTCTTTAGAAACCAAATTTTTTTTGCAAGTAATACCGATTTTTTTAATTTTATGAAAAAGATTTCTTGTGATTTATTAAAGCCAAAAACGGAAGAACAAATTAGCTTCCAAAAAAATTGGTGTGAAGAGAAAAATTAACGTCCTAAATATTGCTGCATATAAATATTAAGCTCTACTTGCGAGCATTTTAGTGTAAACATATTGCTTGTTTATATTAAAAAAAAATGTACGAGTTTTCGATTTTCAAATAATAGAAGGCGTCGCGTCGTAGAGAAAATCGAGGACTGGGCCACGAACGAAATTATAGCTGTAGCTATAGCCGGTTTTTGAGTCATATTTTTTGAAAAATTCAAAATTTGGTATTTTTTTTATTTCACAGTTGTAATAGTTCAAAAAATTACAGTAGCTTGTAACGTTGTGTAACCGTAGGGCATTTCCAATACCAAACATTTACAAAAAAACCTTCTTTGAGTTCCTGGAGCTTCAATACTTGAATTCGAAATTTGGAAATAAAAGTAAATACTTTGCTATAGTGAAAGTATAGAAAAGTAAAAACGCAGAAACAACCACCAAACAACAAATTTGACAATTTAACTGTCAAACCTGCGCGTTCTTATGCGCTCAGACTTGCCCACCCGTATATAAAATATAACGCCAGTCACCTGACCCTTTTTGTAAACACACTTCATTATGCAGTAATAAAATTATATTAATTTTTAGCTACCACAGTGTTTACGCGCATTCTGATGCCGAAGCACCAAGAGTATTACATCCTACCTCTAAATAATTAAAACTAGGTACTGTAAATGAATAAGGAAGTGCGACGAAATCAGTAATAAATTTGTAATTTATTTTTCTTTATGTCAGCTATTACAGCGATAAAATGGTTATTTGTGCGCAAAATGGTAATACGAAAATTTTAATAGAAAACGTGCACGTGCACGTCCTATACATTGTAGGCTGCATATTTCTGAACCTAGTTTTCCTAAACAATACAACAGGGCTAGTCATAAAATCTAAAGTTTTTAATTCTTTAACTCATACCGTAAACTAAAAGTAAAAAAAAAATAAAAAATTGTTCTCATAAATACCTTCATGTACGGAGGTGTAGGGAAATCGTTTAGCTCGTTCTTCCGTTATTGTGATACTTTTTATTTAAAACTGCATGAAAAATAATGTAAAAAGTAAAGGAGAAACAGTTGTTGGATATGTAATTTGATAACTAACTGAAGTAAATTAAATATTACATAATCGTAGCGATAAGAACCGGCAATAAATAAAATGATCTAATAAGCTAATAAGCAGATGCTTCTTTACAGAATAAATTTCTCCTAATTTGAACCAGATGTGTTTTCGTATTTTAAGCTCTATGTTAGGGTTTTATTTTGAGATACATATTGCACAATTTTAAAGCTGTCTGATCAGTGATCAGAGTGCGGGATGTTTTGTGGAAGAACCAGAACTCAACGTTATAGTACGAAAGTTTTGTAAACCAGCTGAAAACTATTTTCACAGCAGCATTGATCACATGTTTATTGTTTAACTCTTATTTGTACAGTTAATAGCAAAATTAAAACTTAGCTTTAATGTAAAAAACTCGTTTCATCATTTACCTCCATGGTAAAGAATTCTACTATTATTATTTGGTAAACACTAAAATATTTTACTATTTTCAGCTTTTAAGGAAATTAACTCCTATGCACTTAAATAAATTCTAGTAGATAATGCGAATTTCTTCGCAACAAAAAAAGGTACAATGTAGTAACCAGTTTGACGTCACATGCGAGGGATGTGAGTGAGAATCCAGCACCATTCTCAACCGCAATTACTGTCAGCACATGTCAGCTTCTCGCCTCTTTAATTTAAACAACTCGTTCTTCAGGATCTAAAATTGGAGAGAAAAACCCTCGACGAGCCGAGTGCTGGATAAGCCTGCGGTTATCTCGGGATGCAATGCACGTCAGTGCCGCATCGCAGTCGCTGGACCGATAATTCCATTAGCTCTTGTTTATTAGTTTAATAAAAGAGCCGCAGAAAATGCAATTTCTTGGTAAGCGGTTGTGTTCATACCGCTTCAAGTAATTGATGCGTTTATGCATCTACGTCTCTGCAGAAGCGAATTGCAACGTTATAGGTCTTAATAAAAGTTCCTAGGCGACCAAATTTTAGTGCCACTTGTGTGTCGTTTATTGCTTAGGTTATTGCACTTCCTAGAAAATAATTGAAATTTGATAATAATTTCTCTTAATGTTGCAGGTATAATTTCAAAAATTTTCTGTCTCTGAAATTAATATCAGCAAAACAATTTTTAACCGCATTAATAATTTTTGTCTGCGGGAAATCTTTAATTTGGAGAAGCTGAAGTATTTGACAAATAGCATTTGGCAACTCATCTAGAGCGTTTGTAAAAATATAACATCGGCGTGTTAATATTGAATTTTCGTTAAAATATTTAGAATATACTATTGTTTTGGTTTTTATAATTTCAAGTTAGATTTTCAGGCCACCTTGTAGAGGTAGACAAACCAATGTTAAATTAATAATTGTGTTAATTAACTAAGTTTGTAGTTTAGTTGAGCGTGTGACTCGGGTTCGATTCCGTTCAGGTCATCTATAGCGGGTGAGCGTAATTCGCCAAGCTCTATTTAAGACAGCGGGATATACTGTTTGGATTTCCGAGACAGGTGGCTCCGCGGTTAACGCGTCCGCCTTACATTCGGGAGGCCCTTGTTCGATTCGCTGCCGGCCGACTGTCCTGGCTTAAGTTTTTCTGCGGTTTTCCTAAGCCAAAAAAGTGAATACCGAGACAGTCCTTTACGCAGAAATCTTTCTTTATCCAATTTCCTTGTTCTCACCCATCTTTTCTACACTAAGGAGGAGCTTGGGACTCCGATGCGGAGTCCGGAAGACCCTACAACGACCCGCCCCTTTACCTGAAATGAACAAACACTGATTTTTTTTTTAATTTCTTTGGACTATGAGTTCTCTAGAAACGGAAGCGCTACTGCCGATAGTAGTAGACCATTCGGTATTTCGGAATCCAGTTAAAATTGTAGGTCCCCCTATCACTATCTAGATCTATCTAAACTAAAGCTCAAGCCGCAACTATCGACTAGCAATAAAAATATTGTTTACTTGTCAAAAATTGCAAATTCACATAAAATAAATTTGGTGAAGAAGCCTTAATTACACGAAACCAAATCATTGAAATAGATTGCAATTTCAAGTGTAACGGTATTTAATTATGATGTTGAGTACTCACGTACATCATTAATAATTGTGCAACAATCACCTAAACTTTTCCCATGCTTAATAAATAAATCAACGATTACAGAATGCGAGAGTTTCGAAACTGACTTGTTTTTACTTCTCTAAGTATTTCATGAATTTTTAAACAATATTAAAATGTATGGATTTTATGAATAAGGTCGTGGACCTAGTTTTCCTTGAAAGCTTGCAATAGTATTAAAATTTTACAAGATTCGCTTTTTATACGTCTACAAAATTTTATAGACGAAAAGATTCGGAAAACCTTTCAGTTTTTATGGATGTCGCCGAACCATTATAATCAGATATGTTGGTTTCTCGTTGAAGTTACATCTCGTAATAATTTTAAATAGTTTATGTTTTACTGTACTTTTACTTTTGGAAATTAAATTAGTTCTAGTTTGAAAAACTTTGATAAAGAAAATTCACAAGTTTTAAGTAAGAATTTTAGAACTTATTTAAACTTTTTTAAAGTTTTTCGATGTAACCGAGAGCTGATAATTTAAATAATTAAATTTGTTGGTTTGTACAGATTAAGTCACAAGTTTGTTATTTTTTTATACTTCAGCAGTTACTTGCAAAAGCTATGGAAAATTAAAATTTTATTTAAATCAAAACTATGACCTATAGAAAAACCAAATTCAAAATAAAATATCCGGTGCGGCTCATCAGGGAGGTTTCGTGTGTGACGCTTTCCTAGCACATACGCTAAGCAAACTATATTATATATAACAAACTCCACTTTTCTAAACAGTATAATACGCTTAGGTTTTACTAAAGGGCAGCGATGGTTTTTATAACATTGTCACGTGGCAAAAGTTTCGATCTTTTCTAGAGCAATTTTTATAATAACAAATTGCTTGAATTAAAAAAGGGCCAAATGTAACATTTTACTAAGAATAAAATCAATAAAAAAATGATTGTATCGGTTTTCCAGCCGTAACACGGCAATAAATTATAATTTTCCGAAAAATGTTAAACAAATGTTTGGTTTATTTAGAAATTCCAGCTTTGCTTCGTTAAAGTCCATATTTAATGAGTATCTGTATATAAAATACTTAATTACTTTAACAATATTCATTTATTTTAACCTTACACGTATTTCGGCATGTTTACATGCCATTGTCAAAGGTTATATAAAAAAGTTAGTGTTGTTATAGCAATAGAACTTGGTGACTTGATCTCGGTAATCGTCTGCAGATGACTTGATTTCCTATTCCAAAATGTCCAATAGAGGAGAATTTAAGAGATCAATTTGCTCATTCGTTAACGGTACAGTTTTTAAATGTCTGTGAATTTCAAAAGCTTCTAGTATATCTAATTTACGTTTATCATCACAAAAGTGTAAACATTTTATTGTGTTATTAGATGTCATTGAATGATTGCGTTCTATTAAGTTTTTAGCGTAATTGGATTTATGTGTATGTTTGTATTTGTACGTGTTCTTTATACCTAATATCAACATTTCTAATTGTCTGGCCTATATAAACCGAATTACAATGCGAACAATTTAATTTGTAAATACCTGATTTTAGCAAATCGTCTGTTTTTGATTTTGCATTAAACAAAGTGTTTAAAATGTTTCTAGTTGTTTTAAAGCTTACTTTATATTTATTTGTTTTGTTTATAATTTTAGCAATTTTTTCTGATTTGTCACCAAAATAAGGGATCGAAGCATATTTAATTGTATCGCATACCCTAACTTCATTCGCTTCACTTCATTCGACAATGGCATGTAAACATGCCGAAATACGTATAAGGTTAAAATAAATAAATATTGTTAAAGTAATTAAGTATTTTATATACAGATACTCATTAAATTTTGTTTGTTGGTTTTTAGTGGAATTCCATATGTAGTCTTCAGATTTTAAGATTCTTGCTTGTTGTAATAAAATTACAATGATAAATGAAAAGGTAGTTTAGTTGAAAAATAAATAAACCAAATTTTTTGAGAAAATACTACAGTTATGAGGAAATACTACTCCTTCAGTTCTTACAAGCACTACTACTTGTACGTTTAGATGTACGTTTTGACTGCTAAGGAGCCATTTCAGTGATCCAAAAGCACACGGAACAAAAACAACACCGAAGTGAAAAAACTGTCTACTTCATTGTGTTTTCCACGATGGTGTAGTTTTTAGATGACTGACTGAGGATGACTGTTTAGCAGCCAAAATGTACATCTGAATGTACAAAATAGTTCTTGTGAGAACTAAAGGTGATTATCCATAATTATAGAAGTTTCTCATTTAGGAACTTTCAATAATGGTATCTTCAGTGTATTTTTGTATCCAGAATAAGATTTTATAGACAAACCTTTAAATAATGTATAATATTTAGAAGAAAATACTACGTCCCTCCCTCATATGAGACACGTCTGATGAACTTATTTTAACAAAAATATGAAGAACTTATAAAATCGAGAGTGCTCACAAATAAAATTTCAAACTTTTAATGCAACTGTTTCCAAAGTTATCCACAGCAAAGTTATTAGACTATTGCACCTTCGGAAGGCTGTATCTCTGCAATTAAGTTGAGTTTAAACAACATAATTCTGTCTGAAGAATTCCTGGTTAAATTTACCACTTTTGTTAGAAACACCCTGCATAATTAAACGACATGAAACATACAAAATTGCCATAACAGCGTGGATCATATAAAAAAAGTTATTATTTATTAATATTTATTTAACGTCAGTATATTTTGTGCTAAGTTTGCCTGCCTTCTTAACACAATTTTTATGATGCGCTAAAGGAAGGTTGCTAGCTCTAATAAAGTAATACTGTTTGTAGGGTTTAGTTATACTTGAAGGTATCTGCTAACACAATAAGTTCGTTAAATACTATTGTGAATTTAAAAAATTGAATCCGGAGCAGTTTATTTAGTGAAGCGTTAAAAATAATTAATACGGGCCTGCCCCATGCTTACTTGCGAGTTAATTCAATCTGGCGGTAGAAAAATAAAGAATATGTGCGAAAGTCAACTGAATTTGCGGGTGGCCAGATTTGTAGAGCATGTTTTCTTTACTCTAAAACTAAAATTTGTTCAAATTTGTCGTGGACGAAAGAACTCATTAAAATAGAGTTACGTACATGGCTGGAAAATACTTGTCGAAGACTATCAATACATTTATTTTTATTGACTTGTCTGTGGTCGCTGCATATTTTTTAATATTTTAAAAAAAGCGAAACAAAGAGTGAAATCGCGTTTTTATCGGTTTAGCTCTCAAAAAATTTTTAGCTAGTTTTTGCTTTCTAAACTGTTATCTCGATAACCCTTAATATTATCGAAAAATGTATCTCTTTCTTTTTTATACCTTCAACATCGAGGATGTTGACTTTGAGTTATTGTTTTTTTTATTAGTAGCCGTAAAATTCTGAAACACAAATTGTTAGCATTTTCGATGTTGAAGGTATCAAAAAGACGAAGGTAAATTTTCCGATAAAATTAACGGTTATCGAGATAATCGTTTGGAGAGCTAAAACTAATTGATTTTTAAAGATATTTACACCCAGAAAAGCGCATTTGTAATTTTCGTTGTTCATAGGCTGCAATGCATCTCGCATATTTTAAATATTAAATATGATACACTGTGTCTATAAAGTAACCCCATTGTATCATCCAAAATGGCGACTGGGTGCCATTTTTGAATTGGAAGGGTCTTTTAGTTCTGCGTCTGATCCTAGAGTTTCAAAGAAAAATATTCAGCCATAACAAAATGACAATGTTTGAGGGTAAAGAAGTCTATTCAAAAAAACTAAGAATTAAAGCAAAAAGAAAATAAATTAAGTATTCGAAATGTTTACCATTCTCTTCTTGGCACATAAAAAGTCGGTTATGAAATTCCTGCCTTACATTTTCATACGTTTCTGGAGTGATATTTCTGCAAACTTCTGTAATGCGTTGCTTCAGTTCTTCAATTGTTTCTGGACGGGTACTGTACACTTTCGATTTCAGATATTCCCATAGAAAAAAATCTAAGGAAGTTAAATCTGGGCAGCGAGCCGGCTATTCTACAGGCCCCCGCTTACCAATCTATCTTCCAAGAAAATGTCCGTTAAGAAAGTCAGAAACAGACCTATAATAATAAGGCGGCGCACCGTCTTGTTGGAACATAACGTTTTCAATATTATTTCCAGCTATCTGATATATTTCTGGGAAAATTTTGTCCTGCAAATGAAAAAGTGGACTACTGGATAAAAAAATCGAAACAATTTTGAATAGAATGAGTCCATTGTTTAAAATCCGCCATTTTGTTATGGCTGAATATTGTCTTTGAAACTCTAGGATCAGACGTAGAACTAAAAGACCTTTCAAATGAGGCGTTACTCGACCCTGTATAAAAAAATCAAAACAATTTTGAATTGAGCGAGTTCATTTGTTTCAAATCCGCCATTTTGTTATGACGGAAAATTTTTCTTTGAAACTCTGGAATCAGACGCAGAACTAAAGACCTTACAAATGAGGTGTCACTCGACCCCCCTTTATATTAAAAAAAAAATTTTAAAATAGCGCCTAGTCGCCATTTTGAATGATACATAATTTACTTTTTGGCTAAAAAATAGTATTTCATTTCTCATTGAAGCACACCAAATTTTGTGGTAAAATATCAAGTCGTTTAAAAGTTAGTTAGGGAGGGGGGGCTACTTTATAGACAGACGGTATATTATTACCACAGATAAGTTAACAAAAATAAATGTTTTGATAGTTTTTGACACCTTCGGGCCATGTACGTACTTCAATTTTGGACAGATTTCAGTTTTAAAGTAGGAAAAAAGGCTTGACAAATCTGGCCGTTTCTTTGCATCTTGCTCCAAAGTGTCTACGAACTCGCTTATTAGAATAGTTTAGTTACTCCGAGCACTTTACTATAATAATGGATTGTGGTGTGTCTGTCTTATGCTAAATAGCAGATGGTATTTTCAAATGTACCCTGGTCTTAACTCATATGGCCTAATGTGTGGCTCCAGGGCGTACAATAATGATTCGATTAGGTATAGGTCATCATCAGTTTATTTACGGTCGAAGCACCCGAAAAGGTCTGGTCGGGTTTGCTGGGTATTTATTGGAAAGCAATAAATAAAATTTAAACTTTAAATTGAATTCTAAGAAGAACCTTTTACATTGGATGAATATTAAGAACTGGTGTCAAGAAAACACACAATTGGGAAAAACAGAGCCGGTCAAAACTTCCCGGTTCAAAAATACTCGGAAAAAATCTCCCCGAATGAAAATACGCTGGAAAACATCCGCACTAGAAGAATCCCCTGAAACAAAACAACCTTGGTTGAAACACCCCCGGAATAAACAGCTTCTTCACATTTTTCATTTGTATCTAAATTATCTTAGCAAGTGACATTTGGTCCTCTAGGACTATTTTAATACCATACTTTATCCCGATCTGTCACTAGTTTTGGAATAAAAGGGCGTTGAAATGAAAATTTTCAAAACATTGAAGCGTTCACCATTTTGGAGCTAGAAAGTTAGGAAAAAAGTGTTGAATATGCCCTGAGGTCTTCTATCAAATTCCGTTTTCAAATTTAGAAAATTTGGTTTTTTTAATTTCCGCTTCCGGTTTAGGATTTTTTTTAGAACTTGTTTTGACGAGAATTTCTGTTTTTGAATGTTTTGACATTTTGAAATCCATCGAAATCGGACCATCCGTTAGTTATGCGACGTAACCCACTCTCACACACACAAGCCTACCCATACACAGACAGATATTTTTTAAAAACCACTTCTTTAAGTTAATGAAACTTCAAAACCTGTATCTTTTTTTATCGAAGATTGTTTTTCGGGTTATTTTTTTGTATTTTCTTTTCGCGGCTTTTTTCTCCGTTTTTGAGTTCTAATGAATTTTTTCCGGGTTTTTTTTCGGGATCCATTTTTTCTAGGAATGTTTTGTCCTATACTGTAAGAACTAAAAACTACAACACTATTTCGAAGAGGCGTTGTGACGTAAACGAACTACTATACTTTTGGGAATAGGACTCTAACGTAAGTGCAGGTATTTTTAAGCCACTTTACCAGGTATTTGCTAATATATAAAATGCAGTTTGTGGTTTTACCCAGGTACTTAACCCTATACAAAATTTTACAAGTAAACTTTACTTAGTTTAGAACAATACTTTAAAGGGATACCGACCAATAAAAGTTTATTTCTAAAATTATTAGTTTTTACATTACTGCAAGTTTGGATTATAAAATTTAGTTTTGAGACAAGTTTTACAGCATTATGTGAAATATCCTTCAACTTGCTGATTTTATATCTCGTAATTCCGTGCATTTCAACTGGTATCAATAAACGAAGCGATGATTTTCGAACCGCGGTGACGACCGTAATAAAAGTTTTCAGGATGACAAAATCGAGGAACACTGGTAGTGAGGTTATTGTAATATTCCGGTTGTAATTCCATATAATGATGAAGAATAATTTGAAAAGGAAGCTTATTTGTCTGCGGAAGAGTTTTTCGTCGTTGCATGTTTTGAACGTGTCTTTTCATCCCAGCCGATATAATTTACCTGTCAGGATGGCCTTTGTGCGGCCAGAACGTTACCATTGTCTCAATGAATCTTTTATAATGCAATACAACAGATTCCCCGTTTGAAATAAAGTAATTACAATGAAATACGATGAAGGGGACGTCGCACAAAAGTGCTATCGGATATGTGTTTCGGAAACGCCCAATCATTTAGAGAGTCAGTTATTTGTAGTAGGGCGCATCCTGCTCTTTATCTTTGCTTATTTAAGAGACAACTTGAGGCTCTGGCAGAATCCTTTTGATGTCGGATAAATGTTGCGGCTCGAAATAAAAGGAAGAAGACGTATGCCGCGTGTGCTCCTGCTCATCGGTCACAGAGCAGGAATTAATATTCCGGGGAATCCGGGACAAGTGCGGGATCACAATTATGGTCCGGAAGATCTATGAATGTCTTTGAGAAAGTTGGATTATGTTCCTCAAACTTTTCCCGTTTTTGCCCTCATAAAAATGCAAAAAATTCTATCACCTATATTCAGTTTAGGAACGGGCGCCCTACATAAATTGGAATTAACGAGTCGTGAGGAATAACATGAGTGTAACTTCTTGTACTTTATCACTCGAGCAGGAGACAGAATGTTTCCCCTTGTCCTATCGATCGACCCGCTGGATATCCTTCAGCTTTGATAAGGTTGCTGCTTTCATGCATTATGAAGCAATGTGACTGCTGACTTTTACACGCTACTGTTTAATGACAAATTTAACCGGAGTTACTTATGCCAGCTCGCGCGCTATTTATTTTGCCGAGGAGAAACTCTTAGGCGAAACAAAAAGGCCATTAGCCAAAGCCTTCTTTCTCAGCATTATAAAAGATCTCACTTTTTGGATATAAAACCTTCTTTTCAAGATACGCTTTGAGTGTCTTTTATATAGACCTGTTTTATGTACACAGCATTTGAAAATTTAATGCGTTCTCTCTTCTTGCAGAACACGCGGGGTAACCTCGTTAGCCTACACACTCTAGAAAGGTAAGTCGTTTCCCGTATTTTTAATCTTTAAAACAACAAAAAGTCAAACCTTATTAAATTAATTAAAAAGTTTTGTAACGACTAATCATTTATGTTACGAGAAATTTATATTTTATTCATTTCGGGCAATTTTGTTTCTTTATTCAGTAAGCTTTTTCAAATGGAACACAAAATTAATTAATGAGTTTGAAAAATCCGCATAAATAATCTTAGATAGCGGGACTCAAAATAAATTTATTTTCGAACAACTTTTGTCGATTTCGATTTAATTTATCTTGTCTTTTTTGAACGACTTCCTTTCTTTTCAGACTGTTTCAGGGAATCACTCTAATTTGTTTCGACAGTTTTAATTTTCCCGTTTCTCAGTATATTGTTTTAACAGCTATGAAGGTAGTAATTAAGATTTTAGAAATTTAAAAAGAATATCAGTTTATTTAGTAAAATGTGTCGAGGACAAGTTGCAAAAGAGGGATAATTAATTCTAATTTTTTGTAATAATTTTAAGAGAGAGTTATTTAAAACAAAATTTTAATTTGCAACTGCAGTTTCACAGTAAGACAAAGGATTTCTACGAGCGATGATGAAGAAAGGATAACTTAACTATAAACCAATTTTGCCCACAGGAAAAATTATTTAAATAATGTATTTGAAATTGACTAAACTATGATAGCTGCAAAAACTCTTAATTATGCATCGTATAAAAATACCGAAATAGAAATTATTTCTCTATTAAAGGGGTGACTATATTTGTCGGATGTAATTATTTGAAAAAAATCGCCATATTTAACAAAATTACGCTCAGTACATTTGCGATGAGTTCATTTTTTTTGTTTTTATTAATTAATGTTACGTGATTTACTGTGAAACAATACTGAGTGTTGTACGTGGCTGTAGTTTATCGATACAAGAGTTTTTTTTATGGTGCAAGGGAATTCGGGTAGCCGCACCTCACGTAAACACCAAGCGGTAAAACCGCTGTTTTACAAGCGGGTTTGGATGTTGTGTTGAAAAATTAATATTGTACAACACCGCTTGTGGCACGTAAAAATAAATATTGAAACCTGGGTTAGTTTTTATTGTTATTGCCGAAGTTGTACGCCCCCGTACCCATTACCGTTAGGATTTTAACTTGTCACTCGTCTGCATTCGGGGCTGTAAAGCTGCTAGATGTTCAATAAGCCGCCAGTTTTAAGATTCTAACATTTCTGGCAGCTAATACACAAAAGTTGGATATAACATTGTCGTCACTTTAAACGGTATTGGCATTTGCTCCCTCGATATTCAAACGTCACTTTTCAGACTTTCTCCATAATGGCCGTGTCTCCAACGGTATTAAAAGTTTGCTATTCTAGGGCCACAAAGGGGAATTGTTTGAAACTATCATTTGTTCTGACGGTGGTTTTGACCCTCATGTTGGCGCACATGTACTAAATTAAGATAACACCATTAATTACATCGTGTGTGCTGAACGCAAACAAGGGTTCTGTTTAAAAGCCGTTGTATAGAATTCCTCAACTTTACCTCTTTTAACAGCTTAACATTTTTATTTTGCCCCGCATTCTTCATTCTCGCTTAAATGATTTTACATTGTCGACGTTTTTCTCTTCGATTATTTTTTCAAGCGTGAATTCATTTCTTATTTTCTCATTTCGTATTCAACGAAATCGAAACGCGCCACAGATTTATAAAAATGCGTGTTTTGCTAATTGCAGTATAAAATTTTTTTATCAAACCTTTCCGTGAATTCACACTAAATTGGTAGAATTTTATGGAGCCGTAAATCAATTTATAAATGCTGTAGCCCAAATTATGAGTTATCAAAAAATAAAAATTCGAAAATTTTATTATTCGGTAAACTATTCTCATTTATAAAGTTATATTTTAATAGTAAAGCAACCTATTACATGCAAGGTGTGTTGCTTACTCTAAAGAGTCAAGGGGTTACACGATAAAATAGGTACCTTGTATGTTATTAACATTAAACGATAATTTAATTTATACTGTATGATTTCGTTTATTCAAATTGAAATTCTGGTTTTCCTTTTATCTTCCTATACTTTCAGTATAGGGAAGCATTAGTTTCATGAAAATTCTCAAAATCGAGATTTTGACGGAGACATGTTTGGACCTTTCGGAACTCAAAAAAGTGGATTTAGAAAAATATCTGTCTGTGGGTGGCTACGTATGTGGGTATGATGTGTGTGCTGCATCATAACTATCGAACGGATGGTCGGATTTAAAAAATAATAATAATAATAATAAATTTTAAAACTGAATACGGTAGTAGGTTTTTTCCGAACTTTCTATTCCCAAAATGGCTGCCGCTGCGATTTTTTGAATATTTTGAATTTAGCATACTATTACTCAAAAGCATGTTAACAGATCGAGTCCCAATATTTTATCGTAATAGCTCTATAGAGGCACAATGTTAAAATGTAGACAAATTTTCAAAAGATTTAAGTAAATTATAAGAATATGTTCTGCAACTACCTTTTTCATCGAGTTCGCTGGGGTGTAAATCTACCCCAGGTGTTTTTTTTTGTTATAAGTTTTTAATTAATATTCGAATTCGTTTAAGTATTTAATTTTTCGTTTTCAAAACGTTTTGCTATACACTGGCGGTAACCGAGTTGTGATTTTCGTTACAATATTGCCTATACTATTTTTTTCTGTGGTGGGGTGCTATAACTATGTTTGTTTACAACACTGTAAGGGAAAAGTTGCTTGTGAAAAATGTTCTCATTAAGTTATATTATGACGAAATGTATACAATTTTCAAATAATTTAAAAAATTTGTATGGTAATGGTACAGTATTTTTTTATTTTTATTTTATCTACTAAATTACTTCAGTTATACATAAACAATAAAAAAATAATCAGTTACCAGCTCTTACAGCAAAGTTTTCGGATGGGGTGTCTTTGCACCACACACTAGCAGGTACGTATAAAAAACATGCTGACCTTACAAAGGTTAAAGCGGATACTGTTGACGCCAACTATACGAAAGCAACTGCGCCCCCGATAGAGTGGTAGGGGTCGGTACAATCGTAGTCATTATTAGCGCAATTTTTTTTTGATAATGTGATAAGTTACAATTTCTAAAGTATAGGAAAGTCCAGGTAATGTGCTTTGCTCATTTCTTTAGATTGGTGCGACATTCTTTTTATGCGACAAAAAGTCCTATGCGACATTCTATCCATGCGTCATTATGCCTATGCGACATTCTGCTCCACGTCGTTCTCGCCGGAACATTATGTTCTGCTACCGCTCTCATTATGTTTACCAAGTACTTTGCCGTCTTTATGCATACCAGATTGACCTTGAAACGGCATCTGGAACATGTTACTAATAAAGCCAGTAGGGTCTTCTGGACTTGTAGGTGGGTGTTGGGAAAAACTTGGGAGCTGATACCAAGTATGATACTTTGGCTCCACGCGAGAGTGATCACCTTAACAATCACAGATTCACATAGTTTGCTCTGGTGTGGTGGCACAAGGAAAAACAGGCCAACTAAATTACAAACTACCCTCCATCTACGGATAGAAGCGGAGACGAAAGATACGGGCGCACCGACTGAAAACAAACGGTCAATACTCTGGCTATCCAGGAGATCATACTTGAATATACAAAATACTGAGCCAAAACTACATCTTACAGATGCAGTCAGATAAAGTAAAAACCTAATTCAATTTCCTAAAACTGCCTCAGCTCGTATTATCAGAGACATTGAGGTAACGGACTTTTTGGAAATATTTCTCAGTTTGTATCAGAAATCGTTCTTTATTTTGCTGATAATATTGGTCTAGTTTCCAACTAAATAATGAAACACTACTGAATGCACTTTACATAATTTTACTACAGAATTGAAATAGAATATACAGAACAAACAACAAAACTATCGTCGCTACCGAGCTAAAATAGTATGTACAAAATTAATAAAAATATAATACAATCTTAATATTACTTAGCCTATAGGGCGCAAGCGTAGCCTTGGTGTTAGTAGTAGAGTGGTAGTATTTCCACCCGTTGATCACTGTGGATCGCAAAGATGATTCGCTGATATAGTTGGCGGTGAAACGAAATTTCGATGACTGATTTGATCTACTAGCTATTAGGGGGTTGTTTTATGCCTGAAACACGACGCCACAAACACCCACTAATTTTCTTTGGCTTATATTATTTTAATATTTAACTAGTTTTTTCTACCGCGTAGAATTAACACACCATTTTTTTTTCTCTGAGTAGCTTTAACTTTTTAATACTTAGTAGCTAACACCCTCCAGTAATTTAGATGTTGATTCACCTTTTTCCACGGCGTGCGATCATCTCCTCAATACACCTCGTAGAAATCCCTCTCTTGCTACTTCTCAGATACCCTGGAACTGCAGTGAGGACGCAGTCGAATGCATCGTTTCGAAACGACTGTTTCCTAGAAATTTAGCACATAGCCGCCAAGCTTCGCATTGGTCTTCCTTATAGTTCAAACCTGTTTGTTACCTCTCCACCGGATGCTGGTAACCACATGTACATCAAGTTATGTAAGTAAACGACCTTACCTCAAGTGCATAATTTTAAACAGACAGTAAAAGAAATCCTCGCGGAAACTATTGACCCGTTAAAGAAGTAGCTTACAGCACCGTCAGAGAGCAGACTAGAAGCTGGCTAAGAAACTTTCACCGTAAGTACTGGACAAAATACTCGGCCATGGGACCTTCCAAGTCTCTCATCGGGGGACCTGAAATTGGCTGCAAAACTTCCTACGTTTAGCAAGGAGAAACTAACGCGTGCAACAAGAATCCTAACAGGCCACTATTGCATGAACGAACACCCATACAAAATAAAACTCGTAGACAACCCACTTTGCAGGTTGTCTGAAGAGGAAGATGACACACTCCCTTGCTGCTTCTCCTACTGTTGGGTTTTAACAACCCGCAAACATTTTAGAGTACCAGAACTGAAAGCCGAAACGATCACTAAAACCTCTATTGCCGACTTAATAAGCTTCTTTGAACGAACAGGACTACTACCTTGAAGCCAAAAAGTTGAGGCACAATAGGTCTTTCAGGCGGTGCTTAGAACAAGCTACCAGAAAAATAAGAAATGTAGAGGTAAGCTTTGGAGTTCTTTTTGGTTAAATAGAACATTTTCCAACTTTTGTGTATTTGTTCTGCCTTTTCGCGGCGGTGACTCTTACATAGGAGAACAATAACACGTGACCCCTAAACAATATTTGGAAAAAAATTATTGTATCGTATTACAACGTAACATTACCAAGTAGTAATTAGTACAAGTTTTTGTGTCGACTTATATTTAGAACTGTAAGTAGCTACAAATCGTCGCACTGGTGAATAACTTCGTTGTGCAGATGCTGTTACGATAACCGGAATGTGCGGAAGTGACCGTTCGGGTAGTTTTACGAAAAAAGATCGCACAAATTGAACGTGCTCAAGCACTTGCCGTATTCCTTCCCTTCCAAGTGTTGTGTGTGATATTTTCTTTATATTTTGCAGTGTATGAAGTTATGTTTTTTGTTTTTTTTGTAACAAATAAATAATAAAATAAAACAAAATTGAATAATGCAAAAGTAATTTTTCATCATAGATAACAAATAATTTAAAATGAGAAATTAAGGTAGACCTAAAACTACTGCAAACCACAAATTTTAAATCTAAAGAAATTAAAAAGTATTTTAAATATTATATTCATGAGAAAAATGGATCATCCATGTGTACAAATTTAGAGCCTCTTATTTTCAACCCCCAGGCCGTTACCGGAGGAGTAAATTAGAAATTTCAACAAATTAAAAGTAACTCAATGAAGAGATAATAATAAATATAATACTCACGAACAAATCTTTATAGAAGGCTATTTCGGGTGTTCCTGAACTGCGCCGCTTAAGTTACAAGCCTTGTTATCAATAGTCGAACTGCACCGGCCACCTTAAAAATACCACACTGACTTTAATCTATAGAGTTTTACCAAAAGATTAGCATTATCATAATGATGGTATTGTGTCCAAAATGTGCTATTTCAGTCGTAGTTAGTAAATGCTCTCCCCTCTACTATGTTTTCAAAGATACAGTGCGAAATATGTTGACTCTTAGTAAAGGTGAGTTTTGATCATGACAAAATACTAAGCCGAAACGACTAGTAATTTCGTAAAATTAAAATCCTCCGCAAATACAGTCTAGTGCCCCAAAAAGTAGCTGGCTGGAGAAGGTCCTATTTAGAATTACTTTGGAATATAATTTTCAAGTGAATCCAATTATTCTGAAATCTAAATATTATTATGTGCCAATAGAGTTCTATTCACTCTGAATATGCAAGCTTCAATGTCTTGCGAAACGTTAGTTTGTATGGGGGTTCACAAACAGCTAACAGGCATAAGCCGACTAAGTATTATTGTCCTGGCAAACAAAATACATTAAGATCAAATCCTTGTTCGCCCCAAGGTTTAAATAATCTAAGTACACGGCCCTGTTTAGGCTGGCAGGGCCTACTAACAAATATTCCTCAAACTTCTAGAGCAAATGCTTGTAAAGGCAGACAAGCTACAGGTCGGTCGTTACGTGATCATGCTGACTGTAGTTCTGAAATGACGACGCGGTCTAGGCCGAAAGTAAAGTAAAGCAAAGTCGGTGGCACTACACTCCAATGAGGAGTTTGGCCTGCAATGCGGTGGGTCAGGGCCACCGGAACATCGCTTCCGATACCCAGCCGTCTCGCACTCTTATATGAAGTACGGGGTGGTGTGGTAAGCACCACGCCTTAGACGGCCGCCGTACTTCCCGCACCCTTCGAGGGGTTTGGTTCCCGGCATCTAGTCTCGGGTTTGAAACGAAGACCTTCTGTGTAGCAGCCAAATGTTCTAACCACTCAGCCACTCTGGCGCCTAGGCCGAAAGTAAATTATAATATTGACAGATTTTGATATCTTCATTTTCCTTTCTTTCATGCTTGAAATCTTACAGTGCGCGCAATATGCTTAACATCTGGCAGCGCAAAAAGGTAGCGTTGTCGGACATGGTTTCCCTATTTAAAAATAATTGTCTTGGTCTTCTCTACAGTTACTAAAAGTTTGTCGGGGTTGTTCCGAATCACCCTGTATATGTTTCAAAACAACATAGCCCAACGAAGCTCCACACGAGACGGAATCTTGCTGCATTGCAGTTGCTGAATTTGCGTTTCCTGCACCAATGTATCACAGGTGTTTAGGTTTAGGCAAGTCTCACATCTCAGAAATCATTTTCTCCGCTAATCTTACTTATTTTGTATAAAATTAGAGCCTACTTTGTTTATTAAACTGATTGTTGTGCTTGAAGTTGATAAGGTTTAACGTTTTTTTTTGCGATGACAGGAAAACATTCGGTATGGCAGGCAACAACTGGTTTTCCGCAATTGAATATTGAAGCATCAAATTTTCGCTGAAATTAAACGTCGAAACCGAAATCTCTCAAATTTGCAATTCTATCACGTTCATGGGGATATAATGAAATATACAGGTGGAAATCAATACAACCAATGCCACCAGATAGTCAATAAACAAACAAGGAGCTGATCCAAACAAGCAATTAACATTCCTATAAATTCGGCCCTATAGATATGAAATATTAATAACGCATTTTGAACGTTTCGTTGTTAGTCAATATTAACGTGATTGTACTTTCATTTCAATTCGCTTTTATCTCGTTCTCGTAAGCACATCCCGTAAGAAAACCCTCGAACTTTTAATAAAGCAAGGTCAAGATTTTCCCTCATCGCCTTCTCCCAAATCGCTAAAGAGATCCCGGTACAAATTTCACGCAACCCCGTAAATAAGGCTATAGCGATGCAAAGCGCAAATCTTTCCTTTCTCGTTACTACGTTCGGAGGAAAAAATACAAAGGCTCGTCGAGAGTATGGTCTCATAATTTCGTGGGTTACTTTGCTGTGGAGATAAATTAAGCAGCGCCCCGGGCAAATAACACTAATTATTCTTTTTGTATGCGTTGTTTGTCGATCTTTCATCGCGCGGCTTGCTAAAGTTAAGTACCCAAGTTAGTGCCTGCTGAAAGTTTTTCAGATAAAAATGTTATGGTCCATATTTTAGGGAAGGTGTGTGTTCTTTACTACCCGAATACTAATGACTTTATGAGTTAAGGGGGTGGTTTCGAAAGTTTTTAGACATTCATGTAAATGCTTTTTGGGGATTTAAATAAAAAATAAAATTCTGTTAAATTAGGGATTGACAATAGTGCTTTATATTTTAGCTTTTGAAAAGTTGGTGAGTTATAGAACATTTCTTCGAATTGAAATTACATGTTGAATGGGCTTGGGCGCAGTTATTTCTCTGTAATAATCTTTATTGGAAAAACACGATAAGCTTCTTTCTTCCGTAATAAACTATACGAGGTTGTATTTTGTCCGCATCTTTCGAATCGCGAAATTTGTTGAATCATCAAGTTAATTTAATCCGCAAATTCGAATCTAAAGTATAGTAATAAAAGTAATGTCGTTGTCAAATGCGTCGGAACCAATAGTGCACTAGATCAAGTTGATGGTCTCATCAATTCCGGGGTTTTACGGATAACTCGCTTGATACGAACAAAAAGCATTATTTAAAATGCATGTTCTATCGGGAATGAAAGGTTCGAGAGCAATTCCATGCTCCCGTATTACAACGCGATCATGTTTACTGTTGCGTGATACCTGGAGGCGCATTAACAAACCCAACCCCTCATCGACTCTTCCAAAATTAACAACGCACCAACACACACGCTTACACACATCACTGTACGCGGTAATAACTTAAACTTCATGCAGGTAAAACTCTTCGTGGAGGTATTGAAACCTACTTTATACACCTATGAAGCACAGTTACCTAAAATTTCTACTATTACTACAAATGCTATTTTAATAAGGACCGTTATCATACAAGTACAAAACTAGGAAGCCCTTTGTGTCAAAACCCCAATTTCTGAAGAACAATAAACTTTAAAGAGAAATAATGCTTTTTAACAAAATACAAACTTCTTTTAAAGGAAACTTATTAAATTTGAAAAGCAGTTGCAGAATTTTGTACTTTACAATAATTTATTTTCAAATATACAATCCGCCTTGATAGATAATTAAATATCTCTAAGATTCATTTCGTTAAATTAAAAATTGCTCGCATGTATGTAGTTTTGTTTACACCCGGTATATGTAGTCATAAGCTGTATTTATTTCCAGGGACGTAAACCGAAAAAAAATAACGTTTCGGTTTCCGGTTACCTTTCAAATTTGATTAAATTTTAGTAACTTACGGTGCATCCGGAAAAAACATCCCTGGAAAAACAGACCCGTAAAAAAACACCGAAAAAGATTCTCGGGTAAACAAAACTCGGAAAAAATTTCCTGGGAAAAAAGTCCCGGTAAAAACATCATCGGATAAATACATCCTCTGGAAAAAAGATTCCCAGTAAAAACAACCTCGTAAAAACAGCCACTTCACAGTTTACATTTGGGCAAACATTCTCTTAGATATTGTGTTCCCGTAGGACTATTTTAATACCAGACTTCATCCCCGATCTGTAAAGTCGTTTTGAGTAATGAGGCGTTAACTTAAAAATTTTCAAAAAATTGTAGCGGTCGTCATTTTTAAGCTAAACCGTTAGGAAAAAAAGAGTCTATCATCTATCTAATTCCGCTTTCAGATTTGGGAAATTGTGTTTCGGTAAAAATGCTACCAATAAAACTTGTCCAACTCTCGGTTCCGGTTTCGGACATATTTAAAAGCTTATTTTGCTCCCGAATGTTTGATTTTGAATGTTTTGAGATTCTGAAGTTTATCTAAACAGAACCATCCGTTCGGGAGTGATCAGGCGCAACTCAGACTCACACATACAAACCCACCCACAGAATGTCGTTTTTTAAAAACAATTTTATTGAGTTTCTGGAAGTTATTTTTTTTTACAGAGGATTATTTTCGGGGCTTATTTGAAGCTTTTTTTTGATATTTTTCACTGTTTTTTCCTTGCGGCTTTTATTGTATTTATTTAGTGGTATTTTTTTAGCGTTTCCCATGAGAACATTATGATCAGATGCAAAGTAATAGTGTAACGAAGCCAAGCGACCCGACTAGCAATCGGCGCCAGACTGAGTCCAGGTCAGCTGGTGTGAAATCGGCAACTGGGCATGCTGACGTGTGCAAGCAGGCGTCGCATGGAAAATTGGATACTGCAAGGCAATACCTTAAAATAAGAGAAGATCTAGTAATAGCCACCTGGAACGTGAGAGGGTTACTCCTAGCGGGAAAACTGCACGCAGTAGAAAGAGAACTGAGCAGAGAAAATATACATATATGTATACATATACTGGAAGGATAAAGGACATTTCGAAACAAAAGACAATCTTGTATATATATATCAGGAGCTAATGAGACAGGAAGGAATGGCGTCGCATTCCTAATAAACAAATCAATGGCAAAATACGTAGAATCATACAACCCTATAAGTGACCGCCTCATTCAGATAACTATAAAAGCAAAACCAACAAAACTACATGTTTTGCTAGTCTATATGCCAACAAACGACGCGCCGGACGAGGAAATCGAAGAAATGTACAGGGAAATAGAACAGATACCCAACAAAGAAATCCTGATAGTGATGGGAGATTTTAACTCCAAGGTGGGAAACACACAAAACGATAACCACTTACGAAGGAATATAGGAAAGTACGGGCTTGGAAAGCGTAACGAAAGAGGAGAACGACTTATACAGTTTGCTACTGATAATGACCTCACCATAATGAACACGGTATTCAAACAACGTCCACGAAGACTGTCCACCTGGATTGCGCCAAACAAAAAACACAAAAAGCAAATCGACTACGTCTTAATAACAGCGAGATGGAGGACGTCGGTAACTATAGTGAAGGCAAAACCAGGGGCTCAATGCGGGTCAGACCATAAACTTTTACGAGCTAATGTCAAAATAAAATTACACACGACTAAAAGGAATGACAAAATAAAGAAACTAGAACCACCAGACAAAGAGAAACTGATACAAGGATTACGAGCACATAAGGAACCTGACACCTCAAGGGAACCGGATGACATATGGCAAGAAACGAAGACATGGATTATAAAGGCGATAGAGACATGTAGCTCAGTGGAAAGAAAAACGAAACAAAAACACTGGATGTCAAACGAAACAATCCAGAGAATAGAAGACAGAAGAGAAGTCGCCAAAGCAAACCTACCGAAAAATGAAAAAGCAACAAAAATGAAACAACTCAACCTAAGCATTAAACACTTATGCAGAAGAGACAGAAACAACCATATACATGAATTGTGCAATAAAATAGAGAAACATGCAATACGTGATGAGCCACACCAGCTACGCAAGAAAATAAAATATCTCACACGCGAGTTCAAACCAAACGGCATCAACATAATACACAAATTATGCGAAAAGGTTTGGCAGACAGGAAACTGGCCACAGGAATGGTGCGAATCGATATTTGTACCCATATATAAGAAAGGAACACCGATGAAATGTGAAAATTATAGAACAATTGCACTCGTACCACACATCAGCAAGGTAATGCTTACTATAATTAATGAACGACTAAAGTCACATCTCCTACCTCAAATCTCCGAAGAACAGACCGGATTCATCCCTGGCAAGGGCACACGAGAGCAAATACTGAACACAAGACAACTTATTGAAAAGGCTCGCGAAGTAAATGCCGAGATGTACCTATGCTTCGTAGACTACCACAAGGCTTTCGACTCCGTGGAGTGGAGCAAGCTATGGAAAATATTAATCGAAATGGGCACACCCCCACATCTGGTTACACTAATTAGAAATTTATATGAGAGCAATAATGCAAAAGTCAGAGTTAATAATGTCTACTCACAACCCTTTAAAGCCAAAGCAGGAGTTAGACAAGGGTGCATCCTCTCGCCTCTTCTATTCAACATATACACCGAGCACATAATGCTCACAGTACTAGAGGAATGGGAAGGAGGAGTGACCATTGGAGGACGGCGGATTAACAACTTAAGATACGCCGACGACACTCTTATCATAGCCGCGAAGGAGACTGAACTTCAGACCATCATGAATAGACTAATCAACCACAGCAAAGAGTATGGATTGGAGATAAATAAAACCAAAACCAAAGTGATGATTATAGATAGAAGGAACAACAACCAACATCACATCCAAAATATAGCGAATTATGAAGTGGTGCAACAATTCCAATATCTTGGCTCCACAATAACGAACACAGGGGAATCTGAACCAGAGATCAGAAGGCGACTAGCGATCGCACGCACAGCACACACAAAGCTCACGAAAGTATGGAAAGACACAGCCATAACGAAGAACACCAAAAAAAGGCTATTGCATGTACTAATATTTCCGATAGCAACCTACGCGGCTGAAACGTGGACGATCAAGAAAGCAGACAAGAAAATAATCGATGCCTTTAAAATGTGGACCTATAGACGGATCTTACGCATTCCCTGGACGGCCCACCGAACAAACAAATCCATTTTTGAAGAACTCCAGATCGAACAACGACTAAGCACAACCATAGCCAGTCATACTTACGATATTTCGGACACATTAACAGACGCACCAATGACATGGAAACATTAGTAGTCCAAGGCAGAATGGAGGGATCCAGACCGAGAGGCAGATCGCCCATGCGATGGAAAGACCAACTCAAGGCACTGACAGGTCAAACACTACACGAAGCCATCCACTCGGCCCAGGATAGAGCGTCCTGGAAAGAAACTATCAAGTCCATAAAGTAGCCAGATCATAATGTCACCACGCCCCTTCGAGGGGCTCAAGGAATGAGGAGGAGGATTTTTTAAATGTGTTATAGATGTAAGAATACATTATATGAAAGATTATTGCTGAGAACATGAACTTTAAAAAAGTTGTTCTTGAGTGCTGATAACTCGCGCCTTATGCTAAACTCTAGGCACGGCCATTCCATTCAAAACATAGAGTATAACTAATAGAATGCCACCAACAACACAAGAAAAAATATATAAAAATTTAAGTCGCTCGAAGACTGAACTCATTGCCATGAGTACCATCACAAACGCCGAGGTCAACATTTGTATAAGTTTTTGGCAATTTTCAAGTGCACATAAATTTTTCATTTATTATTTTGTCATCAACATTATTTTTTAATATTGCCTATAGACCCCCGATGCTGTCAAATTATCTGGGGTTTCCCCAGGCCGCGTACTTGGTATTTTTCAAATAGTGAGTACTCTATCAAACAGCAATGGAACTGCTTCGTATAATCGCATTGGCAACTTTTTACCTCACAGGCTCAATTAACTTTCTAAAAGAATGCGAATACTTTTAATTTACTACATATATATAGAATTTTTATATATAGATAATTTACGTATGAAGTTTTACGCTTCTTCTTCTCCTTCTTTACTATAACTCAAATTATCACAAATTACTGTCGCTGATTCTGACACACTCATTCAAGAAAAGTCTACGGTAATGTTTAATGACAATGCAATCCGTATTTTTCTTCTTTTTTTTTTAATATGAAATATAGCCTCCCTATCTAATGGTTTCAAATTTTCTGGGGTTTCCCTAGTCTGTTTATTTGCATATTTGCTAAATAGTGATTACTCTATCAAATAACGATAAAACGTCTTTGTATAATCGCATACGCAACTTTTTACCTTACGTTTTACCCCACAAGGTTAACTCACTTAACTTTACTGAATATCTGGATTATTTTTCTGTGTAAATAATTTATGTATGAAGTTTCGCTTTTTTCTTCTGTTTTAACATAAAGAAAAATCAGCACAAATCACCATCGCTGGTTCTGATACACTTATTCAAGACAAGTTCACTGTAAAGTCTAATGACTATCAATACAGTCTGCATTTTCATTGCTGGGCAATATAAATCATCAGTTTTGCTGCAAACCCGTCGGCCAACCAAAGGGGTTAACCATATGCAATGCAAAGGGTACGTATTGGGTACGTATTGCTATTTGCTACAATAAATAAATATGAGTCCGATATTTGCCCGGACAAAAAATACCGGTAAACACCGAAAATAATTTAAGATGCGGTTTTCGGTTACGGTAAAGTTTCGATTCACATGTGTTTATTCTAAAACGACTGTTCTTGTCTATGATATCATACGATTCTCGCGACTGACCCGGGTGGTAGGTTTATTAGTCTAACATACAGAAGCGTAATTAGTGCAAGCCAATTTGGAACAGGAATTTATCTGCAGGTAGATGTTTAGTGTAACAATATAGTTATCAGTTTCGGGTTACAAAATAATCTAAGGTCGAAATTAATGCTAATATTAAGCCAAACCCTTGAAGCTGCTACTTAATTGGTTGTTTACGACTTAATTAGTGATTGTTGTTCATTGTTATGTTTATTTTAGGGAAAGTAAATAACTGGTGTTATTGCAAGAAAGTTATTTTGTCGAGAATAATCCGATACTTGTTTGGTAAATTTTGTTCTGTTCTATAAATATCGTCAGTTGACATTGCACGACAGTAATAATGATTGTTTTTCTTTCCTCAATTTGCTGAAAAAAAATGGAACTGTAGAAAGAGAATTTGTGATTTAAAAAGTGTTTTGGTAACTATCGTGGATATTGTTGACAAATCCTATAAAAGCTTCAGTTCTGCCTTATTTTTGACTTGTTCCATTATTTAACAACTTTTTAGAAACAATTACTGCCAACAAGAAAGACTCAATCGCATTATTATTTTGCGTGTCGATTGAGAATTTGCATACTTACACTATTTTTTAAATGTAACAGTTCTAAAATAATGTGAGAAAGTATAAAGATTATTTATCTGTCTATTTTATAAAGATAACCATAACATTTGAGTTTATTCTTTGGTATGGGACATTACTTTCACCCTAGATTAAAATATTCATTTGCATATTTTTACACACTTTTCAGTTTTTCATGCATCAAGAGTTATATTACCCTTGCCATATAAGGAAAAATATTTCAAAACTTGTTTGTTCCGGCCTCAGTCAAGCGCAGTAGACCTTAACACTTTTTACATTGCATATTGCCTATTTCTGTCAAATCAGCAGAATAAAGTATGCGTTAAAACTGCTTCCGTTTTTCTTATTTATACTACTGCTACTACAACGACTTGCGGAATTATTTAGGCTTAAGTTTTTCAGAAACCAAATAAACTAAAGCAAATAATACAATTAAAAAAGTGTCGGAAGTTTTTGAAAATTTTTAATTTATTTCGAATTTTTGACACTTTAGAATATTTTTTTAAATCTCGCAAAAATGTTTTTACCGGATGTTTTTTAAAAGAAATAACTTTTATTATATATTAAAAAGTTTTGATTACTATAATTTAAAAATTATAAAATTAAAACTATTAAAAATTTGTAATATTTCATAAATTTGAATTTTTGAATATTTTTGAAAATTATGAAAATATTTGAAAATGTAAAATATTTTGCGTTTTAAAATTTTATGAAATTCTTGAAAGATGAAAAAGTGAAATTACGAAAATTTTTAATAATTTCAGTTTTCAAAAAAGTGGAAAATTTTGAAAATCACCTATGTGAGTTTTTGGTAATTTTGATAACTTTGGAACATCGTGAAAATTCTTGAAAATTTATAACTTCTTAAAAAACGAATTTTATTAAAAATTTGGATATTTTTGAAAATTCTTACAATTTTGAAAATGTTTGTAAATTTTTAAGAAACTAATAAATCATAAGTTTCTTGAAAATTTGGGAAAACATCGAAAATTTCAAAAAATTTAAGTTGCAATTTTTTTATTAAATTTAAAAGATTTTGACAAAGTGTAAACATTATAAATTAATTAAAAGCTTTGAAAATTTTGTGAAATTTTGATTTTTAAAAATTTTTGAATCGGTACTCGACATGCGTAGAATACGAATATAAGGTTCATTTCAGGGCATTATATTTTGATGTAACCCCCCCCCCCCTCTTCTATCTACCCATGTTTTAAAGCAGTCGAGCGGTTTTATGATATTTTGTGTTTTCTAGTTGCACCTAATGTTTATCTCTTGGAATCTCAAAATCGATTTCATAATTTGTTGATTTGGCCGTTTTTTGGCGATTACTCAATTAATCTGTTCAGGTAAACGATCAAAAGGAAACCGCTCAGTGATGTTTTCTTAATGGAAAGTTGTTTCTATTGTCATTTACCATGCTCACACCGTTTTTGAAGCCGTTCTTTTTCGAGCGCGTCTATTTTGACATAGAGCACCTCTTTCCCTTCCTTTTTTGACGGACCAACCTCATTTTCTAGCGGTGTCATCTTATTGCAATTATTAATCTTTGAACCAAATTTGGGTTTTCTGCGTTAAGGCATCTGGACTGTAAAATGTATACAGGCACACAGACACCACAGCAGCGTCCGCTTTATTGGTCTCCCAACCCCAAGGCCATAAAACTTGCTTATTAGTCAAAATGTTTATTGAACTGATAAGATTCAAAAGTACAAGTGTTTCAGTAATGTTTCAGAAGAAATTTGATTTGCAATTAATTAGAATTGAATTATAAATAATTATTGAGAATACAGTTTAAATGAATGGCTAATGCTAGTTGTTTTTACAATTTTTATGAAACTTCGTAAAAGGAACATAAATTTTTCTTATCTTTTCACTTTGTATATATTTGGCCTATTAAGGTTTTGCCAAACGGAAAATTTTTATTCATAAATTTGTTTTGAAATTTAATGGAACTTTGATGGAATTCAAAAAATCTGTTCTCTTTGTAATGTTATCACTTGTTTCTTTTCGATGATCGAGCTTAAAATTTGTATCTTCCTTCAAACTTGTGTAAGTTAAAATAATCCGAGTTTCTCTTCCTGAATGAAGATAAGACGAGGGATGGACATCTTAACGTCTTTTCATCAATTTGCTGGTCTTTTACGAAAATGTCGAGAAATAGAGTAAAAGAAAACTTCGGAGTGGCGTTTGCGTAACACCCCTGTCCATGACATGAACAGTTTGTCAGCGAAAATTATTTTGTGCGGTGGAAATGTACACGGCTCGGTTGCGATTTGTGATTGTTACGATGAAAGTCTGTGTTAAAAACTATTTCATCGCGCTTCTGGCTTTCTATGAGTGCTGTCATCGGTTGACATGCGAAATAGCAGCAGCAACCGAGATAGTTGATGACGGGGCTGCGGTTTTTCTCAAGCAAAAACGTAATGAAATTATAATTACCCGATACGGGGAACATCTGCTTGACCCAGACACAAACTCCACTTTTCGAGCGCTGCTGCGGCAAAAAGCAAATAAAATCTCGACAAAATCTAGTTAACATTAACTCGAAAGCAAATGAAACTAAATCTAATAATTTTCAAGCTTCAGGGCTCGGCATTTAAGGTTTCCATTGGGAAGAACGTCTGGATAGAATTACTAAATTATGGATAATTAACACTGCACATGAGAATTACAGGCTGAGACGGCTGTAAACAAGAACCCAAGACAAACTTTGAGTTAGTTAATGCTGCCGAGTTGAGAACAATAGAAACCGAGGCTATTGTGGATCTTATACAATGCCGTACCTACCGCGTTCGGAAAGTGTATTTTGGAATACTTGATTACGCCCAAAAGGGGTGACATATATTAGAAATTCTAGCAGTGAATGTAACCACCTACCTTTTATTCGACTTTTCTTGATTCTATTCAAGGAAACATACGTTTCAAACTTAAGCTAAAGAAAATTTCCCTTTTATTTTTATCGCAAAATTTTCCAAAACCTTCAGATTATCCTCATTTGTATCATGTATTATTTGCGCACATCCTTTCAGGTAATCTATTCTAATGAGCCGCGGTTTGCATGCTGTCATCGTGATGAGAACGAACTGGATAATTGGCTAAAAATAATTAAGGTAACGGGCATAGCATTTGAGATCAAAGTGAATAGTTTAACACGGGAAATCAGTTGGCAGAAATTCCTGTAACATCCGCTTCAAATCCGGTTATACCTTTAAATTGGAATGCCTAACAAACTCGACGAACAAATTGCATGTATAATAAATAAAATTTCAGGAAAAAATTCATTTATGTTTTGAAATAAAACGTAAAATAACATTAAATGTAAATTATCAATTAAAAATATAATATTCAAATAAATTTGTTGTCCTAGCTGGAAATGAGATATCCTATTAAATTATTTGCCTTTGTTTATCCTGGAAATGTGTTATTCGTTATTGAAAATTCTAGTTAAATGTTAGATCTCCGTCGAAAACAAAATTGTTTTTCTCTTGGTGAAGTATGAAGGATCTTATTATTTTTCGCGAAGATGCATCATTTGGAGAAAATAGAGAAAACGTCAAGATACGTTGTACCCGCAATTTGGTAATGTATTCGATTTTGGCGTGTGATGACACTGAAGTTTCATGATTGATGTCCAATGTACTTAACTAAATTGGAGCAAGCTGGATCCAGGAGGCTCCCAGTAAAAGCTGGACACTTACATCACATCAATATGATGTATAATGATGGATGGCTGCGTGTCTCCTAAAATTAATTTTCTCGGACTTTCCGGTGATGAACAGCGCACTAAAGAAATTCATCACCGTATTTCGAAAAAGTTTCGCGCCTGAAACGATGTTTACCAACAACCTCGACGCGCCGTTTTTCGAAAGATTCCCGATCCTAATCTCATAACTTTTTGCTGGAACTCACATTAACGAAGTTAAGCAGGAAACCTCAAGTAAGTTCCAAGTTTGGCGAGTCAATATTTTATGAAACGAGTCGAGTGGGTCACTCCGCGGAGTAATATACTTTGCTCTTGCACCGAGACGCGAACGTCTGGTAATCTGAACATAGCGGATACAACGCCACTAAATCTGGGCCGCTAATCCGCCATAAACAAGCAGGCGATCAACAGGGACCGGAATAAACAACCCTGGACCTCCATTACCCTACATTATCTGTTTGCACAATAAATCTACAAAATCAAGTTTATATCTAAAGCCAATTTATATACGCAAGATAGCGAAGAAATACACAAAAGTATCTGATAAACCAAATTCTACCTTCTAACACCTAACACAGGAAACACGCAACACGAAAAAACTCTGGCCTAACTATACGCATCTGCGTATACCTAAAATCGTGTTTTCTACTATTTTTTTACGGAAAACCAGTGTCATAAATTTTTAAGAAAATTTCACCGAATCCTGCTTCAGAAGTTATTCTGTTGTTTCTTGGTAATTAGCAAAATTCCAGTTATTTTTAAATTTTATTCTAACATTGAGTTTTTTAATAGCAAAAACTTGGATGTTCTTGTATCCACGTGGTACTAAATTTTCAGTAATTTTATAAAACTCTGTTAACAACAAGAATGTGTAACTGGTTGTATACGTTTTCAGTGCCATTATAGAAATATGTAGTACACAGTGGCAACTCGTGATATATTTACGGAGTAAGTGCTCGCCACTCATGGAATTTGTACAATAGAAAAGGCTTATAATGCTCATTATGTCATTTATTTGCGTTAGGTAATAAAGTTCATTATTGCACTAATGTAAAATGTGCAATGTAATGAATTCATTTTACAACTCATTTAGTTTACACAAACAAAGCTAAAGCTTTGCTTATAAGAAAACTGGCTGGTTGCCATAGTATTGAACTAATCAAATCACTGAACTATACTTATACTGGAACGCGCGCTCGGCCCGCCAGCCCGATCCGAGAAAGAGGGCCGCAAGGATCATCTCTGTCCTACTCTCGAGGGTATGCGCATGCGTAGAGCAGTCGATTGTCATGTCGCAACGTTTGAAAAGGAACTCACGTTTTTGAAACACTGGGAAATATGTATTAAGGTGGTTTAATGGATGTAAGAGAATATACATGTTTCTCACCATAATAAATAAATTTATTTTTTCCACCATAGTTTTTTACACCATAATAAATAAATTTTTAAAATTGGGTTAGTTTGTTTTGATTTGACAGCTTTACCGCTGTCTTCTCCCTCGCGCAGCGCATGCGCGGAGCGGTACGAAAAGGACAGGAATGATCCTTGCGCGCTATCTCTCTCGGCTTGCTTCTTTTCTATGGGAGAGACCGCCAGTGCGCGTTCCAGTATAAGTATAGTTCAGTGAATCAAATATATCTCGTTCTTTCGATTTTAAAACAAAAGTATTTTAAAAGTAACTTGATATTTGGAAATAAATTAATGCGAAATGTCAAATACCATTTCAAACAAAGAAATTGGATTTTTAACAAACTTTGAGCAGTCTTAGATAAAATTTTGTGTATCACACGTGGGATAAAGCATTATTATGGAACAACTCGTTTGATTACACGACTCGGTCTATTACCTCGTCGTTCAACTTTCAAACTCGTGTTATAATAATGCCTCTATCCCACTAGTAACTTAAATAACTATTCCTAGTTTATTAGCATCCAAATATAAAATGTACACTAGAAACTGAACAAAATAGGTGTATTAATTTTTGGAGATGCAAACAAAAAAATAAATCAAAAACTGGAATACTTTCTTTATAGAAAAAGTACATTACAATACCACACGATTCTTGTCACTATAAAACACACAGATTAGCAGCATACAGATCCGTAAGAGCCTGATATACGGGGTTAACGGTTCCTGTAGATAAAATTAGGTAATGATACAGAAATTTTAATTATTAAACAAAGTGCATACAGTAATGATTATAATACCCACCTTATTGATATATTAATTATAGAAAAACTTTTTAAATTAGCTCAACAAAAACGTTATCCAAATTGTTCATCGGATACAATTAAATACGTTCGATTTCATATTTTAGCGATAAATCGGAAAAAATTGATAACATTAAAAAACAAAACAAATTAATTCTTGAAACATCCAATAACATTTTAACACTTTGTCTAATGCTGAAGCAACAGAATATTTACTAAACACCAGGCATTTACACATTAAATTGCGCTTACTATAATTCAGTTTATATAGGCCAGACATTCAAAAATTTTGATATTAGATACAAAGAATACATATCTTGTTACAAATATAAACACTACATAAATCAAATTATTATTAGAACGCAATCATCTAATTACATCTAACAGCACTATTAAATTTTTACTGATTTATGATGATAAACGTAGAATAGATACACTTAAAGCATTTGATATTTACAAACATTTAAAGGCTGTACCTTTAATAGATGAGTAAATTGATTTCTTTGTAATAAGAAATCAAGTCCTCTGCAGACGTAGATAACCAAGATCACAACATAAAGTGTTGTAGATGTAATTATGTAATATAATCAAGTCGGGTTAATCTGTTGTTTTTGAATATATATATAAAAAAGCAACAATTTGTAATTTGTCAATAACACGTTTATTTTGAATAAAGACATTTTCTTAATAAACTTTGAATAGTCTGAACATTTTGGTCCTTCGAGATAAAAGAGTCAGCACTTGGAATCATGTCTGGGGTTCGACGTAGTGAACGACTTAAAAATAAAAATGATGTTGCGGTGGAGGCAGACCTAGATAAGGAACCAAGTATAACAGGAAATTCTACAGATTTCTATAGAGAGAAATCTGGGGAAGATTCAGCCAGATCACATCAGTCGACTAGAGTTTCAAGTAAAGCAAATACAATCAGGCGACAAAAACTTGAGGCAGAAATGGAAATTCTAATAGAGCGACAGCGCTCTGACAGGAAGCGTGTAGAAGAACGGTTGAAGCGCGAAGAAGAGCGGTTGAAGCTTGAAGAGGAGCGAGAAAATGAACGTCTCGAATTGGAATTATCCATAAAACTGGCTCAAATAGATGAAAAACATGGCAGTGTTGATACATGCAGTCAGAGGTCTAGGATAGAAACATGGATCAATAATAATCAGAATCCGGTGCAGACAGCACTTCTTCCAGACAATGTTGATAAATGCAGTCAAAAGTCTAGGATAGAAGCATGGATTATTGACCAAGGTCCAGCGCAGACAGCACTTCTTCCAGGCTTACGAGACGATGAAATTAACAAAATTTTTTCAAAAAACGAGGAATCACAGGAGAAATCAAACTCCAAAATTATTGACAAAGGTATTTCCATGCAGGCAGCACAGGTAAATCAATTTGATTTTTCTAAATACATTTCCCGACAATCCGTACCAAAAGAATTACCTTATTTTCATGGCGACCCTATAGAATGGCCTAATTTTATTTGCCAATATAAAACAACGACAGAAACGTGTGGTCTTACTGATGGTGAAAACTTAATTCGACTTCAGAAATGTTTAAAAGGTAAAGCTAGAGAAGTTGTCCAATCTATGCTTATACTACTTCAAAATGTCAAAAGTATAATTGACGTTTTAGGCAAAAGATTTGGTCGAACTGAGCATATTATACACTTATTATTAGATAAAGTTAAAAGAATGCCACTTGCAAGAGAAGACAAACTATATACAATAACAGAATTTGCAGATACTGTGCGGAACCTGGTGTGTACAATTCAAGCACTGCAAGAAGTCGATCATCTTACGAATCCAATTCTCTTAGGGGAATTAGTTAATAAACTACCTATTAACTACAAGATGATGTGGGTGGAACACACAAGAACCATCTTTGTGAAAAAGGCAACAATTATTGAATTTTATTCTTGGTTAGAAGGAAAAGCTGACGCGGCTTGTCAATTGCAAATTCCTCAATACAAAGATGAAATTTCCTTTAATACTCATCAAAAGAAAAGAGAAACAACACTTTCAATAAGTAAAAGTAACGAATGTAGATTTTGTAAGAAAGGCACTCATTGGCTTAATAAACGCCAGAAATTTTTAGATTCCTCAGTGGACCAACGTTGGGAGTTCGTAAAAACCAATCGTTTATGTTTTTCTTGTCTGAATGACAAACATGGTGTAAGGCAGTGTAAGTACAGGAAGAATTGCGGCGTAAATCAATGGACGAAGCCACATCACTATTTATTACATACAAATGACATTAAGGAGACACCTGAGACTAAAAATGATAACTGTCAGACGGAAATTAACTGTCACATTTTAAAGGCAGGTAATACAGTATTATTAAAAATCTTTCCGGTAATCTTAAAAGGATCAAAGGGTTCTATCGAAACGTACGCATTACTTGACGATGCTTCTACAGTGACATTGATAGATACGAATTTGGCAGATCAATTAGGGATAGATGGACCTGAACAATCCCTTTGTATTCAATGGACGAACAACGAAATAAAATTAGAAGAAGATTCAAAAACTGTAAGTTTACAACTACAAGGTAAGCATGGTAAAGCATCTTTTCTTCTACGGCACGTTAGAACTATTAGAAACTTATCGTTACCAAGTCAAAGTATCGACATAAATAGAATTTCTTCTCAATATTCGCACATCAGAAATACGCCGAATCTGTCTATGGTAAATGCCAAACCTTTTATATTGATTGGTCAGGATAATTGGCCTTTAATTGTGTCAAGAAAAATTATTCCTGGACCATGGGGAGGACCTGCTTTAAGTAAAACGCTGTTGGGGTGGGTTCTACATGGAAATGTTTCTTCAGGGAATACAAATAATCAAAGTCACTTTACTTGTCATGTGTATAAACACGCAGAAGACGATATAGGCCTGCTTCATAATTTAATTAAACAGCAGTGGCAAATTGATTCATTGGGAATTAAAGAAACCTATAAAAATTCATTTTCAAAGCAAGATATAAGAGCACAAGGCATTTTAAATGAGACGATGAAACGTAATGGGAATGGATATGAAACTGGACTTCTGTGGAAATCTGAAACATCGTTTCCGGAGAGTAAAAATAATGCAATAAGTAGATTAAAGGGCATAGAAAGAAAAATGGACAAAAATTCAGTATATGGTTCTACTAAAAGAAAAATATCCACAAGAATATGCTTTGCGGACGATATTTGCTGAAATCGAGAATATCCTGAACAGTAGACCTCTGACACATGTATCAACAGACCCAGACGAACTAAATGACATTTTAACGCCAAATCACTTTATTATTGGTCGTCTAGGTGCATCATTTACTTGCGCTGAAACGAACCAGAACGACCAGTTTTATCTGAACAAATGGAAAGGTGCACAGTACTGGGTGGAAGAATTTTGGAAAAGATGGTCTAAAGAATATTTAGTAAATCTGAACAGGAGAACCAAATGGTTTCGAGAAAATCGACCAATTAAAATTGGTGATCTTGTACTGGTTGTTGATCCAGATGGACCAAGAAATAATTGGTGCAAAGGCAAAGTCATCGCTCTTTATCCAGGTGGAGATGGCAGGGTGCGAGTGGTAGACATCAAGACGGCCAGGGGTATATTTCGACGTAGTACGAAGAAGCTCTGTGTTCTGGATACCGATAGAAAAGAGTAATTGGCTCTGCTACCCAATTACTAGGGGGGAGAATGTTGTAGATGTAATTATGTAATATAATCAAGTCGGGTTAATCTGTTGTTTTTGAATATATATATAAAAAAGCAACAATTTGTAATTTGTCAATAACACGTTTATTTTGAATAAAGACATTTTCTTAATAAACTTCGAATAGTCTGAACATAAAGTTTTATTGTTCTATAGCAATACCAATTGTTTAGGTACTTTTAATGTTGCCTTTGATAATGAAGTATTAACACGTTGAAATACGTATAGGGTCAAAATAAATATCCATTGAAGTTAGTTGTTGTTTTATTTATGTTAATATGATCTTCGACGAAGTAAAACTTAAAAAAATGTTTTTAAATATTAAGTAAATATATTGAGTTGCGCTCGTGTGACAAGACCTAAGACGTACATTCATTGTTTGCATAGATCGTGCACCAGCATGTTCATTGTCCAATGATAACATAAATGTGGGAGATACTAATTCGAGCAATTCTATATGTCAATACAACCTCGCAACCGTTTGACGCAAGTTAAAATGCATAGAGCACTATTCTCGATAATTTATTGAACTACTTGCGAATTACGTCAGAATGTCATTTTAAATATGATTTAAGCAACAAGTGTTTCGGAATATCTTCCTTCTTCGGCATCCTGAGGCGGCAACATCGAAATTAAACTAATGACACGGCAACAATTCATTAAATGTCAGACCTAATCAAATAATATAGAAAATATATATCCAATATATGGGAAAACAGAATGTCCCGTAAATATCTCCCTGAAATGCACAATTTTTGTACTACTTGGTAGACAGTTTACTTACCTTTCTGTTTACTTACGGCTTTAATCCATTGATTTACGGTTGCAGTAAACAAGTTC
This sequence comes from Ctenicera cuprea, assembly GCA_958336395.1. Classification (NCBI taxonomy): domain Eukaryota; kingdom Metazoa; phylum Arthropoda; class Insecta; order Coleoptera; family Elateridae; genus Ctenicera; species Ctenicera cuprea. The sequence continues at coordinate 34,220,373 of OY284488.1, forward strand.
GCCTTATAACTCCAAAATTACGCTTCCTGGCTCACCTCTTTTGATAGCGAAGTTGGAAAATGAGGGTTTCATACTAACGACACAGCTACTACTGCAGCAGTTCAAGTCCCGCTCTGCCCCAATTGTTTTTTAATAGTTATTTATTTAATGCCTAACTGCTCTTGCATCTCAACAAAGTTTATGACCATAACACGACAATGGACTCTTACATCTCCACTCAATTTAGTGTTTGTTTCTGGCGAATATTTATGTTACATACACGGCTGTTGCTATTATTTGGTTACTTATAGCGTACAACAATTTTGGCGGGTCGAAAAAAATAAACAACAAACATCTTTAGTTCAGTGTACTTATCGCGCTGACATAAGAATTTCGCAAAGCAGATTTTATATAATTTATTTCAACAACAGACAATTAATCTAATAAAATCAATGCACACAGAATATTATTACAATTTTATTGGAAGCAGCATTTGGTTATTGGGAGCTGTGTGAATACAATAATAAGCATAATTGAAATGATATGACAAGTAAAGGCGATAATTGAACAAATAATTACTGATGCGGACAAATTAAATAAACATAGAATTTTTACACCTATAAGGAGCATAGATCATTATTTTTTTTAATGAAATTATGTTTGTCGGTTCGTTCTTAATACTACAACTACGCAGGTACAAAACAATATAATTTTTTTATACTTAGAACGTTGTAAGCATGTCTGGCAGCTGCAAGAATGGACGATCGTGTTAAATAATTTCACACATCATTGTTCCAAATATTGAGTGCTCCAGTTAAATTGCCAAACGCTCACATTTACGGTTACAAGAATTAAAGCAATCACAAATTAATTTATAAAACTAGCCGAACCCGTAGAGTACTCCCCACGCCTTTCTTTTACAAACAATGGTAGCAAATTTGTTGAAAGAGATATATAATTTGTGTCGAGATGTAAAACATGTTACTGAATGTGCGGTCGCTAAAAAACTTGAGACGGAGGAAGGCATTCGCAGTTAGTATGGATAAAACATATTACTCACTACGCGCTCTCTAAAAGTTGTGACGAGGGAAGGGACCCGCATTTAATATAGAATATAGAGTAGGACTTAGATTCGTGGCCTGCTACGCCACCAACTAAATAAACAAAAACAGCGGGGGCTCAAAAATTTCAATAGTTTGTTTTAATTTATAATGATCGGTTTTATTTTATAAGAGCTAAATTAAATTGTTGGTTCTCCTGTCTACTTAAAAAGTATTAAATTACCTAAAATATTATATTTAACTAAATCATCATTGAGCCATCTTCACAGTATTTAACAAATAAAAAACTTAAAACATAAATTCAGGTATTTTGTGTATTTTAAATATTTTTTAACAGAAAGCGGCACCAAAAAGATATTAAGCTTTTATAAAATAAAATTGGCTTTAAACCGCTGCACTTTCAGTACCGTTGCTGCATCGCGAGTATGCGGCACCTGCCAACTGAGCTGCCAGGAAGCGTAATTTATGATTTGTAAGGCGAACTTGTTTATCGCAAACGAAAATTAATTAGCGCGGTAATTGCACCAGAAGCTTACTAAAATTGCTAACAAGTAATACAAAAACATGCGTTTTTGATAGTTATGACTAAAATTTACTTGCGCATTTCAGAGACATACTATACGAGACGTTCAGTTTCTTTACGTTATTTGCCTATGTTCGAGTGGGCTTGTTGTGTATTTATATAGAGGGTCAGTAGAAAATAACACATAATGTATAAATACGATTGATTTTATGAAATAATAGTCTTAATAAAAGTTGTTTGTGATGATTCAGCAGTTATTTCTTTCTCTGATACGTTATATATTTTTTCAATTCTTAAGCATTTGATTTAAATATTCCAATATTTAATAAAGCAGTAGAGATTTAAATAAATCCTAAAACAGTTATTTTAAATTTTCAAATATTTATTAAACCTTTATGTATGTAGATAAATCTCCACATATTTGCTTTAAATTTTTCAATATTTAATAAATACTCGCAGATTTAAATGAATTTCTTTGCCAACACAAATAAATTCTTACACATTTAAATAAATGTTGAACATTTAATTCTAAGCTGTCACATTTAATGTTAACCTGTCATATTTATTTGACCTTGGTGAGCCCAGCCGACTTAGGACACCAAGACCGTTTACACCGGTAGTAATGCGCAAGGCAGGGTCATGGTGGGAACGTTCGACGCTTAAACAAAACAGACTGAAAGTTACATCAAAGGAATGTTGAGGAAGCTTTCATTATATGAACAATAAATTATGCAATGTTTATGTTGTGATTGATGATTGAACTAATTTTTTAATTGAATTAATTGTACAAATTCTTGAAATACGGAAAACGTGTTCATAACTGTTGAACGTTACCACCAATGTAAACGGTATTGGTCTTCTATGTAGGCTGGGTCTACCAAGGTCAAATAAATATGACAAGTTAACATTAAATGTGACAGCTTAAAATTAAATGTTGAAATATTTATTTAAATCTGTAAGGATTTATTTATATCGGTAAAGATTTGTTTAAATCTGTGTGAATTTAAAAATATTGAAATATTTAAAACAAATATGTGCAGATTTATCTAAATACATAAAGATTTACCAAATATTTGAAAATTTAAAGTAAATGTTTTAAGATTTATTTAAATCTCTAATGCTTTATTAAATGTTGGAATCAACGTGTTCTTTATACCTAATATCAAAAATTCTAGTTGTCTGGCCTATATAAACCGAATTACAATGCGAACAATTTAATTTGTAAATGCCTGATTTTAGCAAATCGTCTGTTTTTGAGTTTGCATTAAACAAAGTGTTTAAGATGTTTCTAGTTGTTTTAAAGCTTACTTTATATTCATTTGTTTTGTTTATAATTTTAGCATTTTCTTCTGATTTGTCACCAAAATATGGGATCGAAGCATATTTAGATGTATCGAATGAAGTTAGGGTATTCAGATAAATTTTTTGAATGGCTAATTTATATTATTTTTTTTTAAATTAATGTATCAATAAGTTTAGTATTATAACCATTACTGTACGCAATTTGTTTAATAATTGAAATTTCTCTATGATAATTAATTTCATCTAAAGGGACCGTCAAAGCGCTATGTATCATGGACCTGTATGCTGCTAATTTATGTGTTTTATGATGACAAGAATGGTGTGGTATTGTAATGTCTGTTTGTGTAGGTTTTCTATAAACTGAGTACTCAAATTTATTAGTTGAATTAATTTTTATGTTTAAATCTAAAAAGTTAATGGAATTATTTTGTTCAGTTTCTAGTGTAAATTTTATGTTTGGGTGCAAGCTGTTAATAAAAATTAAAAATTCATGAATTAAATCAAATGAACTATTAAAACATGCTAAAATGTCATCAACATCACGAAACCAAAATATAACTTTCTCAGATTGATTTGATTCGAATATTTGATCTTCTAGATTTTCCATAAATATGTTAGCTAAAAGAGGTGAAATTTTAACTTATAATATTTAATTTGAAAATAAAACAAGAAGAATGCGACATGTAAGAAGAATGTTTTAGGGAAAACGATCCAATTATTGGGTTTTATAGGTTGGAACTGATGTGATGCTTTTTTCATTAGGTCTAAATTTTAAACAGCTTCCAACTCATAGTAAGTTATGTATAATTAAGAGAATAATCTCTCGCAGTTTTACTGTACAAAACGGTTGTAAATGAAGTGTAATCGAAACTAGAATAATCGTCTTAAATTAAGAAAGAGCTCATTCTTTTAAAGAACTAAATGAGGTTTAAAGCTTAACAGAGTTCCTCCAATAGATCTTTTCGTATTTGCATTTTTATCTCGCTCGGACCACTCTCTTTAGTCTAAATTTATATAACATTCCAGAATAGTTTAAAAACTCATCAGAAACCTCTTGTTGTTATGTAACAGTATCAAAATTATGGACTAATTTTACAGCTAGTGGTTACAGATGGAACAAGGGTTATATTGAAACTAAAAACCATAAATTAGCATTAAAACGGCGATGTTATGATCGTTGTCTGTAAAGCTGCGAATCCAACTAGACATAACAAGTTTACAACATGGGTCTATCATTTCATGGAACGTAAATTTCGATACAGTATTACAGTTTAGATGCTACAGGTGTGGCTTGTGAAGTAAACAAAGCATCTTGTTTTCCCTTGCAAGTCTATATAACTTTTCTCCCTAAAAAAGCTCGTTGTTTGTGGTGACGTGCGGTGGCAAGACGGTACGAAGACAAGCTTAGAGCAGGACAACTCGCAAAGACGGATCACAAAGCTCGATCTCGAGTGCGGGAAACAGTCAAAAGCCGAAACTTATACGAGGCCTCGAGTGGCAGATTTATGGTGGTCGCCTTACAGCTTGGCGTGAAGTACACAGAGAAACTCAAGTTTTGGGAAATCTAAAGCGCTGCAAGAAACTCCGCCTCTGATATATAGCGAGTAGGACGCGTAGGATTATTTACTTGCATAACGTTATAAATTACTCTTTAAGTCAAATTACTGGATTTGATTTGATTTATATTTCTCCACGGTGAAAATACACTCTTGTAACACTTCGGAATTTGTGGCTTTCTCAACTGGAATACCCAAAATCTCTTTGAAAATTCGGTCGTGAACGTAAAACACGAGGCGGCGTGTGGTGCCCGCTGTTGCTGTTGCTGCTTTTGGAAGACGATTGGGGGCGTAAAAACAACGTTGTTTCTGGAACGATCATTTAGGTCACTGCCTACAAGCTTAAAGCTGCTTCGGCATCAAGGGAAACGCTTGAATACCTTTAAATGATGTGAACAAAAAAACTGTGAACCTCTCGAGCGATAGATTCCTTTATGCAAAAACATCGCCCTAGAGCAGCCTTCAATGTAGTCTTTTACACTTCTAGGACTTCTTAAGGATTTGCTTGCTAAGATAGTTTTTAACCAATAAAATTAAATTTTACTAAACGTTCTCTTTAAAAAATAGTTACTTTAGTGTTAATTCAGAATTTGGTGTAAAGCTCAGTAGTTGGTCCTCTTCTAATTTTTTTTACATTGTAGGTGTTTACGTTACGTATTGTACGTTATGAATAGGAGCGTTTAAAAAGATAGATAAAAAATATCTTTAATTGTGTATAGAAAAGCAGCACAAGCCATGCAATTAATCGTGCAAAAAGCCTAGTTTTATTTTGCAAGCCTATATCAATGCACAAAAATTGTTTGTCATCCAAATTGGTAAGATTTTTCTCATTTTAATACTTCGACCTGTTCTATAAAACAATTTATTTAATTATACGTTCTATTGCTTAAGTTAGCCAAGTTGATTTATTCATTTCTCCATATATTGTTATTTCTATAATATGTAAAAGGTGAGAGTGCATTATGGTGTTATTCGGCGAATATTTCATCTTTGTAAGCTGTATGTAAGTGCTATAATCGTATATACATACATTGCACCAGTTAATGTTTAAATTGCAAATAAGAAGCTGAAATCCCTTTTTGAGTAAGCACGCTTTATTCGTCTAATTATAATTACCGGAATGCCAACGCATTCTGTTTTCAGAACGAACATAATTTAAAGTCTGTCTAAACCTAACCTTTACTTTCAATTCCCTGTTTAAACTAGAAATTTACGGTTAGTAACCTATCTATGATAGATATTAACTTCATTTAAAGGTCGTTTGTTAAAAATGTTATCAAACTCGCGGGTGCAGCGGTCATTTCAACGTTTTAAGACTTTACTGCGGGCGACGTCAGCATACTGGCTGAAGAACGCGGGTTTTGGTCGTACCTACAGGGAAACTCTTGATGGAGCACTCATGTTACTCAGTTCAATGTTTCATTAGTAATCAGTTCTTTAATTCATTACTACTCAGTTCTCTGTCAGATATTCAGATTTGTTATTTAATTAAAAGTTTTGTCATTTTAATATTTAAGACATTAATACAAGTAATTTATCGCCAGTTGTGTGTATCTATTCCGAGCAGGTTTGTGCACGCAGCCCATCTTGCCAAAACAGCTTCTGAATAGCCACTACTTTGATCAAATGTTAGTACAGCACCTAAGTCCCGTATTACACTATCAAAGATCTTTGACAAAGATTGTCACCAAAAGTTTTATAAAATTTAACAGCACTAGGCTACATTTTATTAACAATTTTATCATAGTCAATTTTTACAAAAGATACCTATTACACTGTAAAATGTTTTACCTACGACTGCTTGGATAAGAACGTATTATGTCACCATGAAGTTCATTATCACACTAATGTAAAATGAGTTAGGTAATGAATTCATTACACAACTCATTTTATTTGCATAAATAAAACTGAAACTTTGTTTATAAGAAAAACTGGCTAGTTGAACAAATCGAATCCATCTCGTTCCTTTGATTTTAAAACAAAAGTAGGTATTTCAAGCACTATCAAGGCTTACACCTACGATGCTGCATGCGGCGGCGTTTTGATAAAAAAAATATGGTATCAAAATCATGGCCATATGATATCAATTGTTTTGCTTTAAAATATTTCTCAAAGTGTAATTTTGTTCGGTGCATGTATATGTTAAACTCTGAAAATAGAAAAATATGTGGCTTGGCAGAAAGTTCAGTACATTAAAGGGAGAAAGACAGGTTCGTAATTTCTTTAAGCAAAAAATATTTTTTTTCCGGAAATTCAAACGAGATCATAGACAGCGCTGATGCATCTACTTTTAAACAAAGAAACAATCAAGTCGATATGCCAAGTACTTCTCAAGATATTACGTTATATGTGTTAAAAAATACTTAATTTAAAAATTGACAACCTGAGCATCTTTTATTAATGAAAAAGTTCGGTACCGGTCAAAAAGGTTATAAATGGCGACTCTGAAACAACAAATTTTATGAAGAAAGCAACTTTTACCGTTTACTTAAGTTAAAAGGAATTTTTTATCAATTTCTAATTTATTTTCATATACAAATGTTATTAATGTTTTAATGTCAATATTTAAATCAAACATTTTTTTATTTTTATAGAAAAGAAATGTACAATTCGAAAGTAATTCAATCTTTAATCAAATATATTATAAATCATATCTCTCCCTAGTTGTGCTGTTCGTAGGCTGGCAATATAAGCAAAGCAACATAATACACTCGTCTCGAGCTGTATGGCTATGATAGCGCAACTGAACATTGATCCCTTCAGTTTGAATCTAAGCAACTTTATTTCTTTTACATATTGTATTCTTTCTTCGGCCTGCGTAAACGCGCACACCTCACTTGGTGACTATTTACATACTGATACTGACACAGCAATGCTAGAATCTAAAAGTTTTCCGTGAAAAGTGGCCGCGCTTATGCATCTGTTACGTGACTTTCGTTATCACGACCGCATGCTGCACCCGCCGCCGGTATCGTATATTCCGTAACAAGTTTGGAATATGGCGTATTCCACACGAGTGAAAAGTATGACACCCGAGCCGAAAGGCGACGGGGACGGTCCACGAGTCATAGAGTAGCCATTCGAAACGTGTTACAGACTATACTTTTTCTACGACTATACATTATTTAGGTCATTAAATTTATAAAATAAGAATATTTTAAGTCTTGTTTCTAAAATACGTTTTGTTTGTAACTGCCAACAAAACATAAAAACAGTTGATAGACGAGAGACGCAACCTTTATTATACAAAACAGTGTTAGAATGAAATATTCTATAATAAGTGTAGAATGTATTCGGTAATTAAAAATTGTATCAGAATGCTTATATTCTAAAATAGTAGTAGAAAAAAGAAGTTTCACTTCAAAAACATCTGTACCAAATATTTGGTTAAGCGCTATTACGATTTATAAATCCTTGGCGTATAAGTTTAATATGTCGGGGATTTACGGCATTTACTCGGCATTCGCATAATGTGTACAACTCCGATCGTCTGTGTCGGGGATTGACGAATACGCTCCCGGACCTTATTGGACAGTGAGCCGGACCTGCTTTACAGCAAATTTACTACAATAGAGTAGTAGTAGATGTCTAGATCGTAGTTGTGCTCAAAATTAATTTAGAAAAATGGCCGAACCAGGTCGCTTGTACTTTCTACGTTTTAAATATTCTCGCGTCAAGAAGTGATTGAAATTTACGTCTAGTCATCTCCAGCCGGTAATGTCGGAGTTGCTGACGTACAGGGCGCGCTTGCTTACTACGCAGTAAAGACGATAGGTAATACACGGACCAAAAATGGTTATAGCAACTTTATTTATAGTTATCAAAAATATGCAAGGAATAAAAAATATTTTTTGTTAGAGTTAATTGATAGGCGTAGTTTAAAATTACGTAATTTACGGAAAACGCGTCCTTTTTAAAATTTTCAAAAACTCTTGGAGGGCGTCAAAGTAAAATTTGGGAGAATAGTAAAAAACCCATTTGTAGTTTATTGCAAGCTCTATCGACTCAGACATTAAAAAAAAATTGCGTTGGCAGTTTTTGAGGAGCAATTTTTTGAAAATGCTCAAAATTTTGAGAAGCTAGTATATTTATAATTTTCATATTTCCAAAAATATTTGTACATCACGTGATTATACTTATTAAGGGCTATCAAATAACATGACAATTTGTAGTAACTGAAAATTTTGTTTTTGAGTAATCGAGCATTAAATTTTAAATTTTAAAAGTTAGTAGCGGCTTTCATTCTGAAGATAGAGCATTTAGAAAAAACAGTTGATTTGTCTTTAGATGCACTACAACGTTATGTATTCAAAATATCAAAAAAGTGTTTAGAAAATAATCTATACCGAAAAAACAGGTTTAGTTTTCGTTTCCAGTTCCGAGTAACTACCTTACAAAGAACTATATGCAACTAAAAAACTTCCACACATAAAGTCTTATAAAAAATCAGGCAAGGGGTGCCGGAGATACAGGGAAACGAACGAATCCACCCACCAATTCACCCACACACACACACACACACGCACCCACACACTGACAGACATTTTTTAAAACTCACTTTTTTGGGTTCACTGGACCTCAAAACGCGCATTTCTTTTAAAATCTGAAATTCGAAAATTTGCATGAAATCACAACTTACAAAAATAATTTAATATGCAGCTATTAAAAAGTAACTTGTAAAAATATTTGTAAACGCCTTAATCTACATCTTTGTAATTTCCACAACGATTATTTTTAAAATTTACGATCAAATAAAGTGTAGAAACGTGAAAAATTTACCGATAACATACCTCACGCTCCAACATGAATTCTTTCATGCCACAGTAAGAAAACACATTCGCTTAATCTAAAATTTAAAATCTGAGTGAGGAGTAAGCGTACATGGCAAAAATTAAATTTCCCACCGAGTATGTTTCAATACGTTAGATTACCGACGGATTTAAAATACCCACACTTTGTACCTAAAATAATTTCCTCGGAGGATGAAAATTTCCGAGGCGTGTGGTTATATTGAAGATTTGATTTAATTTTAGATTTTAAAAGGCTTGAAGAGCTCTCCCAAAGCTTTGTGTCGAAGTGTATTTACAGCGGCAACAGAAATCAATTAACAAGGAAAACAAGTCACCAACTTGCTTGCAAAAAAATAACGTTAACGTTACGTATTTGGACTTTTGAAAGAATAATGAGGACATTTGAACACGAATTCTGGTTTTCCAGTTAAATTGGTTACTGTGCACAAAATTCAATTATAAAAAAAATATGATAGAAAAACTAGGGAACGAATCTTTTTGTTTTGTTCCAGGTTGTAATGGCTTACGCCCTGCGGTTTTTAAAAATCGCAATTCAAATTTCGACGTTGTTGAAAGATAATTAGTGAAGCTGTTGTTTAAATAATACGCTAAAAGTTTCCTTGTTTGCTGCCTTTCAGCCGACTTTATTATTTACCGTTTAACATGTTTTCTTTAGGAAAATTTCAACAAAACCTGCTTGTAATTTTCAAATTTTAAAATAGATTTTAATTAAGTGCTGTTGTAGCTAAAGGCAACAGAAGCCGTTAATCGTAAATAAAGGTAAGTTCTTTAAAATCATTAAGCTGGCGTCGTCAGTAGGTTTATCAAAATAAAATACAAAGAATTATTATTCCAAAAATCTTGAGTTAGTTTATGTGGCAGTTCACAGAAATAATCTCATTAAATACTTTTGCGAAAACTGTTTGTGGTTGGTTGTATAGCCGAAGCAAATTGCAGAAGCGATAATTCAAGTTCTTGGAAAATAAAGCTGCTAGTCAACATTAAAATAAATGCGAGCGACATTGTTTCAGCAACTTGAATCCAACTAATGGTGGAACTGATGGTTTTAGTGCCAACTGTCGCCGCTAAGTCTCTAAACTTTTCAGCCAGTTGAATTGTTTGTAGTGTATGCCTGTACGCAGATGCAGTTTCCCGGAACTTTCACTGTGCCAGAAAAAATATACAGAGCAAACAGCACAGAACCGGCAATAAAGAATGCTAATTTTACGGGACTTTCAAAAAGTGCCGCCGTTACGACGACTCCGGCCGGTCTGCACATTTTTAATCAAACTGCTTTCCGTAATCAGTTTTCTTTCAATTTCTAATATATTCATGCGCATATTTTAGATAATTTCATGCACAAGAGCACCAAGTCGTAGGCAGGTACTTATGTAAATTATCTATAATTCGCATAGAATTATAAATTCTCATTTTGAGATTACTAGAGTTCTGTTTCTTTATTTTAATATGTTCTCCCACAAGTATTACGCTATATTTATGGTTCTGTTCTTAAAACATATCAGTTCCGTGTGTTAAATGCGGAAGTAAGTCATAGCCACTGAAAAATTATAACATATAGCATAGAGTTTGATAAAGCAGAAACAAAATATCATGTGAAAGTAATTATACTCATCACCTTTTAGAAGAAAATGTGAGTTTTACACTTTGAATTTGTCTAATAAAAGAAATTTAGTTTGTGAACATTCTGTGGAAAGAAACTAATGAAGAAGAAAGAAAGAAACAAGAACAGGGGAAAATACCAAGACGAGAGATATAGGAGCGTATGCCAGGAAAGTTTTGTGACGTTGATAAGTCAGCTGTTTCATATAATATAATATTTGTTATGCTCAATATCGAGAATTTTAAAACTCTAACAAATTTTTAGAAATAAAATTGCAAATTTTTATCGTGTTTTTCCTTCAAGCAAGATTATGTTGCTGATAATAATAACAATATTAGTTTCCAGGAAGTGAGTTTGTTGGTTTTCCATTAAATTCTACTAAATTCTGAATTTCCCTAATTTTATTTTCCATAAACTTTCTACTGCATACAGCAGTAGATTATAGCAAATTGGAAGAATGTTACATTTCAAATGTTCTTTGCCTGTTTTTTTCGCATTCGAAAACGTTATAAATTTTTGTTGGTACAGAACAAGATATAATAGTGTTCTGAAAAATGCAAGCCATAAATGAGACCATAGTTCTGCGTATGAAATATGTCGATTTAACTAAACTTACTCGTACCCATATATGCAGAAGTGCTTAGTTTCAGTTCTGGGGTCTATAAATAGCAGTTGAAACAGTTTTACTTAAAATTTTTAAAACCGTTTAACCACTTTACAAAACCCCCCTACAAATTAGTGGCGCAGATACATAAAGAGGCGTTACGTATTTTTTTTCGGTTATTTTAATCTTTATTTTTTTTCATCTGGTCACAAATTTACATAGTTTGAACAAAAACACAAAAACGGCTAAATTAAAAATAAATTAAATAATTATTCTTTGGTTATTTCTATTTCTATTTCAGCCTAATACCGGGTGTAAACGAAACATGTTTCACTTCTTTTTTTTCTTTATTTATTAAGATTAACGAATGGAATTGGGTAATATATCTATGAAATAAATTCGATTATTTGATGGTATTAGTAATTTTTATCACTTTCAATTTCGCCGGAATTGACCACAACTTTCTTACTTTAAATGCAACACCCTACATATTTTGACATATTTGGAATCAGGATAAAATTATGCATAGGGTAGTGTACTTTAATTGTTGTTTTTGGCAGCTTTAAGATTTTTATTTTTTTTAGTTTTGCATCCAAAGTGGCATGCAGAGCATAAAACTGTTCCTCTTCAATCAGGAGTTGTTATAAAAATTTTTATTATCCTTTGCTGTCTGTATTCGTCGATTCTGGGCGCATTTAAAATTCGACATATAGTTTTTTGAGAAAAAGTTTCAAATAGAACAATGTTGATTCAAATTGTTTTTCGGAAAAAACACTTCCTACCGATTGCAACGATATCCATAACTCGATACTTTATTACATTACTGATTTAATTTCTTTATCTTAATAAATAACGAAAAAGGGGGGGGGGGTAAATAATGTTTCGTTAAGACCCTATACACACGCAAACACTATAAGATGAAATATCTCTGCAACGCGAGGTCTGTCAAAAAATAAGGGGTTTTGTGTATTTTAGTTCAAGGTATTTAAATCGGTAAGTGGTTTTAAGAAACATTAACAGATTTAAAGAAAAATGATGTAAAATCATAGCGTCCCTCATTATAAACGCAACACCGTAGTTGCGATTTTTCAATTGGTGGTACTATTTCTTGTGTAAAATTTCCATGAACAATGAACTCACATTGCAGCAGCCAATGGCAGCTGTTTATTTTTAGGCACTTAATAGTTTCTTTCGGAAGCTCTGTTATTATCGGCGTGCATAACCTAACCATAGCAACACGTCAAAAAAATTTTTTGATTGATCATTTAATGACTAAAGTTGTAGTAGTACACGTTAGTACATAATGAATAATTTTTATAAATAATAAGCTAGTTGTTTTGTTCGTGGAATATTAAAAAAAATTCCAGTCGCAAATTAAAACTTTTCTATAATTCTGTATTTCTTTGACGAACTTAAATGTGTTGATGCAAGGCAATATCACTCTTCCTTCAGACTCGTTATATTGCCTAGTAAAAACACAAGCTCGTTGTTAATGAAGCTACAGAATTATTGATCATAAAATTGATCAACGTTCAGAATAAACATGTTATCAAAAACTTTTTTTCTGTATACTCAAAAAACATTTTTGAACATTGCTTTAAGCGATGTGACGCCATTGTCATTTGTTTAAGTAGCATTTTAGCAATTTTTTGCGCTCATTTCTTAGAGAATTTTCTTCTCTATTCAACCATAGAGAAATTGTACACTCTTACACAACAAAATATTTGAGAAAAAAGCGGAAAACGTCTTCGTATTAGCCGGTTCAGAATACAAACAGCAGCCGAGATGAAACAATTACAGTAGCGTGTTTCAAAATTTATCTGATTTCTCTTTACAATCAATGACAATTGAAATAACAGAACGTTAGTGCTGTCAACAAAATATGAGTAGTTTATCAGCACAGTCACTTGGATTAATGTCGACTGCCGGCCATCTTAGTACGACCTGTCGTGTTACGAAATATTTTGAAAAATGGTGCTGATTCCTGTTATTCTTGTTTCTAAGTGTACTTTATTGTAAATATAAAAAATTGAGGTTCAGCATACGCAACTGTGATTGTTTATGACTGCTGATTGAATTCGTAGCTTCAAAAGTTTCAGGCAGCTTTCTTGTTATGTAAGGGTATACAAATTACGCCAATCAATTACTAACTTGACCGCAGATATGACATTTTTGGTGCAACGGCTACTAACGCCTATGCAACACGAGCACTTTTTTGGAAAATGCTTGACGCGGCAGGCCATATAGAGAGTTAGAGATAGAGACGTCAGTCGATATTATGCAGGTAGCTGTGCTGATACCTATCTATATATTTTTAACAACACTTACATTTTGTATACACACATAAAGCCACCATGTTTGGTCATCCAAACATAGGTGTGCAATATGGAAATCCACAAAATTCTATACAACTTGTAAATTCACAAAATTCTTACAATCAACCTCAAAACAATTCCATGTACCACCAACATATTCTACCACAGTATCAAAATCAGTCACAGATACCTATGCAAATGACTTCGCAACAAACATATTCTCCTCTCCCACAAATGCAATTATCACAACAGCAACAAAACCTGTACCAATCACAATCACAATTTCAAACCCAATCAGAAAACACAACACCAATGCAAATTAATAACGAGTCAGAATGGCAGGTACAAAATTCGAGAAAACAAAGGCGCAACTCCGAACAACCACGAATTACAAAACAAAAAAAGCTGGAGGATTACTGGCTAAGTGCACCAGAAACTTCAAACAAATACCAACCACTTGCAGAAGATGAAAACAGCGGGGAAAAAGACAAATCTTCGGATGAGTTAAAACCACCCCCCATATTTATACATGGAGTAAACAATCTAAAACCCCTCACAGAAATGTTAACTGCACAAACTAAAGACAAGTACACCATTAAATTAGTGGGGAACACACAAGCCAAGGTACAACTAAACAGTGATAAAGACTACAGTACTGTAATAAAAATTTTAAAAGAAAAAAATACAGAATTTCACTCATTCCAACCAAAGCAAGATAGAACATTTCGAGTCGTTTTGCGTGGCATGCATCATACAGTTGACTTAAACGATCTCATCAAAGAAATCAACAATCACGGACACACTGTAATAAGTATTCATAATATTAAACACAGAGTCCAAAAAACTCCGCTACCTATGTTTTATGTTCAGATGCAACAAAACGAAAATAACAAAAAAATCTATGACATAGAATTTCTCATGAACATGAAAATTAAATTTGAGCCCCCTCATGTCAAACGAGAAGTGTTACAATGTCTCAACTGCCAAAGGTATGGCCATACGAAGAATTTTTGTCATCGTAAAGCAAGATGTGTAAAATGCGCCGGGGAACACCTAACAAAGGATTGCGAAAGAAAACAAAGAATCAAAGATGTTAAGTGTGTTAATTGCCAGGGGAATCACCCAGCTAACTACAGGGGCTGCGAAATTGCCAAAGAACTACAAAGACGAATGTTTCCACCACTAAGAAACAAACAAATGGTCCAACCTGGTATCTCGTACTCCCAAAAAGCTACAAACCAAAATCTACAAGAACAACAAGTCAATAACCAACAACCCAACCATAACGTCGGTCCCAATCAAAATGATAATAACATTGAAGCAATGATGTGTAAACTCATGGAAAGAATGGATACAATGCTTAATCTACTCACGACCGTCATATCAAAAATCTCAAAATGACCCATTTACTTAAGTTAGCACTCTGGAACGCCAACGGCTTGGCACAGCACTGTCAAGAAGTCACAACATTTCTAAAACACCATAACATTGACATTATGATTATTTCAGAATCACGTTTCACCAACCTAAACTATATAAAAATCCCAAAATATAATATATACACAACTAATCACCCAGATGGCACTGCTCACGCCGGCACTGCAGTCATAATAAAAACAGCCATTAAACATCACGAAATACAAAAATATCAACAAGAACATCTACAAGCCACAAGCATATCAGTAATACTAAACAACAGAGAGGTTATTGTTTCAGCGGTATACTGCCCTCCCAAACACTCTATCAAAAAAGAACAATTCCAATCCTTCTTTAACACCCTCGGACCTAGATTTATTGTAGGAGGTGACTTCAACTCAAAACATCAGGAATGGGGATCCAGAATCACTCTAACGCGCGGCAGAGAATTACTCAATGCAATGAGAGAGAATAACCTTCAGCACCTTTCAACCGGTGAACCAACATACTGGCCATCAGACCCCCAAAAAATCCCTGACTTACTAGATTTTTGTATCATAAACGGAATACCAATAAACTACTTAAGAGCAGAATCATGCTTAGACTTGTCTTCTGATCATTCACCGGTCCTCGTCACATATTACACCCAAACTACTAAACTCCCTAAGCCTCCTAGACTCCACAGCAAAAAGACAAACTGGGATTATTTTAGAGAGTTGGTAAATGAAAGAATAAATCTACACATTCCACTGCAAACAACCACTGATATATACGAAGCAGTAGAACACTTCAACTCAGTACTTCAGCAATCATCATGGGATGCAACACCTGATTATCAAGAATCGGAGGTGCAAGAATCTATTCCTATAATTATTAAGCAGAAAATAGCAGAGAAGAGAAAACTAAGACGAATTTGGCAAAACACGAAGCATCCTAGGGACAAAATCAAGCTTAACGCAGCAACCCGTAAACTGAAATCAAAACTACAAGAATTGAAAAATCAGGGAATCCAAGATTATTTGACAAAGCTATCACCCACAGAAGACACCAACTACTCCCTATGGAAGGCCACAAAGAAGCTAAAACGACCCCAGTTAATCATTCCACCAATCCGGACATCAAATGGCACCTGGGCAAGAAATCCCGCCGAGAAAGCAAATGCCTTCGCCAACCATCTGATAAACGTTTTTCAGCCCTATCCCTCAACCATCTCTGATGAAGAAGAAAGAGTAATCCTTCAATCAATAGAAGAACCTATCCATACGGTAGAAAAACTTAAAAAAATTAAAATTGGTCAAATAAAATCCGTAATTAATGAATTAAAAAAAAACAAGTCTCCTGGTTATGATCTCATAACAGCCAAGATACTCCAAGAACTTCCTGAAAGTGGCTACAAAGCTTTAACATATTTATTTAATGCCCTATTAAGACTAGAAACCTTCCCAGCACAATGGAAAATTGCCCAAATAATTATGATCCTAAAGCCTGGCAAAGATCCGAACGAAGTAACATCGTACAGACCGATCAGTCTCCTCCCCATACCATCTAAAGTATTTGAAAAGCTCATTTTACAAAGATTAAAACCAATCATTGATGAAAAGAATATTTTACCGAAACATCAGTTTGGCTTTAGAGAAGGTCATGGTACCATAGAGCAAATACACAGAGTAGTGACTAAAATTAATCATGATTTACATCTAAAAAGATACTGCTCTGCGGCCTTTTTGGACATTAGTCAGGCTTTTGACAAGGTCTGGCTTACTGGACTGCTGTACAAGATCAAAAAAACTTTACCACTTTGTTACTTCAATATATTCAACTCTTACCTAAGCAACAGGTATTTTCAAGTGAAATTCCAGGAAGAGCTATCAGCACTGTATCCTATCCACTCGGGCGTTCCACAGGGCAGTATTCTTGGTCCCACACTTTATCTAATCTACACATCAGACATTCCAACCACTAGACAAACAATGACAGCCACCTTTGCGGATGATACCGCCGTGCTAGCCTCCCACAACGATCCGAGAATAGCATCACAACTTCTTCAACTAAACTTAAATAAAATAGAAACCTGGTTAAATACCTGGCGAATTAAGGCCAACGAAACCAAGTCTGTACATGTGACATACACACTGCGTAAAGAGACCTGCCCTCCAGTTAGGCTAAACAATAAGCAACTCCCTCAGGAAGACAGTGCTAGATATCTGGGCATGTACCTTGATAGAAGATTAAATTGGCGTACACATATATGGAAGAAGCGAACACAGCTAGGGCTGAAATACAGACAAATGTACTGGCTCTTAGGTAGAACCTCTCAACTCTCTATTGACAACAAATTACTGCTGTATAAAGCTGTCCTTAAACCGGTATGGATGTACGGGATACAGTTGTGGGGATCGGCCAGCAACTCAAATCTAGAGATACTCCAAAGGTTTCAAAATAAAGTAATCAGACATATTGTCGATGCACCTAGATATGTACCAAACTGGGTTATACAACAAGACATTCCTATACCTTCAATAAAAGAAGAAATAGTGGCATACAGTGTTAAATACAGTGAAAAACTACGTGTACATACTAATGAACTTGCAGCAAATCTATTAGACAGACAATACGTCAAAAGACTTAAAAGACACGATCCACTTGATCTGCCTGACAGATTTAATTAAATGAACATCAGGTTGGTTAGTACAGTGACATAGTCTAAACAGTTAAGTTCAACAGATGGAGTGCTCTCAATGGAGTGCATTCTCGCATGTTATGATTACCTTAAACAAATCATTTACTGAATGTTATTTTGTATGACAGATTGTAAATATACATTGATGATAAACAAAAAAAAAAAAAAAATATACAGAAGTTTTTCGTGTGTTTCTTAAAAATGTTGTTATCTAAGTATATACAAGTTTCATATCGGCGAATAGAGTAAAAATTCGCTGTTGAACGAGCGCAAATGGGGCTAGAATGTTATTTTAAAAAAATGATGACCGCCGACAGCGCTTACAGCAATGACCAAATACATTTGCAGGTTTGCATAAATGTGTAAAAATTTACCAAAAAGCTTATCATTGCATTGTTTTCTCTATCTTGGCCCGCGTTAAGATTAAATAAAGGCGTAATAAATATTGGAACACCCTGTATAGGTAACTAAGCTAAACTAGCTACATCGAACTAGCAAACTGCGCCACGCATTAACCTGTTTTGACCTTTTGCGTTAGGTACTTGCGTGCATTCACACTGCCCGCGTCCCGCTACGGTCGCGCTTACGTCTATTGAAAAGCGAATATTCGTTCTCAAAGAAAAGAATGTTTCCAAAAGTTTCCGAAAGTTTCAAAATGTTCATTTGCGAATATGCACGATTCACAGCACTAACACTTATTGTCTATGTAAAGTACTGTAACGTTGCGGACCCTGGGCGTAATACCGCCTAATACGTTGTGACGTTTCTTCGTACGTTGTGTCTATTTCTTTTATGTAGTTACAAGTTTGGAATCTCGGGATTTTAAAAAATAATTGAGTTTGATAACTAAAACACAAGAGAGGTACTTACATACATTTATTGAATCTGTTCAATAAAATTTGTGACGAATGTGCGGATGCAGCCTACTTACTGTTATCTACCCGCGGTATTCACTTGTTCAGATTTGGGAAACTGCAAAATACCTAGCCAGGGCAATACGTTTTATTGAAGGGGCGAATTACTTTATCATATTGTACTGTTGACACCTCCTTGTTTTAAATTTTGTAGTATTTTGGAATCAACGTTGCATATACTTAAGAATGTGTAAAAGGTTTCAGTGCTACGCTTGAATTACGTGCAAAGAGGCGCCGCTATCGAAATATGAGAGACGCAGGCCAGTCTTAAGTCAACGTGGTATTGCCAGTATGCAAATAACAATGTGGTGACGTGTTTAATTGCTTGAAGGTGCCTGTCGGTACCTTTGTATAGTAGTAGTGGTGTTGTGATCACTATTTGATGTTGTATTGTTGATGTATTGATATTATTGATATTATTGTTAATTTGTATTTTTCTTATTGTTGTTTATTGATGTTGTTAAGCTCCTAGAAACAATACCTGTATTCTTGGATCTATCTAGTGCGGTGGTACTAGTTGAGATCGTAGATCTGGTTAATTAAAACATTATTAACCACTAACTACAGAACGTATGCCCAGGGAAAGCCGCCGGAAGCTTAGTATTTTGCTTGG
The DNA here is from genome assembly GCA_958336395.1 of Ctenicera cuprea. Lineage (NCBI taxonomy): Eukaryota > Metazoa > Arthropoda > Insecta > Coleoptera > Elateridae > Ctenicera > Ctenicera cuprea. The sequence continues at coordinate 34,239,747 of OY284488.1, forward strand.
ATTGTGGACATATCTTCCAGGGGGCAGATGGTGAACACATTGACCTAGAGGTAAAACTCTATTAGTCGGTTTATCAATTGGTTAACCGGTACCCGACGTGATAAGCGTCCTATCCATCTCTTATAGATTTTTAAGTATGTCGAGTTAGTGCACTGAAGATAATGCTTGTAGTATACTTACAACGTTACTTAAGGGTTAATTACTAGAGGCTACGTGGGATTTTCACGGAAGTGGAGTAATACTTCCTAGGTAACTTCTGAGAGCACCATAATTACGAGGAGTACGTAGTTAGACAACATCTGCACGGTGTTTTTTAAGGATGCAATCTGGCTGCATCACCTGATCTGTTAAAGATCTCGGTGAGTAAATATTAATTTAAATATTTCACCGCTCTGTTTAAGTAAATCGGTTTTGACCTATCCTACATAAAATTCAATTATTAACGTTACTAAAATGTTACAGTTCTGGGCACACGTAAAGAGAAGAAAGTTTTGTTCTAGCAGCTGGGTTGCCCTGAGCGCATACAACAATTGACTGCCGGCAGCTGGGTTGCTCCCAGCGCATGGTGGAGGTAAGGGAAAATGGATTTTGTTGTGGCAGCAGGGTTTCCCCAAGCCCATATACCAAGCGACTACCGGCAGCTGGGTTGTCCCAAGCGCATGGTACATAGATGAAAAAGGGAATCTAGTTGTGGCAGCTGGGTTTTCCCAAGAGCGTAAAACAGGTGACTACCGGCAGCTGAGTCACCCCGAGCGCATGGTAGATATAAGGGAAAAAGAATTTTGTTGTAGCAGCTGGGTTTTCCCAAGCCCATGCAACAAGTGACTACTGGCAGTTGGGTTGTCTCGAGCGAATAGTAGATGTAAGTGAAAGGGAATCTTGCTGTGGCAGCTGGGTTTCTACAAGCGCATACAAGTGACTACCGGCAGCTAAGTAGCCACAAGCTCATGGTAGTGGTAAGTTGAAGGAAATCTTGTTGTTGCTGCTAGGTTGAATGGTAGAGATATGGAGAAAGAAGTCTTAACAGGCTGATTAAGAATCAAAGAATGGATTTCTCCCTGAAAGTCACTTTTGCTTTTATAGGAAAAATTCTGGGAAACTTTAGCACGTGGTTGGTTTTAAAACAATAAACCAAACAACTCTTGAACCAACATAAAACTGAAAATAACATAATACAAAGAACCAACCATATCGAGTTCTCCTAAGTTGTATAAATTATAAAACAAACACAATTTTCTTTAGAATTTAGTTGCTTTGAAAACACGTGCGTTTCCAATACGCCTGTAATAAATTATTCCGCAATACTAAATATACAATATCCGTAAGCTTCAAACTCAAAACAGGCATAATAATAATCATACACAGCTATTGAAATACAAAGGAACATTTAAAACTGTAATTTGACGCTATATTAATTTAGGAGCCTCCCCTAAAACAACAGATGTGCGGGAAACAACCAAAATGTTGTTGCCGCGTCTAAAACGTCTAGTTCAACTTACAAATCGAATTTAAAACGCGCCAAAAATTAAGTATTAAGACGAAGGTATCCCTTCGCAGTTCACTACAGTAGGTACAGATTTATGTATAGTTCATTCGGTCCGATAATAATATTTCGTATGGCTTCTTGTTTTAGAACACTTTGTATAATAGTTTAAATTTATGTAGTAAGGATTTTTTTGGAATTTTTTAGGGATTATGCAGTTAAAAAATAAAAAATCAAAAACTGTAGTTAGTTGGTCAGATCGTATAATGACAATTAATTTCAGCATTCTAAATCTTCTGTTGCCCCTACTTACGATATATTTCATTTAATAAAGAAAAAACTGTTTCACATTTATTGTTATAAAAAAGAAAAAATCGATCAGAAATACATTTCTGGATTATGCTTGAGAAAAATCCTTGTTTTAGTCCATTAATTCTCTACAAAATTTATGTTATAAATGACACTCGCATGTCAATTGATTCTTTATGGGCGGATTCTGCTTGTAACTTTTATTATGTAGTTAACTGAGAATCAAATGTCGGCACGTACATGAAATATTCTAAAAGGTTTATTTTTTTATTTTGACCTGTGATCGATCTCTTAGCCAATTTGATGTACAGCATTTTAATCTTGACTTATTTAAGTATCTAATTTATAAAATTGAATTCTCAAGCAATTTTCAATATTGCTGAGGAAAATCCTTCACGGTTTCATGATGTAGCAGATTCAGTTACAATTTGCCATTACGAGGAGAATTGCTTGTGTATGCAACATGAGGGTGATATGATTGGATTTCGTATACAAAGCATGACACAGAAAGTTAATATCGAATTTAAGTTTAAAGTTGGGCTCGACGTGCGGT